>CM074741.1:60613649-61022708 GCA_037367245.1 Phrynocephalus guinanensis | reverse complement strand
ATCTATAAAAAGACATTACAGGGACAACTTAGGTGGCTTAAGGTGTACTTGAACCCACAGGACTATTTTCTGGTGTTTCTAAAATGGGAAAGTGTTCGTTCCTTCTCCATAGTTTCTTTTAAAGTGTTTTGTGTGTGTGTTGTGTCGTTACAGTCGTGACCGACTCTTTGTGACCCCATGCCCATGGAGTTTTCTTGGCAGGAATACTGGAGTGGTTTGCCAGTTATGTGCCATCAATTTACTTGTGCTGTGTAATGTCTGTATGGATTAATGACCTCAAAATATCTCATAATTAATTCCTCTGCCTTTAGTCCAAAAACATCTCAAGTATGGGAGACACAGTTGTAGACCATCTTGACTGCTACCCCTTGTGTGGACAACATGCATGGCATCCTTTTTCTTATTGGCAATATGAGTACAATATTTTACAGCAATAGTGGGCCGTTTCCTGGCATTTTGCATCAGTACGCACAATATCCCACATTCATAAAATAGAGGGATTTCCCATAACATAAATTAGTTTAATTGTTTCACTGACAGCTTCTACTGCCTGTTAGGTGATTTTCTTTTTATCATAGATCAAGCCAGGGACATAATTGGGAGAGATTTTTTTTAAAGTTGCTTAAATATTTGGGATCATTCTTTACAAAGATAGAGTCTATTTCTTAAAGTTGTTCTTTTGATGATTCTTAATGTTCATTATTCCGTGGATTTGGGTTACTAGACATCTGTTTTTAAAATGTCTTTGAATTTTCTGCTTGAAAGACTTACTGGATCATTAAAATTCAGTGTTTAAATAGATAAGGAAGGACAAGTTGCTTTAATTGAGTTTTTGAATGATTCTGTCATTGAATACTTCATGTTATCTTCAAAAAATGGAGAAAATCATAGACAAAAATAAAGTTTTTTATGCAGATTTGGATGAGTCATTCTTACCAGATGCAACGATTTTCAGTAAATTCCATCCCCCCTATCTATAGTTTATGGATCCAGTGTTGGTTTGGAAATTGTCATGCATATTTTTCTTATTCCTCATTACAAAATATCTTCTGTTGTGCTGGACAGTTTTTGATTGGGGATTCTGTGGCTGATGTTCTGCCATAATCACATATTTATCTGCATTACCTTTAGAGTTCTTTCTGAGCTGAAATTCCATGATTTCAAAGCTGTAACATTTAGCCATCAATTGTCATTGTTTCCTGAACAATGCTTCCTGGACGGGGAACTAAATATCAACAAGGATATCATTCGTCATTGCCAGGTGGGAAATACTGCATTATTGATTACATGTGCCCAGGAATCAATATTTTTGTTTTGAGGGCATGTTCAACTATATAAATATTTGAAAGGAAGTCCCACTCATGACTGATGAAATTAACTCCATGAAACCTCACATTAAAATACAGCAGTTAGTCTTGAAGGTGCCACAATATTTTTGTCTTTTTTAATTGTTTTGTTTCTGTCTGACATGTAACATTTAGGTTATACCCATCCATATTTGGTTTTATAATCTTGATATTATAATTTTAATTGCAAGCAGGAAAAGGTTTGATGTGTGAGTCTATCTATCTATCTATCTATCTATCTATCTATCTATCTATCTATCTATCTATCTATCTATCTATCTATCTAATACACACACATACACACTTTTTGTTGTAGGGACCACTGGCGTAACGGGGTGGGGTGGAAGAGTGCATTTGCCCCAGGGCGTGCAACAATCTGGGGTTGTCTAGAGAGGGAGCAGGAGGAGGAAGCCATGCACCATCCCACCCAGCAGTCCTCATTTCGCCCTGCTAAAGCTTGACAGTCCTTGGGGGGGGGGAGAAGCAGGCAATGATTTCTTTTTCAAGCAGCACCTCTGTGGAATGCTCTCCCCTCCTCCTTCCCTCCACCCCTGCTAAGGCTTGGCGAGTGTTAGCCCAGGGAAAAGAGGAAAGAGGAGCATTCTACGGAGGTGATGCTTGGGGAAAAAACACGGCCTGCTTGGCACGATCCACACGCTGTGCAGTTTGCACAGGAGAGCCGTAATTGGAAAGGAGACCAACAAAGGGCATGAGAAGGAGAGACTATTCTTCCCCTCCCCCAGGATCTGGTCCCCCTTGCTGGGTGGGTGAGACACGGTTGTGGGGGAGAGGGCACAAAAACTAACTTTTCCCCCGGGCGCTCCAAACGCTAGCTATGCCAGTGGTAGGGACGACTCAGATTGTTTGTCATGGAGATAGAGAAAAGGTAGGCAAGAAAGAGAAGTAAGTAGTTTAAAAGTGAATTGTTTCTATAGAGGGGTTGAAGTAGTTGAATTTGACTTATGACCATTGGTTACAGTTTCCCAGAAGAACTTCCTGCTTTACTGCTGCCACTGGGTTCACAAGCCAACAATTCCAAGGCGCAAAAAGTACAGAAATGCAGGTTATGCCATATAACTGACACATGGAGCCTAGCCTTCAACTCAAAATGATGCAGTAAGGTGGTTCTGAGCAAGTAATATGGGTGGGACATGATTGTCGACTTGGAGGAATGTGCTTCAAAGGGGTAATCCATCTCAGAGCAAGTGGGTCCTTGTTAATCTTAGACATGAGCTGAAACCACAAGTCTGTGGCAGGATTCTTGTTTGAACCTTGTCATATCGTCCTGGATGGACTCCAAAACCTTAGGAGACTGATGTTCTTCCAACAAACTTGTATTAGTAACTTCTTCCAACTTGTGAACAATAACTTCTGTTGAACCAACATGACCCATAACATCAACTAGAATTGTCCCCTCATGAACCAAAGGTGTCCAGGGGAATGGTTCCTTTAAAAGTGAAAGGTCCCAAACTGTTCCCGATCTGTCATAAGAACATAAGAAGATCCATACTGGATCAGGCCAAGGGCCCAACTAGTCATTTCCTGCATCTCACAGTGGCCCTGCCAAATGCCTCTGGGAGCACACAAGACTAGATATCTGTTTCTTTATACCATCTGGCCTTTGAAGTACCCTCTTTTTAAGGCTGGAGATTGCACATCCCCATCATGGCTTGTAACCTGTGATGGACTTTTCCTCCAGGAATTGTCTAAACCCCTTTTGAAGGCATCCGGGCCAGATGTGTCAGTGTCCTTCTGCCCAAGCAAAGTGTTCCACAGCAGGAGTGATGTGCCCACTCCTCTTCCTGTTCTGGCATCCTGCTCTCTGCTATATCTACCCACCCTCATAGGACCATTGTCCTTGGGGAATACACTAACGGACCATTCCAGTGGGTCAATCTGCCACACCCACCTGAACTTCTTTATCTATTTCCCCACTCTTTTCCAACATCCCTCCACTCCCACTCTCCTCGCATCTGTTATCAGGAGCCCTTCCATAATTGGTGGTCCGCATCCCCCTTCATGGTCTTTTCACCATCTCCTGTATGGCTTCTTTCCCTGAACTCCCATCTCCTGCATGGCTGGTGCCATCTCTGATATAGCCCTGCTGGCTTCAGGCTTCTCTGGAGGAGGAGACAGCTCACCCTGAACCTTTTGTCTAAGCAGAAAGAACAACTTGTTCCCAGATTCAAAGGCAGTCATAGTCTTCAAAAGAAAGAATTTGGTGGCTTGGAGGTTGTATTAAGGGGCTGACAGAGTAAAACAAACAATGGCTTGACTTTTGGAAACCACTATGTCTCTGGCTGCTTAAGTGATTTTAAACCTAACTGGAAAGACACATGGGAGCCCATCCTGAGAGCCATTGTAATGAAGTGATTGGATCATTGGACTATTGTTTGCAAGTGTCTCTTTGAGCTTCATATACCTCACAGGGTGTTTTAAAGTTAAAAACAGGAAGGAGAACCAGGCAAGCAACCTTATATCACTGTAGGAGAGATGGATTATAAACATAATAAATGGCTAAAAGAAATAAAGAAGAGGTGTTTCAATAGAAATGACATCTGATAGGTGGGAACATTCTTAAACTAGGCCATGCCTTTGGATTACCCAGTTGACAGACATCCATTTGGGTTCTTTTGACTGTGACAACAGCTTCAGGTACCTCACTATTACAAGAACACCTTTGAAGGTTGACTGTCTTGCATCCTCTGATGAAGGCTCTGGTAAATATTGTGATGGGAAACGGCAATGCCTTGTGTTACTGCAGCTGTTTAAACTTTAGCTAATTAGGGAATCATTGTTCCTACGAAACATTTTGTTGTCCTAAAACGGCTCGAGCTTGACAGGACTCTAGCTTGTTTAAGGGCTGTGTGTGTCCTAAAAAGAATCTCAGATGCCTACAGCACTTCTTGTCACAGTTTCTTTCTTTCTTTCTTTCTTTCTTTCTTTCTTTGTTTGTTGGATTTTATATGCCCATCTGGCAGCAAGACTATTCTGGGCAGTTAACAACAATTTATGAACGCAATCCAATACAAGAAAAACACATATAATTCATAGAATACAATAAAATAAAATTATAGTAAATATAATGAAAATTAAATTAAAATAGCATTAGATAACATGTACAGCTGTTATGTAAATGAGTCCTTTTAGGGCATACACCTGGAAACTCTCTGTAAACCATAATCCACATGAATACTGTGAAGTTACATGGCAAACTGGAACTTATTCTCTGCCTCCTCTCTGTGATGGCAGGGAGCCTTTGTAGGCATCCACATTCCATGCACACATTTCAAAAATCATAACATAGTGATTTTGTTGATAGTGAGTCCTTTCTCAGAAATGTTAAAAATGGGGACTGTAAGTAATTGTCTCAGAATCCATATCACTTACCTTGTCCCTAACAAGCCAGAAAGGTTTTCACAAGTTGTCAGTTCCTATGAAAAATTTGTGTCTTTAAGCCTATGACATGCTTATTTTTAACATGCTCCGTTATTCATATTTTAGTACAAATCTAGTTGGACTGTTCTCATCAGTGAGGCTTATGTAAATATTATCAATGAGACAGAGAGTGACAAAGGTAAATATAATTTGCTGGGAAAGGGGAGCAGGGGGAGGAGAGCCTTCATCAGAAATCCAAGAAAGGAGAAACAAGAGGAAGGCTTCCTAACCAAGCTCTTGCATTCGAAGCAGTCATTTTATACACATCAACAGGCACTGTAAACAGCGAAGAAGAAAACTGTCATATTTCATGCCCAGGATGTCTTGTCTACAGCCAAGATTCCAACTGTTCTGATAGCCATTGTTAAAATTACATGGCAGAACCCTATGGTGATGTCCCACCCCGGGGGGGGGGGGGGAGGAGCAATCAGAGGTCGGCTGTACAGAAAACAAGACACTGTTCTCATTAAAGAAAGGTATAATGGCAAGGGGCATCACTTCTGAAATGTTCAACCTGACACTTGTTAAAATAAAATAAATATAAAATATATCTTTGGCTGAGATTACTTTAAATAGGTGGAGCTGCAGAGAAGTCAGGCATAGGTGATACATTTATATTCAAAATATCTGTTTGGTTCTTGACCCACTGTGTTATGACAGGTGACAATGGCTTACAACAAGATATATGGTTGTAGGGTAAGTCCATTCCCAAGTACATCGGCCTTTATCAATATCTAAGCTTGGTCTGTTCTGTTTTGGGGGATTTTAAAAAAATGGACAATGATTGTTTGCAAGCTTCTAATACAAACAAAATGTGTCAATCCACAGTTTTGGAAGATATAACTTTGGAAAATGAGTGTACTGTACATAGCAATTGGTGCCATCTTTTGGATGCATTTTCAGTTTAGTTCTTCCCCCAGCTAAATACACATCCTCTAGTTTATGAACATGGGATGTTGTGCTTTTGTATCCATGATTCAAAATGCCAGGAAATGGCCCCATATTTCTCCAGAATATCATCCCCACCTTACCAGCTTTAAATAAAGGGCAGACTGAATGTTGACAACACAAATGGCAGCAGTCAAGATGGTCTACAAAATGGGCTTTCACGCTCACTATCTGGAAGTTGAGTCATGGCTACTGGACTTTTTTTCTTGAGAGATAGAAACGTTTCACTGCTTATCCAAACAGCTTCATCAGTCTGAATACAGCTAGTGTGAGTCCTCCATCTTATAGTCAGCTTTGACCTCTTGTCACCCTGGTCTGAAATAGGCTCATAAGATGAACAATGGCCTGAATAGGCTCCTTAGGTAGGCAATAGTATCCCAAGCCTTAAGGTGAACAATGGCCTAAGGTGCTGAAACCTATAAAGAATGGGTCATTAGCTATGGCCTTGGTGGTGAAGGCTTTTTGATTTGTCTGGGTACTGTTCAAAGTGTGTGAGAGCAAGTGCAACAGATACATTGGAGAAATATAGACACCCTTTATCCTCTCAGGTAAACTAATGTTGCCCACTCTGCAGAATGCAGACTAAAAACTCACTCTCCCATTTCCAAAAACTTTCCTGTGGGTGGGCGACCTGAAGAGAGGAAGAACAAATATGAGACAGATTGTCTCAATAAAAGAAGGTATAGTTGTTAGTTTGCAAGACCTGAGGAGAATGTATTAGAAAAGACAATATTGCAAGCAAGGAGAAAGAGTAGGTAAAGAGAAAAACCTAATACAGGGCAAGGGGTCGTCACAACATGAGGAACTGTATTAAAGGGTCCAACGTTAGGAAGGTTGAGAAGCAGCTGCCGACACAATGGAGTGCCAGAGCTTTCCATTCATACAATGATGGGCATCTCCTTCGGTTACAGGGACTACGAGCAGCTGCCTCCTGTAATCTGGAAGAATAAGTGCCACAGGTATGTTTTTGCAAATGTATAAGATGGATGCTCACTCTTTCCCATCCTCCCCAATGCCTTCTGCTTTTGTTGTACAAAGATAGGGCTTGTACCAGCAAAGCCAAGTTATTGTCCCAGAGCATACTTCACCAGCCTGATTAATCAGGCTGCTTTCAAATAAATGTGGCTGGTACAGGAAAGGCATGGCGAAAAGTTGTGATGATCTGTCTCTCCCCCACCACCACCACTACCACAACTTCTTTAGATAAAGAACATACAACTCATTCTTCATCAGTTAAAGACTTGAATCACCCAGGCTCTTCTATCAGTAAATACAGGCTGCCTACAATCACCTAAGTTGTCATTAAAGGACTCTTCTCTCTTTGTAGAGTCCACTTCATCACAGTTACCTCAACAATTACAATTAACAGACCAAGTACTACATTGGTGAAAGTTACTGAATAGTATTTGATTAATACTAGCCTCACATACAATTTGCCCCCATTTTTCTTTTCAAACCATCAAAATTAGCACTGCAGTTTTCTATTACTGCAACAGAAACTTTTACTAAAGACAGCCCGAGAGATGGAGAAGTGAATGTGTGCATAATACACAATTTATTCCTATGCATATTAAACTCAATTCAATTATTTTTTTAAAAAAAACCCCTCTGGTTTATGAATGTGGGATAATGTGCTTCTGCAATCCATGATTCAAAGCACCCAGAAATGCCCTGCTATTGCTGCACAATATCATGCCGACATTGCCAGCAGGAAAAAGGAGGCCAAAGTTTACATAGCAAAAGACAGACTGAATGTTTTCAAACCCCATGCCTGCAATCAATATGGTCTACACGACACCCTCTTATGATCACTATCATTTTTTTCCTTGGCATTTGGATTATGTTGTGGCTCCAACCAGTAGATACCTAGAGAACATGTTGTGAAATAGCTTGGACAATTCCTTTGTGACTGGCTGAGAAGTGGTTAAGTGATGGGGGGAAAGGGATTCATTTTTGAGATTTTGTCCTATAATAATAATAATAATAATAATAATAATAATAATAATAATAATAATAATAATAATAATAATAATAATAATAATAATAAATCACACAGCAGACAAGGTAACTATGCTGTTTATTATTATTATTATTATTATTATTATTATTATTATTATTATTATTATTATTATTATTATTATTATTATTATTATTATTATTATTATTATTTAGGCACAGGTTCAATAATTAAGAGACTCAAACTAGTTCATGTGCTAGTTTTTTCTCGTGTTTCAAGTTACACAACATTGGTGTTTTAGTTAAGAGAACTTAAGGATTTTAATTGTATAGGTTTTATTAAATGAATTTACATGTCTCCCATCAACAACGTTGGGGTTATAGGGGCTTTGGATCTCGGTGTAGTTCAAAATCAGTGTAGAACTTCTATGCCACCCAAAATGTAACTACAAAGCATTGTGTAAGCAGTGATTTCCATGACTCTTTGCGCCATGGCAACACTTGCACCAATGACATGACCCATGATCCAGCTTTAATATCCTTGTAGAATAGTAGAAGATAAATAGATACCATTCCGCATATCTATTAAAAACATCTGTGTTGATGCTTAAGAAAGCTTAAGTCAGTAAAGAGAATGCTTAAGAAAGCTTAAGTCAGTAAAGAGAATGACTGTGATTCTTTATATAAACCACCAGAGTGTATTTGAGCAGAGTTGATTTATCCTGAAATCGAGTTTCAGTGACAGAGAAAACTCTGCCAAAGTCTCCCCTTTAACTCAACTACAAAAGGTGCAGCCACTTTCCCTTATACTGAATTTGGCAACCCTATTAACAGCTTGGCTCATAGATCTAGTGGCCTTACAATTAGATCTTCCTGTAAATGGACTGAAGCAAGAGGTGTAATAGGATCCTTTAAAAATGCTGGCTGTGCCATGCTAATTACAACAAAAAGCATTTAAAACATTTCCCTCCATCCGAAGTGCCTTTTCTTGCTTTCAAATCAAGCCACAATTGACTCTTGATCTAGCACTGCTATTATATTATCTTTCCCTCCCTCCAGCAGCTCCCAGAGCAGGGGCCCAAACAAGATGAATGAGTTTGTAATTCAGCTAAAAAGCTTCTGTGGGTTTCAGCCATCAGTATTTTCACCTCCCAGCTGTTAGCATCAGGAAATCTGATCCCTACAATGGTTGCCGAACTTGCACTTAAGGATACTTACATTTAAATGGATTGTTCATCCCAACACCTGGCACTCATCTGCTTTAAACTACTTCTCTGCACATAGCTCCCTTCCTTTTGGTGGAATGTTGGAGCTTAGATGTTGTGCGCAGGCAAGCAAGGAGAGAGTGACCCGAGTTGTGTCTCTTGGCCATAAGTGCAATGTTGAAATGATGGAAACAGCAAGAGGGTTGCACAAGGAAATGTGTTTTCTTCTTCATGCAAACTCTTCTATGAAGGTAGAGTACAAGAAAAGAAACTGCTGACCATTAGGTTTAAAGTGGACCCTTGTATAACAAACGGTTTGTATAACATAAAATCTGTACAACATAAAAAATTCCGGAGATAGGGGAAATTTGCTTAACAGAATCACCTATGGGGCGAATCCATACAACATAAAAATGGTCGCGATTAGGGATTACTCCATTTTCAATGCATTCCTATGGGAAATTTGTATAAAGGAAAATTTGCTTAACATAATTTCATTTGGAACAAATTAACTCCGTTATACAAGGTTCCACTGTACTTGCAAAGATGTTTCTACAGTAGCTTCCCAGATGATTTAATGGTCAGGAATCCAGGGAGCTCAAAACATCTGGATGATCAAAGCATAGTCTTAAGGGACACTCATGAGGCTTGCACAGGAAAAGGCTGCCAGTTTCTTTTTTTTTAAATGTTTTTTATTAAATTTTAAACTACATACAACAACATAAGAAAATGAAAATAAAAAAAACTACAACAAACAATATAAGTGCACCCCCATCCCACGGGACCATCCATACATTCTTATTCGTTGCTCCATCTTCTATTCTTCTAGTAGTCTTCTTAAAGTTCTCTTCTCCAGAATTGTTGTGAGATATTCGTGGACTCTTTCCCTTTTCCTTCGACTAGTACATAATCTAAAAATTTACCCCAGATATCGTAGAAAATGTCTTTTTTCATTTCTCCTCGTTTAACCTTTAAACTGCAGGACAGTTTATCGTTTATAGCTATATCCCAAAGTTCATTATACCAGTCTTCCATCTTGAATTCTAGTTTTGACTTCCAATTTTTTGCTATAATTAATCTAGCAGCTGTCATAAAATTTGCTATTAGTTCCTTTGTTGTAACATCATAATCTTTACTTGTTAACAATGATAATAATGCTATCTCTGGATTACAATCTATATCCATCTTAATCATATTACTTAGCTCTAAAAACACTTTTTTCCAGAACCTTTGGACTATTTCACATTCCCACCAAAGATGCAAGTAAGTACCAAGTTCTTTTTCACATTTCCAACATATCTTAGAGTAAGCAGGATTCATTCTATTTAGTCTTACTGGAGTTAAATACCATCTAGAAACCAATTTGAAGTAGTTTTCTTTTATCCTGACCGATAATGATCTCAAAATTCTCATATTCCAAATTTTCTTCCAGTCTTCTTTCTCTATCTGTACATTAAGGTCTTGGTTCCAAACTTCTCTCAAGGTGTTTAACTCCTTCATTTCTGATAATTCCCCTAGTATTTTATATATTTTACGTGTTATTCCTTTCTCTAAATTTTCCTGTTCAGACTCAAGCGATAGTAGGAAATGTTCAAATTTTGTGCATTCTCTGATTTGATTATTTCTCTTTCCCCAGTCCTTCATCCATTTTCCTAGTTGAATATAATTTAACCATGTTAAATCACTGGGTTGCAAAATATTTTTATATCCTGAATTGTTTTAATCTTGAGCATCCAATCCTTTAGTCTAGCTATTTTCTTAATTTTAAATAACTCCAAATAATGCTTCAAGTTGTCTGGAAAGCTTTCCAAGTCAGTAACTAAAGCCAGTGGGGATCCCTTCGGAGACAAGATTTTCCTATATGTTCTCCATGTAACAATTAAACTATTCAATAGGGGGTTGTCAATCTTTACTTTGTTTTTAACTTCCGTGAATAAAAATGTGTTTATTTCCCCCTTTATATCCAAAGACTCTTGCTCCCACCATATTAGCTTCTGTGGTTTAAAAAGAATTTCCCCCAAAGAACTAAGTTGATTGGCTATATAATAATTTTTTATATTGGGTATACCTATTCCTCCTTCTTTCTGAGATCTATACCATAGACTTTTATTTATTCTTGATTTTTTCCCTGCATTACAAAACCTGTTTATCATGTCTTGGAGAGTTTTAATTTCCTTTTCTGAAAACTGAACCGGTAACATTTTAAAAATAAAGTTAATTTTTGGAAGTATTTTCATTTTTATCAATGCAATTCTGCCAAACCACGATAATTTTAGTTTAGAATAGGATAATAATTTGTTTTTCATCTCTTCTTCTAATTTCGAAATATTTCTTTCTTTAGTTTTAGTAAATTCTTTATGGAGTTCTAATCCTAGATATTTAATGCTTTTCCCCGGTTTAAGTCCAGATTTTTCAATCATCTTTAAGTCATGTTTTCCATAATTGAACAATAAACTCTCTGATTTTTGCCAGTTTACACATAATCCTGTTATTTCTCCAAATTCTTCTAAATGAGTTTTTTACTCTTTGAATATTCTCTATTGGGTTTACAATAGTCAAAAGAGCATCGTCCGCGAATAAACTGATTTTAGTTGCCCCATCTTTCCCTATACCTTTAATAGATTTATCGTCCCTTATGGCATTTGCCAGGAGCTCTATAACAATACAAAAAAGGACTGGAGAAAGAGGACATCCTTGTCTAGTTCCTCGGCCTAGGGTGATTTGTTCAGTCAATCCATCATTAACTATTATTGAGGAAGTGCCCGTTGAATATAGTTGATTTATTACTCCCAAAAAGGATTTCCCAAATCCCCATTTTTTTAACAATATTTTTAATGTGGGCCATTGACCACAATCAAAAGCTTTAAAAAGATCTAGAGATAACATCCGTGCTTTAGTAGTACTCTTTCCCATTTCATAAAGAACATTCAAATTCCTTCTAATAATATTTGCCATTTGTCTACCTTTGATAAAACCACATTGATCCTCTTTAATATATTTAGCTATAAATTTATTCATTCTTTTAGCCAAAATTGCTGTGAAAATCTTAGCATCTTGATTTAATAAGGATATTGGTCTGTATGACCCAATATCCATTAAATTTTTATTAGGTTTTGGAATTAAGATAGTTAAAGAATGGGTCCAAGATCTCGGAATTTGTTCTCCATCCAAAATTTCATTATATAGCTTCTTTAATTTAGGTATTAATACTGCTTTAAAAAGTTTATAAAATTCAGGTCCCAGAGCGTCCACTCCGGGAGTTTTATTATTCTTTAATTTGTCTATTACCTCGCTTATCTCTTGGTCTGTAATAGGCTTTTCCATTTCCAGCATATCTTCCTGTTCCAAGACCCTCTTTAAATTCTTAGTGATGTACCTTTCTATATCCTCCTTAGGTTTATTTTTTGCAGTATATAACAACTGGTAAAACTCTTGTATAGCTAACAACTTTTCCTTCATTTGTGTGCATGTCTTACCTGAGGAGTCTTTTATAATTCCTATTGTATTCTTGTCTTTTCTTTTCTGTGCTAATCTGGCTAAAAGTTTTGAGTTCTTGTTGCTGTATTCAAAAAAATTTCTTTTTAGGTACAGAAGATTCCTTTGTGTTTGTTGTAAGTCTAGATCTTCTAACTCTTTTTTCCTTGCTTCAATCAACCTCAGTATCTTATTATCCTTAGTAAGAAAGAATTGGGATTCTAAATCTGCTATTAATATTTCTAATTTTCTTTTATTGAGTTCTTCCTGTTTTTTAGTTTTAATATTTTCTTTTATGATAAGGCCTCTAGCTACCGCTTTCAGGGTGTCCCATATGATTGGCGTTTGGCTACCTGCCTTTTCGTTTATATCCCAAGTTTCCAACCAATCTTTTTTAACCTTTTCCAGCACTTCTGGATGTTGAAATATTTTTAAATTCATTCTCCACCTTTTAGCTTCTCTATAATTTTTATTTGTTGCTAAATCAATCGACATTAAAGCATGATCAGATGTTTTTATGATCTCAGTTTCAGTATTATTTATCTTGGGTATTAGGCTTTGTGAAACAAACACAAAATCTATCCTAGAATAGGTTTTGTGCACTGGTGAGTAGAAGGTGTATTTTATTTCATCTCCTTTCAGTTCTCTCGACATCCTTCAATCCTGTTGTGTTTATAAACTTTGCTAGAGTTGTCTGTCTTGTCCTCCACTCTTCCTTTTTACATACCGATTTATCTTTAATTTTATCTAAGACCATATTAAAATCCCCTGCCATTATTAAATACCCCTTTTTAACCAATTCATTCTGATCCCAAAGGAGATTGTAAAAGCGGCCTTGGTTAACGTTTGGTGCATACAGATTTACCAAAGTGTAATGATCTTTCCCCATTAGAACTTGCAATATTATATATCTACCTTCTGAATCTTTTACCACATTTTCAACAACACATTCACAATTCCTTGAGATTATAATGGCAACCCCTCTTGCTTTAGATGTGCCAAAGCTTTTTTCATAAATATCAACATTTGGAATTTTTAATTCATTAATACCATCTTTTATTTGATGAGTCTCTTGGAAAAAGGCAATATCTATTTTGTGCCTTTTGATCATCGCTTCGATTCTGTTTCTCTTCGAAAATGACCCCAGACCTTTTACATTCAACGTTGCTAATTTTATAAACTTTCCCATAACCTATTTCTTTTGGTTTCAATATTCTGGAATGGTCCCGTTGTGCATACAAAAGTAAAAACACCTCGGCTGCCAGTTTCAAATGAGGCTTTCAGGGCACAACCTTGCCTGGTGCACAAAATGTTATGGAGGTTTCAGGAGCTACCATTCTCTAGTTATAGGTGATCTTCCCTTGTTTTGCAACAAGGTCTTTCTTCTTAAAACCACAGAAAACCCATTTATGAGGAAAACATGGCATCACTGCAGAGTGCTTTCTGAACCCAGTCATCTCCAATATGGGACCATATATTCACTAAGTAGTTCTCTCCTCTCTCCATTGACCTTGTGCTAATGTAATGGCAACACATTAGTCCTGGAATGGGCAGAGTGAGTCCCTCCAGATGTTGAAGCAAAGCAAAATACAAAAGTGGAACAGATGATACCTTTAGGCTACTAGAAAAATAACAAAAACGTTGCTAATATTTTGAGGACGAAAACCTCTTCCTCAGAGTAGTACCAATAGGTTATAACATGGCAAAAGATGGATTTGCCAGGAATTATTTTTTTAGATTCAAGGTCCTTGGCAAGATGGGGGAAAAGCCAGACAGTTTCTTAGTTGAGGCTTGGAGCTTGGATGTTGTAGACTGCATCCGAATTGAAGGGAAGGAGGCATTTTTATTGCCCCAGTCCTTCCAAAGACATGACCCAGCTCATGTACATGCATTCACACCTCTACTCAATGTGACTAATTGAGGCCAATGACCCGTGCCTTGCCAGTGAAGGGGGTGGTGGTGCAGAAGGCCCATGCATTTCCTTTGAGGATTGGGATAAAATTTGGAAAAGTCCACTGAGTGTAGCCAATTGGATCAAATAAAAAGAGGCTACCCAGTGTGACTCCAGATGTTGTTGCACTAAAGCAACCAACATTCCCCTCCATTGGCCATACTGGCTAGGGCAGATGTGATCTGAATTTGAGCTGCACTTTGCCCACCTTGTACTAGCCTGGGGATCACCTGGTCAGCTTGGCCTTGCCAGGTGGACCGGCAAGGCCTACATCTCAGCATGAGTCCCAGAGCTGATTCTCAAACTGCTGGCCTGACAGCTGCTCCTGCTTCTTGGTACTGTTGCCTCATCAGTTCTCAAAGAGACACTGCTGGGGTGGGAGGGTGGGGGAACAGAGGAGAAGGAACTCCTATTGCCTCATCACTCACTTGTACCATCTTCCTAGGCAACAGTGGGAATTGAATCCACTGAAGTCCCCCCCCCCCACCGCCCATTGGTCTAGTCTCAAATGCATGGTTACTGCAGAGAAACGAGCCTGTATCTGTTTGGAACATCTGTGCATAACCAGGATTATTTCTCTGAAAGGGAGTTTCACCCATTCTTTTTGGTCATTGTTTCAACAGCAGCCATTCAAACACTGAGTTCTTTGCTTAGAGGGAGGATGTGACAATAAGGTTATAAAGATCTGTTTAGATTCAAAAGGGAAGTGCATCAAAACAAACACATCCAAAGCAGCTAATATAGAAAGCAGATTGTCTCCAAGTGCTGGCTACAAATTTCCTTAATGAAGTCCCTGGAGATATTGGCTGTATCTCAATCTGAAGTCCACATGTGCCTGCAGTAGTAGGACCTGTATTTTACAAGTTAGGGGATGAAATCTATCAATCATGTTTGTGTTGCATTTCTCAGAATCTCACAGGCATTAATGTTCTGCTCTGGTTCCACACCAAGCTGCAAGAATTATTTTTCCTTCCAGAACAGAAATCTGCATTTTTTTACACATTTTTCAAAGTGATCATGTCTGTGCACATTTCTTTAATACACCTATTTCTTTATACACATTTGCCTAATCTTCCTACGGTGTGTGTATTCCCAACCCCACGCCACAACATATCACAAGCCTCAAAAATGTATGGATTTTCTTCTCAAGAACTCTTTGTTTCCTTGCAAAGGTTGGGGGTAGTGTGGAATGGATAGCTCTATAGGAAAATACAAATCCAGATATTTTCTTTTAGATTCCTGTTCTCAGGTTGTGCCTGAATAGTTTGTGTTTGCCCCAGTTCTTTCACTACTGATATGGGGAGACTGCAGGTAATGAGCTGTCAAGTTGGTTTCTTTCCATCACAGCTCCTCTTTAACAGTCCTTTCCCAGCTGCATCTCTCTCCTCTACACAAGGAGTGTGTAAGCTTACAATATTTTCCTGGAGCACAGGGTTTCTTTACAAAGAAAAGCACAACCAGTTCCTTTTCAGCACAAGAGGTATAGTTCAAACACTCCTTTTGATTTTAAATCGAAACTGTGTTTCATTCCATTCCGTCCCCCGTGTTTCATTTCTTATCGTAAGTAACAATTTTTTTTCAAAAAAAAAAGTTACTAACGAAACAAAATGAATCCCCCATAGTACCAGGGTTCTAACTGGTGCAGTGGGAGATTCAAAAGCCTCCTCCCCACTGCCTCCCAGCTGATTTTGACAGCTGAATCCCAGTTTAGAGGGGTTGGGGGAGTAGGCAGAAAGGAGCAGCCAGGCAGAAGTAAATTCCCTGCCTGATTGCTCCTCTCTCTCCTGCCAGCCCCTCCTCCCAGGGGGTTGTTTTGAACAGGGAGTGCTGTGGGCAGTGGGGCCAGCCTTTTGCCCCTTCCCCTGCCTCCCTGCTGTTTTTTTTTGACAGGTTGGGGTTGGGAAAGAGGAGCATCCCTCCCCCCCACACCTCACTTGTCAAAAAGTCCCAGCTGGGGTGGGGGTGGGGAGTCAAAGGGAATAACTGCCCACAGGCCTCCCTGTCCATAAAACCACCCTGGAAGGAGGGGGAACATAGGAGAAGGAAAGAGCCTGAGCTAAATTCAGAGCTTCAATTTGCTGCTGCTTCCTTCCTTCTTCCTTGCAATCCCTGCCTACCAGTTGGGATTTTTAACAGATTGAAGCTTGGAGAGGGGGCACCCCCCGGACACCCTGACTTGTCAAAATGGTCCAGCTAGGAGACAGGGGAGAGGCATACAGCTGAACGGAGCAGTTTCCCCCCTCAATGCTCCGTTTTGCCTTTCGCTCCTCCCCCCTGCTTCCCAGCTAAGTCTTTTTGATGGGTTGGGTTTTGAGGGGGCACCCCTCCCCCCACACAAACATCAAAAACTCCCAACTGGGAGGTGGGGCAGGGGCAAAAGGCTGAACAGAGCAAGGTTTTTCCCTCCATACTCCGTTGTGCCTTTTGCCCCTCCCCTGCCTCCCAGCTGGAGTTTTTTGACAGGTCGGGGTTGGGAAAGGGGAGCATCCCTCCCCCCCACACACCTCACCTGTCAAAAAGTCCCAGCTGGGAGGCAGGGGAGGCAAAGGGAGGAACTGAGGTCCCCCCCCCATGCTCCATTTTGCCTTTCGTCCCTCCCCGCCTCCCATCTGGGACTTTTTGACAGGTTGGGGTTTGGAGAGAGGGGAAACCCCTCCCCCCCACACATCAACTTGTCAAAAAGCCCAGCTGGGAAGCAGAAGGGAGGGGCGAAACAGAGAAAGGAACAGCAAAGAAAAAAATGCTGCGTTCTACCTTTTGCCCCTCCCCCTGCCTAACAGCTGGGGCTTTTTGACAGGTCAGGGTGTGTGGAGAGAGGGGTGCCCCCTCTACAAACCCCAACCTGTCAAAAAAAAAACCAAGCTGGGAGGTGGGGAAGGGGAGAAACACAGAAAGGAGCGTTTTCCCCCCTCGCAGCTCCTGTCCTGGGAGTATGGAGGCAATTAGCGAGTTAATACAAGAGTAAACTCCCTGATTGCCTCCATGCTCCAAACACAATTTGCCAATTAACTACCCCCAGCCTCTTTAGAGCTTAACTAAATCCCCTTACCCCCAAATCTTTCCAGATTTCAGGGGGTTCCCTAAAATTGCTTCAGGAAGGTAGCCCTGCTACTTTGGAGCCCCAAGGTAAGCAAATAATGCACTCCAAATTGCTTACCTTGGGGCACCAAAGTAGCAGGGGTACCTTCAGAAAGCAATTTTAGAGAACCTCCTGAAATTTAGAAACACTGGGGGATAAGGGGCTGAGTTATGAAGGTCCAAAAAACAAAAAAATTGTTCTGCTTATATACCACCCCATACCACTGAAAGTAGTCTCTGGGCAGTATACAGTTTAATTACAGTACGCAGGCTACACACTGCCCCCCCCCAGCAAGCTGGATATTCACTTTACTGACCTCAGGAGGATGGAAGGCTGAGGCAACCATGAGCCTGCTACCTGGGATTGAACCCCAGGTCTTGAGCAGTTTTAGCTGCAGTACAGGCATTTAGCCAGTGTTAATTGGATTCATAAGGGAAGCAGCAGCAGCACTATCACTGGCGTGATCAGCTTCCAATCCCCATTATTTTTTCCCAAGGGGCACCTCCTTTGGAGCTTCATAACTCAGCTCCCTGATTCCCAAATCTTTCCAAACTTTGGGGGCTTCCAGGGAAGAGCTTGAGGAAGCTCCCCTGCCATTTCCTCTAGAACAAATCATTTCATTCTAGAGGAAAAACATGGTGTTTTGTTTCATTTGTAATGAAACACTGCTTCCCCGTTTCACTTCGTTTTGTTAGCTAACAAAACAGTGTGTCATTTTTCAAATGGTGCCAACTTTTCATATGGTAGACATGGCATTATCTACCTTTTCTTTGATGTAAATCAAAGCATGTAAATGCAAGTAGATAAATAGGTAACACTATAAAAAAGGGGAAGGTAAAACAGTTTTTCCATGCTGCCATGCCGGCCACGTGGCCACGGATTTGCACAACACTGGCTCTTTGACTTGAAAACAGAAATGAGCACCAGCCCTAGAGTCGGATACGACTAGCATGCATGTGTGGGGGGAACCATTACTTTTTACCTTCTTTTCTTTGATGGCTTAATGTCCTCACGTGCCCTAACAGGTTTATTGATTTAAATTGGTCTTACTGGAAATACATAGGATTCTAAGCTTTCATTCATTCAGTGGGCTTTCATCTAGGTATTGGCCAAAACTTTCTTGCATAACTATGAAAACAGCATAACATTGGAGATAAATTGCCCGAGTTAAAAAATAACTATAGACACAGTCAGTTGCACAGTGCGTAATGACTTCTGACTGGATTTCAGCCAATATCTACACTGATTTCTTAACATACAGCAGTTGGCCTCTTAAACTTTTGCCATTTGTATTACGCCAACATAACTAGACAAGAAGTATGGGAGCATTGTTATACTAGAACAGCTGTATGTTTTCAGAGAATGCTTTCCTTTCCAAATCCACTTACCTAGAGAAAAATGAAGAAAACTTTCAATTTAATTTATACAGTCGGTTGTATTTGGCTTTGGCAAGCCAGTTCAATCTATAATTATTTCTGATTTCTTACATAGCCATGACAGTACCTTCATTATTTGCTGAATCCGAGTGTCTCCATTTTGCTATAAAGTATTAGTCTCCTTAATACTGTATATTCTTTGCTTCCTCCTAATCAGGAAGTACTGAGAATGAGATATTCTGAGCATCTGCCACTTCTGTATTTATAGGTAATAGAAATCTGTCTTGAGATTTACATGTTTACTATTGGAACAGCTAGAAGTGTGAAGCAGAGTCCTACATGTGCCTGCTTAAAACTGAACCCGTGGGCTTATGACTAGGTGAGTGTGGAATGAATGCAGCCTTAGTTTTTATTACTTTCCCAAACCCAGGTAAACTTTAGAAAACAATATTATTAAACAGATGGAAGACCAAGCTAAATCCTTCCTGCAGATTCTTATATTATTTCCTGCACCCTCTAAATTGCATTTCATCTACAATATAAATGCAAATATGCTTATTTCTCACCTGACACTCACATATATTTGTGGCACAATGTCCCTGCTTCACATACTGTTTCTTTTCCAAGGTAATGAACTGCAGTTCATAGACCCAGGATCAATGTGTGACTATCTTTTGCTATTTACTTTATTGTATTTGGTTGTAGTTGCAAATTTGATGTTTAGTCCATATTCTGATGTGTACATCAGGTGAAGCAGGACAAACTATTGAAAATCAGCCTTGTTTAAAAATGATTATAAAATAATCAAGCTATTGGGTTGAATCAGCAGTGGATCTTCATTTTAAAACGCTTCCAATCTTGGTAAAAGCTAAGGAGTGCCTTTGAGTTGTTCAATCAGGGTTTTGAGAGAAGGATATTTAACACATGAGTTAAAGAAAATTAAACTATCCACAAAAATCTTGAGAGCAGAGTATAGCTCTGACATAATTTCAGCAGAAGTTCAACTTACGGTATCCTCAAGATGTTGTTTTTTCTTGAACATATACCCAAACACGATCTAAAATATAGCTGAACTATAATTGGTTTCCAAGAGAATCCTGTGAATTTTGTTTCATAATATTTGGCAGTTTGGAATGTAGCCTTTTCACCTTTGACAGATAATCTTTAAGAACTGCAAGCGGAAAGAATACAACAGGTGGCACGGTATGGATAAAACTTTGCCCGCTAAATTTCTGTCATTACCAGAAGAAGAAACTCAACATTGTTTACGTGACCCAAATCTTGAAGGCTTCAGCATCGTCTACAGCCAGTTTTTTTTTAACTACACGTCAACGCCAATGGAGAAGCTTGAACTGAGCAACAAATAGAGGTACTGTCATGGTTACATGAGAAATAATCTTACTACAGTATATGCTTTTTAAAAAGAGGCAAGTTGTCTGTTGCAGCATAACATCTGTCAGCAGGGCAACCTTCAACATTACTCTTGTTTTACAGAGCCCAGATCTACAAGAACATGTCTGATTTGATGCCAAGACCAACATTATGATAGGTATTTTTAAAGATATTCAGAAGAAATGCCAAATCCCTTACACAGGGTATAGACTATGCTCCCATGTGGAACAACATGGTTTCATAGACCAATTTTATCTGTGGCTAGTTATGTTTAACTCAGCTATGATCTCACCACACATACTGATATGGGATAGACTTGTTGTGAAAGGTTTTCCTTTAGGATGGGGTGAGGAACATCTGGCCCTTCCTATGTAGTTGGACAGCAACCGTAGCCCATATCTGAAAGAACACCTAGATAGCCAGGACAGTTTTTCAAATGCAGCTCTTGGTAACCACCATAGCTCAGTTAGTCAGTGACAAAGGGCAAAGGGTTTTTAGTTCTTTGGTGTCTGGAAGCCAGAGCCTACTCACTGGTGATATGCAACTACAGTGGAACCTTGACTTACGTCATTAATCCGTTCCAGTGGTCTAGACTTAAGTCAAACATGACTTAAGTCAAACGAACGTTTCCCATAGAAAGTAATGGGAAAGCGGATAAATCCATTCCAGATGATGAAAAAGACCCCCGAAAACAGCAATTTAACACAAATTTGACTGGGATAGGAGATTCCTTCTGGGGATGTAAATGAAATGTCTCTTCAAAGAGAGGAGGAGGCAGTGGAATTATAGTCCACAAGTTATATGCCTCCACTTTTTAATGTTCATAGCAACAATGTCTAACATTTAAGTTTTACTGATTTTTAACCTGACGTTCCAAGTTCTGAACAACTCTATGCTTACCATTAGAGTCCCACAACTTTACAGCTCCCCAACTAAAATACTTCCATTGTGGACCAGACTTCTGCAGCCAGATTTTTTACAAGACTGAGCTGACTGTCTAACCAGCGAGGCTAGCCCTGAGCTCCCGGCCCTTCTTCTCCTCCGGCAGCAGCGGCGACTTCAGTGAGGCCGAGGACCAGCTCCAGGTGCTCTGAGCTGGCCTCGCCGAAGCCGCTGCTGCCGGAGGAGGGGAAGAAGGCAGGAGCAGTTTGGAGGTGGCAGCCGCGATGCTGGGTTGTGGCTGCCGCCCAATTCCGGTGCCTTGCGCCGGGGCTCCGAGATGTAAGTCAAAGCCTGCGACTCAATTCAAACAGGCCCCTTTTTGCTGCAAGTCAAATATGATGCAAGTCAAGCAGTATGTAAGTCAAGGTTCCACTGTACCTTAGTCCAAACCTATAACTCACTGTTCAAGAGAGGCAGCATGAAATCAATAGGGTCACATATGCTTACTTTTGCATTCTCAATCAAGTCAACTTCATTATGCTTTAGCATCCTGTTCACTTCCACAAGAGAAGCTGCTTACTTGTGTTAAGGAGACCTTCTTAATACAGATTACAGTCACCCCCCCCCCCGCCATTTCGCGGTTCGGGTACTGCGGTCCCACTGTATCGCGGGATCGCAGTACCTGCGCCTCTAGCTGCGCGGGAGTCGTGGCGGGGGGTGATTGCATCGCCCCCCACTCCTCCAAGAACCCTCGGGGCTGCTGGCTACTCTGAGAAGCCTCAGGGCCGCTGGGGGGGCAGCAGGTGGCGATCGCATGGCCCCGCACCACCCTTGCACTCCTCTGAGAAGTCTCGGGGCCGCTGGGGGGCCGCTGGGGGGCGATTGCATGGCCCTCCCCCCCCACTCCTCCAAGAAGCCTCCGGGCCACTGGGGGCGGCGGCGGGGAGCGATCATGCTGCCTCGCAATCTCCATTGAAATGCATTGGCAATGCATTTCAATGGAAAAATTTTCCCCTGGACAAGAAGTCTCGGGGCAGCAGGGGGCGATCACATCGCCCTGCGCCGCCCCCCACTCCTCTGAGATGCCTCGGGGCTGCTGGGGGGGCGGCAGGGTGCGACTGCATCGCCCCGCCCCGCTCCCCGCACTCCTCCAAGAAGCCTTGGGGCCGCTGAGGGGGTGGCGATTGCATCGCCCCGTGCTGCCCCCCCACTCCAGAAGCCTTGGGGCTGCTGGGAGGGCAGCGGGCAGTGATCATGCTGCCCCGCAATCTCCATTGAAATGCATTGCCAATGCATTTCAATGGAGAAATTTTCCCCATTGGAATGCATTGAGCCAATGTATTCCAATGGGGAAAATTTTCTCCATTGAAATGCATTGGCAATGCATTTCAATGGAGACGGCCCTGGACAAGAAGTCTCGGGGCAGCGCGGTGGGCGGCATTGGGAGGTCAGATCCCCCTACCGCGCGCCGCCCCAAGACTTCTCGGACTGGTGCGTGCTGGCGGCGGCAGGGGGATCGGATTGCCCCCCTGCCCCGCTTCCGCATATCACGGATTTTCAGGCATTGCGGGTTGGGTGGGTCCCTAACCCCCACGATAGGCGGGGGGGTTACTGTATGTTATAAGAAATATAAGATCGAGTCAACCCTGTACAAGGGCTATCACTATTAAGCAGCAGTGTAGTATAAGGTCACCTACAGATCTATCATGAGCGATAAAGACTACATGTAAATCGTAAATCTACTCTTACAAGTAGCTCGTGCAGAGCATCCTTAAGAACAAAGACTCTTTGTTGCTTTAAATGTTTTATTGAATATATTAATCTTTCATAACTGATTACAAAGTATATTGAAACTCATTCATCTTAAATGCATTGAAATAAAACTTTCATGGAAGACAAAACTGAGAATGTGAAAAAAGTGCTGAAGGACAAATGACACAGATAAACTCCAAGTAAATACACACACATATATTTCTCAGACAGATTGCCGTACAGTGTGAGAGCCAACCAAGCCAAGCAATTTTCTTACTCCCTGCTGCCATAGTTTTGAAAGATTTGGGAAGTGCCAAGAACCAAGGCCACAAATGACACTTAGAATGCACATTGGGATATGTTAATTCTGTCACCCGAGGGTTTTTAGCATTAGATAAAACACCTTTTTTTGGGGGGGGGAGAATGAACAGAAAATACGTTTGAAGGAGGGACAAAAGAAGGAATGTTCAAATATATAATCAAGATGGATTTGCAATCAGAAGATGCCACTTGATCATAACCCTCCTAAAATATCTTCCAGAGAAGAAACAGATAGCACACACAGCTTGAAAAGATTAACACCCAGTGGTGTATTGGAGATGAACAGCTCAGCATCCTGGGATAATCTTCATCCCTGGATCATTTTCTGCCCACTGGAAGAAGTCACACTGCCTCTCCTTCCCCAGAGGGCACACGAAGAAATTCCTTCCATTATTAGGGCCAATCTTCAACACTGTTCTCATAATGCAGCGCTTCGCATGATTGCAGAAGGGAAAATGCTGGTCTGCCCACTGTAGAGAGAAACCATTTCCCATTAACATCAAGATGCTGTAGCCAAGTTCCTCTTTCAGACTGGTGGCAAGAAATTCTGCTTTAATTTGGCCAGGTAGGTGGCAGCCAATCATAATCAAAGTAAACTGCTTTCTCTCAAGTTTGCCTTGTTTCAATTCCTGCAGTCTACTGGTTTGACTTAGTGGGAGGACAATTTTTAAGAGTCTTAGCTCACTCTGGAAACAACATGAGTTTAATTTACCCAAGTAAGATTCTGATAGCCCATGACTGCAAAGCAACAGACCTCAGTTCACCAGAGTCTAGCATCTTTTCTATTTCAGAAACTGAAGGTGAAAACAACACTACTGCATTAGCTACTCTACTACATAGCAGAGACCACTGTCGCAGCTGAGCTAATGGAGAACTAAAACATAAAGAATAGGGCATTGCCCATTTTGTGAGGTTACCAGCCCAATGCTTACTCAGATATGAGGGCCATGCCCACCACTTTCAAAAGTTAACTTCATATGTAAATTAAGTAAAACTTCTACCAACATCTGTGTTCTTCCAAACTTGACCCCGCCTTAACTTGGTTTGCTAAATAGGAGTGTGGTCCAGTAGGCCAGTCACGTAAGGTTCCAAACTATAAGATGTATTTAGAGCAATGCTTCCCAACCTTGGGTCCCCAGATGTTCTGGAACGAAAACTCCCAGAAAAAAAATATCACCACAAGCCTTGCTTTCCAGGATTTCTAGGAGTTGCAGGTCAACAACATCTGGAATTCCAAGATCCAGAACCACTGATTCAAATCTACATTGACTAGGTTTCCCTTTTCCTATTTTTTGTGACATTAAGAGGTGGTCTGTCTTTGTCGCCCATTTACAACAACTCCCGTATTTTCTACAGAGGTCACTTATTCAATAGCCACCCACCAAGGCAAAATGCAACTGCTATAGTCTATCATTTGACACCCATGCTTGGCAAGCTAACCATGCTCTATTGGGTTGGGGGTGGGGAGGCACAGGCACTTACAGTTTTTTTTACCTACAGACCTGCTAAGACAGCCACTGGGGGGAAATTATGGGATTTGTAGTCAAACACATTTGGAGGGCTGCTACATAAGAAATAGGGAAGAACTTGCAGTGGTTCTCAACCTGTGGGTCCCCAGATGTTCCTGGACTGCAACTCCCAGAAATCCCTTCCAGCACAGCGAGTGATGGAGGCTTCTGGGAGTTGCAGTCCAGGAACATCTGGGAACCACTGAACTAAAGGATGAGGAAGTGGGTAAAGAGGCTTATGCAATAGGCAGGTACAAAAAAGCACAATTAAAAGGTTAGCTAGTATTGACCTTCCCCCATCTCCAGGGAGTTCTTAAGTACCATAGATAAAGGGTGGATAAATGTTGGCTTTCTAAATATTGGCCTTAAAGTCTCAAAATCCCACTAGGGATGGCCAATGGAAAAGGGATTGTGGGGGTTGTCATTTAAAACAGCTTAAGATCAAAATGTTCCTGCATTCCTAACATAAATACTTGGTTGAAGATATTATCCTCCTCTAAACTCCCCCACTTCAGCAATTAAACCCAGTAGCAGAGGCAGCAATTGCCATTTTATGCAAAATTGGTTGATACAATTAATTGTCTGCTTAAACTCCTGCAAAAATGCACAGCTAAATTTCTATAATGCAAATAAACACACAAATCATTATCTCCCTTTGTGCTAAAACCAGAAAAAATGTGTAATCTATTAAGCATTAAAGGGTGGTTTCAGAAACTGATTTGTACCCTTTACAGGTAGATGGCAAAACTTACAACAATCTCACGTACTTCAAAATAGTTACACCGGGCTTCTCCAGGTAAAGGACAAGCATAAAACTGCCTGCCCTTGTTTTCTCCGTCCTTCCTCACGATGCGAAGAACACAGAGCCGGTTGTGTTTACTGCAGCGAGGACGGCCAGTATTTACTGTACAAGAGCCATCTGACATGTTATCTGGAGGTGCTCTGTAATGACAGGTTACAAAATATACCCTGCATTTAAATGCAATTAGTTTCAGCAGAGCCACCCATTTTACTTCCAAATTCACTCCCTCTGCCTTTCCCCATGATCCACACAAACCTTATCCTTTCATACATTTATGGATAAAACGACAAAATCTTGGTAGCTGACGGTCGCTGCCTTCCGTGCTCGAAATAAAATTGAAAGATGCATTGGCAAAGATCCTTGGAGTTGAAATGAAACGCAAGTGGCAAATTTGCAGTTCCCTCCTTAGCCTTGCCTCTTCTGTAAATGGCACTGTTTCAGCGTTGCTCACATAAATTCTGTGCCTTCATGAGCTTTTAAAAGGCAGCCGCAGCAAAATGTACTAGAGGCCCAATTCCCTCCAATTATACTCTCTTCTCTGGAAAGCTATTATGAGCATCTTAAACCAGACCACTGGGATCTCATCCTACTTGTCCACTTCAGAGACAATTTTTCATGCTCTTTGATCAAAGCTACTTTAACGATCCCAATAATATTCCACCAAGGAAGAACTATGACTGGTGGGGCAGAAAAGTAAATTTTATGAAGGTGGCGGGGGAAACATCACTTTCCTTGGAAATTACCATCACCCGAGTACTCAGAGAACTATTCTCAAACAGCTGGAGAAGAACCATCTGCCTACAACACAAAAAGGCATCTCCTTTGGTAGTTAATGCTTAAAAAGTGTTCAACCCCCACTTTTCCAACCCAAAATTACAGTTTTGCAACCGCACGGTTTGCTCCTCAGCTTACTTTCATGTATAAGACAACCTTCAATTTTTAGTCTAACAATTTTTGACAAAAATATAGTCTCATATACAAAAATACTGTATATATGCATGCATGTATGTATGTAAAATATTTCTATCCCCTCTGTTTCCCCAAAAGGACCCAAGGTGGCTTGAGAGTTTAAGTTTCAGAGGAGAACTACCTGTGAAACTATTGAATTGGAAGTTGGTCACTGTTAAACTTCAGTTCAGTGACTTCTAGGAGTGTCTTGCTCATGATCAAAAGGACTTGTTTCTCTATAGCTACTTGTTTCTCCTGCTCAATCTTGTTGTGCTCATTTACCACCCCTCAGATGGCTCATCTGGGCTGGATCTTATATCCAGTAGCCAGCCTGATTGTGGGATTCTTGGGCCAGATATCCAAAAAAGCAACACTTCAAAGCTCCAACACAAATATTCCTCCACTCTTTGAGCCCCTGATAAACTGGGCTCGGTGTCACAATAGCTTAAGTAGGTCTGAAATAGTTAAAGTAACCTGAGATGTTTGGCATATTTTGCTTCAACAGAGTAAGTGCTTTTCAGCCATTATCTAAACCTGTTGAGGACTGTGCAAGCTCTCCTCTCTTTGTTATGAATTTCAACAGTGGAAGAGGCTACCTAAAGAGCAGGGGGCTGTTCTGTCTGGATAGTCTCTCCACATGAGTCAATAACCTGATTTTTCCATATTCTGGACCACATGAAAAGGCTATCCAAACAAGCAAAAAGCCTTATGTGTGAAAAGCAAGTGAATGAGGTCAGTATATGCCCTGTACATGTGTAAGCACCATATACTTAGATACCTTCTGAAGAAAGCTCTGGTGTGACAAAGAGATACATCTCCACCTAGAGAGCTTTTGGGTTTATTTTGAAGGTACTGTCCTCATGATTCTGGGCACCAGCTATTTATTTATTTATTTATTTATTTATTTATTTATTTATTTATTTATTTATTTACCGCACTAATTTCCCAAGAGGGAATTCTGGGCAGTTCACATAAAACCACAAGAGATCCACAAGATAATAAAAGATAATAAAATTTAGATGACACAACCAGCCATCTTTCCAGATCCAGCTCTTAGAAGCCACCCCTTGCTTCTGAAATACTGTACATAAAAGGAAGTAGCTACTGTATATAGATGGTTTATCTCTTTTACAGCAGGTACCCTCTCTTGTGGCAAGGTTGGAGGAAATCACGCTGAAAAAAGAAACCACTACTTATGAGTCTGAGTTAGAGCTGCAGAGCACACTTGGGTACAACGGCTATCTAGGGGGAAATCTGCGTACCCTGAAGAGACTATTAAAAGAATTTACAGTGCTAGAGGCAGGTGTAAGAAAGTACTTAAAGAATTTGCTACTTGAAAGAGGTTCATCTTCATCTGCTCATGAGGAAAGGGGATAGTTTAAGTAATGCATGTAGTGTTTAAGAAGGGACAAGATGGAAGATTTGTCTCCAGGGACCAAGGTTCACTCTAAGTGAGGATGTCCAGCCTTTTGGGTTCCAGTTGTGATGGAATCCCATGCAGGGATGGGGTGGGGGTGGGGGGTAGAAGCCTTGCCCAGTAGGGTTTTAAATTATTGGGACTGTTGTCAAGGAGACTAAGTGGGGTGGAAAGGTACTCTTTGTGAGGTTAGGGAGATGAAGAGAAGGTTGGTATACAAAGTACTCCCACCCAATTTCACAAGGGTAGGGGGAGATGATAAAGCAAGGAGTAGTGTGAGTGACTCAAAACAGCATTGTTTTTAAAAACCACTTGGCCTCCAAGTTCAGAAGTCTGTCCTGGACTTCCCATTCCACTGGATCATCATTGCTTTTATGAATGCCTCCCTGCACCTGGAATTACATTGAGAGGTAAGTGAAACCTTCTCTAAACTCGAAATGTTTGACATTATTTTTGTTTGTTGGGCTCACTAATCCACTTTTCAGGTAGAGAAGGATAGCTTAAAATCTACAGCTGATTTTATCATAAGCTGGATGGTGGAAAAATACTTATTTCATTATATAATCCATGTGCTGTGTTTAAATAGCAAGCGGTGCACAGAAAGATCAGCTTAATATGAGGATGACTGCCCCACAGGTGTGGAAAATCTCACTGGCAAGATCCAAAGACACAAGACTTTTCAGGAAACACACAAACCTTTTTGGCTTCAGTTGGCTTTTAACTGCTCAAGTTAAGCAATTATGGGATACTGTAAATGCATTCCATTTGTTTTTGCTTCCAAACTGCATACTTTATATTGCTTGGTTTTAGTAAAGAAAAATCTTTAAAAAATTAGCTTTGCAAGTTGAATTGCAAATGGGAGAAAAATGAAACATATCATATCCTGATTTAAAAAATACATTAGAAACATACCATATTTATCTGCCTATAAGACACTCCCAGGTATAAGTCGACCCCATCTTTTCCAACCCAAAATTACAGTTTCCCAACTGCACAGTTCTTTCCTTGGCTTACCTCCATGTATAAGACGTCCCTCAATTTTTAGTCTAACAATTTTAGAAATACAGTGGTACCTTGTATAAAGGAATTAATTCGTTCCAAATGAAATTATGTTAAGAAAATTTTCCTTTATACAAATTTCCCACAGGAATGCATTGTGATTCCATTTTTATGTTGTACGGATTCGCCCCATAGGGAATTATGTTAAGCAGTTTTCCCCTATCTCCGGAATTTTTTAAGTCGTACAGATTTTATGTTATACAAACTGTTTGTTATACAAGGGTCCACTGTATATATAGTCTTATCATGGAAAAATACTGTAATTCTTGTCCTCTTATCTTACATATGTAAATACCCTCCCAGTTTGTCAGTTTGTACAGGAACAGGTACTGTATTCACCGTTCAATATCCCTGCTGTCATTTCTTCTGCTATCTTCTAGTTACCAATCTATGCCTCACAACTTTCAATTAAATAAGTTGCATGAACCACAAGCCACACAGTGGCATATTCAGAAAGAACACACTGATAGATACCATCATTTTAGGGACTGTCATATGTTGTTATATTCTTATATTGATCCCTATCAAAGGACAGACCTAATCAACTGAAAGCAAATGTTTTCCTATAAGCCCCATCTTGGTCATCAATTTCTAGTTTCATTTTTGTGCTCAACGAGACACACTTTACAGAAACCTTATTTAGATCTAGAAATAGCAAACCTGCTTGTTAAATTCTCAGTTAAAGACCCGTCGGAAGATGAGTAATCAATCTTCTGTTTCTTCTGTGCTGGCTTTGAAGAATTATATTGATAGGAGAAAGGTCTTGCTGAATTTACTGTATAGTCGTAAGAACTGTTAAAATCATTTCTTGAATAATCACATGGAGAGCTTCCATCTATGGTGAGATTTGAACTTCCGTGTTTTGCCTGAACAGAATTACTAGCAAAATCTGTCAGTACCAAAGTTGCTGTCCCAAAAGCAGTCTTCCTGTTGATCTTAATTTCTGTCTTTGGTTTTCCAAAGTTGTTGCAGGGGTACTTGATTAAGTCGCTGTTACAGGCTGCTAAAGCTTCGTCATTCTGAATATTTTTAACTTTTTTAAAATGGCAAGAAAGAAAGGACACCATTAGCATGTTCTTCGTACTATTCCCCACTATACACACACATACATTTCCACTTTTGATAGGAGTGTTCCCAAATCATCTGTAATAAACCTTGTCCAGGTATCTGGTTGAATGGGTGAACACTGGACCAAGGGTCAGACAAAACAAAATGAAACCATATTTTAGTTCAAAAGTTGTTGCTTAGGGCGATCCAACCCCATTTGACCAACTCTTCAATCCCTTGCCATTATATGCAGAGACTGGACAGGATCTTCTAATACTCACTTGAATGCCATCAGTCCCAGTGGAGTCTATTCCTGTAGACTTCCTAGATGGCCACACCCTTTATCCCAAGATACAACTACATATGGTTGTTTCCCAAGCAACTGTACAGTATCCTCAACCCACATTCTTTATTCATACCAGAGTATCCCACAATTTTAAATTGACATATGAGAAATATAGAATAGGTTCAAAAAATATTGACTATTGAAATCATTAGACTGTTTTTGGCCAGAAGCAGGTCAAATACAGTATCACTCAATAGTGTTGGGCATTTATCAGATCTTTAGTACACATAATAAGAGTGGCACTTGTGCCAAGTAGTATATAAATCAAATAAATAAATAAGACATAAACTGGATGCACATAAATGATCCATTGATTTTTCTCCACAGATGCAGAAGTTGAAATACCCCTTGAGAGATGCAGTTACTTTCAGTAAGGGCTTTATGCTAAAACAGGCTAAGGTGTTTCTTTTTCCAACCGCCCCCTTTGTCCCCACCCACTACTGAATTTGGTGCTAGGACATAAAAAGTTCTTGCTCACCTTGTGACCCTCACAGTTTCAGGAAGTTGATTAATTGATTGGAATGGAACTTTTGGATGCCAATGGGAATGTCCCCCCACCCCACCCCCCAAGGAAACATCCCACCAGTGATGACTCCTATGACTCCTAGGAAGCACCAAAGCAGTTTCCTGGTTTTCAAAGGAGAAGCACATAAATGGGAACAGTGAACGTCCAGAAAACTCCTTTGGTTTTGGCTCAGGTTCCCAGAATTCTGACTTCAAACCCAGAAACTCCAGAAGTCCCATCCCTATTAATCAAGACTCCAATTCATGTCCTGTATCTGTCCAGACTAATGGGATTCAGAGAAAGATGGCACCCTAATGGTAAAGCTCAACCAAACGCACATTGGTATAATACACAGGAGTAGAGAATGTAGATTAACCACTGAGGGGCTGGGGAGATATGCAATCTAGTCTCAAAGCTCAATTTAACAAATATTAATTAATAAGGGAGTAGAAGGAAAGCCACAGAAAGATTAGCAAGGAAAAGGGAGGGTAGGGTATTTATTATATGCTTGGAGGAAATAATTTGACTTGCAACAATCTTTTTTTTTAAAATGTGGATTTTTTTTAAAAAAAATGCAGATTTGGGGGGATGAAGTTGCTTCATTTAAACATATTTTAAAGAAACCTTCAGATGGCAGGCTTTGGACTTTGATAACGGCTTAAAAGCTTGACAACTAGAATGAAAGATGCAGAGAAAGAGAAAGAGCATTATCACGATTTTGTTCTAAAGCCCTAAGCTATCCTGCCTTTCTTGCATGGGGGCTGCTTCAACTTCTAGGTAACCAGCTGGGCGCATAAATTCCAGGAGAGAAGTTAATTGGCAAATCTGACTTTCAGAGCAGACTGAATCTTTAGGTTCCTGGGGCTGGTGTTTTAGTGAAAGACAATCAGCCAGGCTTCCTCCGCAGACAACAGAAGCACTTACAAACTAACAGAGTTGCTTGCCAACTTCTCTTGCCTAGCACTCCAGAAGGCCTAGGTCAGCATCTCTTCCTTCAACCCACTGATTGGACTTCACAATCTGTCAAGGCTGGGAAAGGTTCTTGTGCCTTCAGGAATTAACTAGACAGGAAGATTTTACTTCCTATAGCTTTTACCAAATAGCTAACTCCAGTCTGGAACAGAACTCATCATTCAGGGGGTCAGATTAGATGTTAAGGGCAATTCCAGGCAAGCAACCCATTTCTGCTCACAAAACAGAATTTCCCCACAGACACAAGCTTCCGCTGTGATACGTAGAGATGGGTATGAAGCAAAAATGAATCATGATACTTGTCACCAATTGTGGATTTGTCAAAAATCCATCATTTTGTATTCGTTCAAAGCAACAAACCCGACAAATACAAAGAAATGAATTTTTATCCCTTTTCAGTTGCTGATTCATCAGTCCCTTTTGGGGGGCCTTGCCATGTGTGGACTCTGTCATTGTCTAGAGGGGACCTCTTTGGCGGAAGATAACTCAAGCATCCAGCACCCAAACTTCACCAAACTTGCAGGAACTGTAGAGGGTCAGGGCAAGCCTTTCTGTGTTTTTGGCATCTCTGGGTGTCTGAGGGTGTTTTAGGATGCTCTTTACAACTGAGACAAACTGACAAATTGATTTTGGTATGTCAAACAAAATTTGTGAATTCATAATTTGTAAAATGACATGAGGAATAGTACTGTTCTGGATTATAATTCCTAGCCAGCAAGGTCATTGTCCATACTGCCAGGAAATTTTCAAAACTGTGCAAAAAAGCAATTTTACCAATCTCTTGTGGTATAGGTAGTAGTATGGACCAGTTAGGCAGAACCAAAGTGAGAATGTAGCAGCAGGAAAGGGTTTTTTAGATTAAAGTGCCTATTAGAAGTACAGAGGTACCTCCAACTATGAAATTAATCAGTTCCAATGGTATATTTTATTAATTTGAAATTTTCATATCTTGAAACATGATTTCCTATAGAAATGCATTGGAAGCAGATTAATTCATTCCAAATGGGAAATCACCACCACCCCAGATTTCAAAAAGCACAATAACAGGCATGCAAATGACAGAAGCTCAGCTGTCTACCTTTACAAGTCCCCAAAACGGTGCCAAATAGTTCCAGAATGGCTCCAAAACAGGAACCTGGTGCAGGTCATTGAAAAATAGAAGCCTTCCCTTTCATAACTGCAAAAAAGCCAAGGCTAAATATTATCTTGAAACACTCCCATTCCCACAGATTTCTCTTCGTAAGTCAATTTTTCTGTAATTAGGGGCAAGGTACCACTGTATTGGGAGAAGCTTGCCAGGATGAAAGAAAAACCAGAGAGAACAGGAATAAGAGAGATTCATGAAAGAAAATGAAGAAATAACGAGGGTAGGGAAGTGAGGTCCTTCAACCATTTGAAGCTCAACACTGCTACCGAAAACTGTTGTACTTTTAAGAAATGAAATATGCTTCTATGACAGAATGAATTAGTTGCACCTAGTGAAGTGGTCTGGACAATTTAGCTTTGTAAAAGTTTAACTTTGTAGGATTCAATCTGTACTCTTAAAAAAGTTTTTTATTATAGCTTTTAACCAGTTATTGGGCTGAGCCACTTCCATTGTCTTTTAAATACCAACAACACAGAGGAGAACATTTGTCCCTCCCTGCGTTAAATGGGGAGAAAATTCCCCTTCCTTTCTAATGTATTCCCCTTCAATTTATGAAGCATTTTGTCTGACAATTCGAGAAGTTGCTGAAATCTGCAAAAAGTACAAAGGTTCGACTGAATAATGCATAAAGCATAGGATGGGCTAACAGCTGTGAAAGTATATATTTGAGTTTCAGAAGGAACATGGCATTATAGTGCAAACTGTTCTTTAAAATGACAAGCTTCTGGGTTGACAATTCAGAGTGTAAGAACAGGTGCATTTGCTCAATGGCTATTCCATAACCTTTCCCCAAAAGAGAACCCCCTCCAAACATTCTTCCTGAGACCGAAGAAAAGAAATGTTCCTGTCCCCCAGCCTAAATTTAACTCATGTTTGTTACGTGACAGGATATTAATGAATAGTGGTGTGATAGCATTTAGACTTTCCAAGTGAGCCAAGACATCACCATCTTAGAACTGGAGAGCTGGACAGCTGAACTGGAGAGCTCGAACTGGGGTTCTAACCCACACACACAGCCTGCACATATACAGCCGCCTCCTTCTCTTCAGACTATTCCTTACAAATGTTGAAAGCAATTGGGGTCTACACGTGTACATCCTAATTGGGTCATTGTGTGACTCTCCACATACTTTCAGAATGACCAAATAGTGATACGTATTCATATAGTTATAAGAGTGAAAAGAAAAATATGTTCCAGGTTCCTCACATGGTTGTACTGCATTACAATGGCACACAGACACGCACAGAAATCCCATCATTACTTACCTTCAGGCCTCGGAGTCAAGCATGCATCACATTTTTTTCCAGAAGCCTTGTTTATTAGAGTGCAGAGCATGCAGGCCCACTCCTCCTCCGATTTCTGAGTGACTTGTTCTTTAAAACATGACCTCCTGCTGTAGGCCCAGCCAATTAAACTATTTCTTCCTGGCAGTTTGCTGTCCATTGAAGGAAAGATGAAACTGATGTTAGCATTTTTGAGAGGATGTTTAGAATGCTGTGTTTTGCTAGGTTCTTATGGACGACACAGCCCTAGACTATTAATAACCTGGCCACTGACAAGGAGTGAGAGATGCTGCTATGCCAGCTACCTCGGAGGCTTCTGTTTGGTCTTATAGGTTTGTCTACCTAACTCATTAGTCAAGTTTGACTAATGGGTTAGCAGGTAGAAGGTAGCAGTTGAACTTGTATTTAACACATTACTGGATATCATTAATTAAGAGCATGAAAAGCACGGTTTCAAATGAAACCTGGCATGCCAGATACCACACTCCGCTCAACATAATTTTGCTGGGGGTGGGTGGGGGGGAGAGGATGCTGAGGGGCAGCATAGTCAACAGTGACTTGTAGGCCAAAAATGTAACTTCTCCAGGCTTTGAGCATGCCTCTGAATGACTATTGGGAAAGCAGAGACAGTCATTTCTCACATGCAACTTGTGATCTTCTCATAAGCTTCTAGGTATTCACATAGACTTTGTGTTTATGACTACTTATAACTATGTTGCTTTAATGTAATGTTGTCTATTAATGCCGTAAGACGTCCCTCGATTCCTTGTTCTCAAATACTTGAACATGTCTTAATTGTACTGGACTGCATATTATCCCTCATTACTGTAAGCTGCCTTGGGTCCTTTTCCAAGGAGAAAGGCAGGGTAAAAATACTTTAAAATAAAATAAATAAATATATAGGTGCGAAACTACATGAAACAAGATGATGGACAAGATAAACCTTTAGTCTGACCTAACTCTAAAATGGCCCTTTACTGAATTCTCTTCAACGGTAAACACTGTCTAGATCGAAAATACCAATTTCCCCACCCCCTCTGCATCTTAGAGAAATTTGCAATAAAAGCCTGTTTCCTAGTGATCTCAGTAGGTTCCCTCCTTCTGTAGCTTAACAAGCAGAAATCCTACTGCCTGAACTATTTGTCATGAGAGAAATAAGAAGAATAAAATCAGATATCTGTGCGGCTCCTGTAGCAAATGTGCTCTTTAACCATCTGTTTCAGCATCAGAGCGGGATAGAAAATCCATACGTTATGATAAAAGTAAACACCCTGGATTTTTGAGGAAAGGGAAGGCGGGACAAATGTGCTTCAAAATAAAATTTACCAGAAAATCCTATGCATTCCTCCCCAGATATATGTCCCAACTGAATTCTATAGGACTTGCTCATTAGTAAGTGTGAACAGGATGGTGCTGGCTGGATGGCTCACTGAGTTAGGTATCTGGCTGTGGAGGTTGAGTGTTCAGTTCCCTACTGTGCCTCCAGAGAGAAGATCCAGTCTGTGTGGACTTGGGCAAACTGGGCATTCCCAGGGCACCCCCAGAAGAAGGGAATGGTAAACCACTGCTGAGTACTGTGTACCAAGATAACCCTGAAAAACGTCACCATACCTGAGAGTTGACTTTACGGCATACAGTTATCATTATGGGATTGCACCCTTGATTATTCAGTATACAGTGGTGGCTCCTGAGATGAATTTAATTGGTTCCAGGGGTCCATTTGTTTTATGAAAAAATCATCCTCAGAGGCATGGTTTCTCAAAGGAATGCATTTAAAATCAATTAAACTGTTCTGGAGGAACGGATTACATTGGTTTTCAATGCATTTCTATGGAAAGGTTGTCCCAAACTGCCCTCAATCAACTGGCAGCCTCCAGGGAGCCCGACAGACAGCTGATGTTGACAGCTGTCAAAATCAGCTGTCTGTGGAGGTCTGCTTCTGCCGGTTGATTGGGGGGTTACCCCCAACCTGGCAAATGGGGGAAGGTTTCCCCCTTCTTTGCTGGTTGGGGCAGGGGGAAAGCTTCCCCCCTTTTGCTGGTTGCCCCAATGCGGGAAGGGGAATGAGTGGGTGAGTCCCTCACTCACTTGTCCCCTGCCTGCATTAGGGCAGCCAACCCTCCTTCAAGGGCTCCAAGCATGGTGCCTGGCAAAAGGAAGGCAGCGCCTTGCAAGCACACGAGGCACAGCCTTCCTTTCTCCAGCCTGGCGTGCTTGCAAGGTGCCGCCTTCCTTTTGCTAACCTCTCTGTGCACAGAACCCTTTAAATGGGTGGCGGTCACAGCGGCTTCGATCCTGCTTTCCCGACTGTGTAGCACCCGGCAGGAGGATGGAAGGCCAGGCTTTTGAATTTCGTGCACCCATAACCCCCTTGGGTTGTGGGCACACAAAATTCAAACACCTGCCCCGTAAGACAGATTTTTCACAAGACATCTGGTAAGCAAACCGTTGTCATGTGGAAACTGCCTATACCCAGAAATTGCATTCATTTTATGAAGAATTTGTCTTACGGGGCGTTCGTCTTGCGAGGTGCCACTGTACTTTCACTGTAATAGTCAAGCTTCTCCTAAAGCCTCAGTGCAAATTAAAATCATTTCATTTAGGTGTTTGAGTAATGGAAGAGGTAGGAAGGCGAGTTGGGGTGGAAGGAAAAAATAAAGTGGAAATATACAAAATACCATGGGGGGGGGAGGCTGGAGTTTAACTGTGTAGTGATAGGAAGACCGTTCAGCAGAAAGGCTGCCACTTTTTAAAAAACAGCTCTTCTATTTTATATAGTTTGTGTTTTATAAATGGAAAGTGATCTACCTTGGATCCACAAGCTGAGGATTGTCCTTTTGGCATTGAGGACAGAAGTACGTCATTCTGTTATTCTCCCCCAGACGGCACACTGTGATCTTTCCTCTGCATTGTCCACAGCTGGGGCGCTTGTACACTTTGTAATGCTTATATAATGCTGATCCTGTTTTCCGACACTAGAACAGAGAATTATTACTCGTGTGACTCAGAAAGCCAAAGATAACAGCTACACTTAGGCTTATCGCTCCTATCAGTCACAGTGTGGGCAACAATCCAGCATAATGGGGGCTTTAGTCCAGCAGCAGTTGTCCTACTCCTTTCCCCACCCCTCTACATATAATTCTTTTAATATTCTGTTCCATAGACAGTGACATTAGCAGTCCTAGCATCTTGTAAACTGGAGAAGTGGGTGCACACGTTGTAACAGTAAAATGGTAGAAAATGCACCTTCAGTTTCCTCAGTCCCCTAGTTCCTCATATCCAGCAGTAGGGATGGGCATTTCATTTTGGAACCAGCAGGTTATGAAACGAACCACGCGAGCCCAGGTAGTCCTCGGAACCAGCTAATACACGCAGATCCAATTGCTTTACCTTTCTCTCACACAGGGTTAAAATCTAATGAGGAAGCATGCTGCGACATCACCTGTGCTTGATCTGTGATGCTGGCCAATCAGGAGCTGTGCAGGCACAGGCGTCATTCCGCCGCCCTCTCTGATTGGCCATCTTTTCAGCACACAGCTGGAAAGATGGCACAGCAGCGTGCTTCCTTCTTGCAGCTCAGCTCCCTACCAGCAGAGAGAAAGGTAAAGCAATTGGATCTGCATGTATTAGCTGGTTCCGAGCTCCACCTGGGCTCGCATGGTTCGTTTCATAACCTACTGGTTCCAAAATGAAATGCCCATCCCTATCAAGCAGTATAATCCAAATACATCTACATTTTATATATTGAACCCAAATCACAGAATATATGATAATATATGACATTAAATGATACATCTGGAAGTTGAGTCATGGCTACTGGACTTCTTTTTTTTGAGAGATAGAAATGTTTCACTGTTCATCCAAACAGCTTCATCGGACTCACCCACTCATCAGTCGCTGTTTGGATGAACAGCGAAACGTTTCTATCTCTCAAAAAAGAAGTCCAGTAGCCATGACTCAACTTCCAGATAAACTCACCTGGATGACTGAGAATCTTCACAGACATATTAAATGATACAGTTCTCCACCAAAGCTTCTTAGTGGATTAGCTCTAAGAAGCCTATGCCAACTTTGTCCCAAATAAAAGTAACTCCAATTTTAAAAAAGCTCTAATTCCATTCAAAATTAAAAGGCTCAAGAGCCTTTTCCTGTGGATTCCACAAGCTTTTACAAATACCCAGGGAGATAAAGCTTCTTTTGTCATCAGGGCAGGGAACTGTTGTTCTCACTGTTTCACCTTCTGTTTATTACTGTCATACATTCAGATTTTAATGAAGGTTTTGCGTATCCCTTGGGAAAAAGCAGCCTTCCCTACCTTATAAAAAAGGAGAGCGAAGTCACGAGTCATTTTCACCAAGTGATGTATTTGTTCATCTGTTAACTGGCAAGGCTATAATTTGAAATGGAAGTTTAAGAACAACAGTGAATCAGTCCCTAAACAGGAAGCATATCCCAGGCCATTTTGTAGCACATTTCAAGCAATGAAAGTACTTATGCTGAGGGACCCATCTTCTACTCTGATACAGTGGCATTTAAAAGCTGAAATGCTATGCACATCCATCAGGGAGAAGACCCCACTGAAATAAAAGTGGCCTGCTTATATACCAACCCATACCACTTCAAGTAGTCTCTGGCCAGTTTACAGTTTTTAATTACAGTATGTAGGCTACACATTGCCTTCCCAACAAGCTGGGTACTCATTTTACCAACCTCAGAAGGATGGAAGGCTGAGTCAACCATGAGCCTGCTACCTGGGACTGAACCCCAGGTCGTGAGCACAGTTTTACCTGCAGTACAGGCGTTGAACCACTGCGCCATGAGGCGGTTATAAGGCATTAACACCTGAGCCTACATGCATAGAACAGCACTCTGAATATGACAAACAAAAATGCCATAAACCTTTGCCTCACTTGCCAAGTAAAATGGCCCCAAAGGCTGCAGTATTAGTTATCTTGGTTCCTATTAAATAATGGGTGCCACTTCCCCAGATCAACTTCTAGGAGGAATCTGATAATCGCCAGGCAAATATTGTCAGCAACGAATGCTCATATAAGGCAGCAGTGCAATCCAAGATAGGTCTACTTGAAAATAAGTGTTGGAATTCACTAACCTGCATATTATGTCTTTAAGAGGTTTGGATGGGAGAGGCTCATTGTGTTAAATGTCAATCACTTAGCAGCAGCCAATGGTTCCCTCTCTACCTCAGGATCCTTTTCTCATACTTTTCTACTTATGGTTCTCTGTCCTTTAGATTCAATTTGCCACATCAGTATCCTATGTGTGTTAGAGGCTAACAGTGCTAAAAATTAAATCATTTTTTAAACATTTTAATTTTTTTAAAAAAAATTAAACCATTTTAATCAAATAAGTAAAGCAATGTCTGAACTACAAAAAAGAAAAGAAAAAAGAAAAAGAAAACGATTAAATCATTATTTTAAAATACAACATTGATTTTTATCCATCCTGACTGCATCTGACAAGGTGCCAGGCAGTACAGCAGGGCATGTGATTAGACATGTGATTGACAGAGTCATGGCATCTTGTCAATTAGGTTTCATTCACTGCAAGTTAACCAGTTCCTCCATGAACATCAATAGGATTGCAGCCATAGTTTCATAAACTTACATACAACATGAAACTCTAAAACGCAAACAGAAGTTAGATACGTTTCACTTACTTTAACGACTGGATGGAGACCACTATCAAAAAGTGCTTCGTTCTTTATGATATTTCCCACACCAGGTAGGATGGCTTGATCTAGCAATACATCACATACCATACGGTCATTTTGCTTCTTGATTTCACTTTCGGCTCTTAAAAAACTGAATTTTGAAGAACATATATCCAAGTCACCCAGCATTCTAATTTTCTGTTCACTGTCAGCAGCATTCCTGCAAGATTAAAAATAAAATAAAACATATACGGAAACCTAATGTGAGAGTAGGTTAGCAAAAGTCATGCAATTAAGACATTTAGGTAGTTGTAGAAACATACAGACAAAAGTGATCAAAGTTGCACAAAGCTAGAATAAGGTTATGAAAAAAGCAGCTCATCGTCTTATAATAGGTAACTGTTGCGTTAGCCATTCCATTTTGCAAATAACATCAAAGAAAACATACAGAAAAGTACAACTTCAATTATCTACCTTTTGGAATATTTTTCACAGGAAAGAAAATCCAGACAATGTAGCTTTGAGTTTAAGGGGAAAGATCACTAATGGATAGTGGATGAGTGAGTCACCGTAAGGGTTTTTCAAAACACCGGACTTACAAGACCATATCATGAGCACATGAAACTTTAACTTTAAATGATGGTTTATCAATATATAGCTGTGGATGAACCTTAGGCTTCTGCATATCCCCCATTTCCCTTCCAGAGACTGGACCTTTTTGCTTCAGTTTGCTACACTTCATTCCCCCACCCAAATATTTTATTATTATTATTATTATATACAGTACACTACCATAATATCTTTTAAGTCATGTCACTTATTTATTTATTTATTTATTTATTTATTTATTTATTTATTTATATAGCTTGTATGCCGCCCACTACCCAAAGGTCTCTGGGCGGCTCACAATCAAAATGGACAATTAAAACATCAAAATATAATAAAATCAGAACAATAAAAACATGTAAATGCAATAAATAAATATGATACATTAAAAACACCACTAAAATTGCCATCAGGACCCACAATCATTAGTTAAAAAACTTTTGGACCAGGAAGGTTTTTACCTGGCGCCGAAATGTTAGCAACGTCGGTGCCAGGCGAGTCTCATTTGGTAGGGCATTCCATAGTCTGGGGGCAGTTGCTGAAAAGGCCCTTTTCCTGCAAGCCATCCCCTTCACCTCCTTAAGGGATGGCTCTTTCAGGAGGGCCCCCTGACTAGATCTTAATTGCCGGGTAGGTTCATATGGAAGGAGGCGGTCCTTCAGGTATCTAGGTCCTAAGCCGTTTAGGGCTTTATATGTCAAAACAAGCACTTTGAATTGGGCTCGGGCAGCAACTGGTAACCAATGAAGGTTATACAGAATCGGCGTGATGTGTTCCTTGGTGGCCCTACCACTCACCAGCCGTGCAGCACGATTCTGAACCAGTTGCAATCGCCGAACCGTCTTCAAAGGCAGCCCCACGTAAAGCGCATTGCAGTAATCAATACGGGATGTTACCAGTGCATGCGTAACTGTCATAAGGCTCCGTTCATCCAGGTAGGGGCGCAGCTGATATATATTCCGCAGCTGGAGAAAGGCGCCCCTGGCCACTGAGTCCACCTGGGCTTCCAGAGTTAGACCGGGGTCCAGGAGCACCCCCAAGCTATGGACCCTGTCCCTTAGGGGGAGTGCAACCCCATCCAGGACAGGGAAGTGGCCCTCTAGCCTGGCTGACGAAGCACCCACTAACAGCACTTCCGTCTTGTCTGGATTGAGTTTCAATTTATTAACCCTCATCCAGTCCATTATCTGGTCCAGACACAAGTTCAGAACAGAAACCGCCTCACCTGGATTGGTGGAGAACGAGAGGTAGAGCTGAGTATCATCAGCATATTGCTGACTCCTCAGCCCAAACCTCCTGATGACCTCTCCCAGCGGTTCCATGTAGATGTTAAACAGCATGGGGGATAGTATTGAGCCCTGTGGAACCCCATGACGTAAACGCCATGGGGCAGAGCTACTATCCCCCAGCACCACCTTCTGGACACGGTCAGCCAGGAAGGATCGGAACCACCGCAAAGCGGTGCCTCCAACTCCAACTCTTATCAGTGAGCTGTTATTTTATTTACATTAACAAACTGAAATTTATCAGACAACTACCACAGGGGATTGGTTCCAGACCTTCCCGTGGATAATGAAAACCGTGGATAAGAGATAACACCAAAAATCCACAAAACTGCTGTTTTGTGACAGTAGCTTGATTTACAGCTGCTGTTTTATGACAGTAGTTTGCTTTACGGCTGCTGTTTGTGACAGTAGCTTGCTTTACAGCTGCTGTTTATGACACTAGCTTGCTTTGTTTACGACAGTAGCTTGCTTTGTGGCTGCTGAATTATTTATTTGATTTTTTCCTCTGCTATCCATGGATAACTGAATCAGTGGATACGGGGGTCCTACTGTCCTACTTCGTATCATCCTTTTCTATTGTCTAACCAAGTATAGAATAAATTCCATATCTGTGCAAATTTACATTCCCCTCTCTCTTTTAGTTTATGTCAATATATCCATAGTTGCACAGACCAAAATATTCCCTATAACCAACTCCTTCCTCTAGGGACTATGTTATCCAGGTTTCCAGCGTGTAGCGTCATCATCTCCACCTCAGAACGGGGCTTGAGCTCCAAGAGGTGGGGGAACTCACAGTTGTGGGGGAACCTGGAGAGCAACCCCAAGGGAGGTACCTTTCTGAGGCCAAGATTGGGATCCACAGCAATAGTCTGGTCGCTCAGTTTGCTACTTTAATTATCCAGTTTGTTACCACATCCAAATCCTAAACTCAATAACTATAACTATACTGTATTTTAAACTTAGCCTAGGCCAGTGATGGCGAACCTTTAGAGACCAAGTGCCCAAACTGCGATTCAACACCCACTAATTTTTTTTGAAAAGTGCCAATACAGCAATTAAACCTGTATAGAGGTGGCTATGAAGGGGCAATGTCAGGTGCCCACAGAAAGGGCCCCGAGTGCCACCTTTGGCACCCGTGCCATAGGTTCGCCATCACTGGCCTGGGCTTTCATCAGGAATGTGGCCTCGTGAATCATGACTCTCTTTTGAATTAAACCAACAATTAAGTTGCAATTAAACCAACCATTAAGTTGCACTGCTAACCTAACTCAGACTTAACTTGAGTATTTTTTGCGGGGAGGGGAAAACTGACTCAACTCACAACTTGGACCCATTTTTCCAAGTTGCGTTTTTGAGTCTCTATTAGGGATGGTCCTCCAGATCTGTTCTTGCCGGCTCCATCCTAAAAGGCGGCAAACCCAGCTTTCATTTTAAAAAGCTAGCTGCTGCTTCCACCCAAACACCCATTTCCCAGCTAATAAGCCAGTGTATGTGCGGAGGCAGGAACCGGTTCTGGAATGAGAAGTTGCTCTACTGTCTTTGCACAGGTGCCCATCCAGCTCTCCTTTACAAGCTTATTATCTCTGCACCTGTGCCCAGGGTGTGTGTGCAAACGACTTGGCTCTTGGGCACAAAGACATGCTAACGTCCTTGACTGCCATATGAGTACAACCCTAGTTCTGAAGCAGAACCATGATTCCTTTGTTCTCAGATGGATGCACCTTAATCCCAAAGCTTCTAAAATAATATTTTATTATTTCATCCTGCCTAGTTGTCAAGCAATACATCAGAGAGCAACAAACAAGCGATTGCCTCTTTCAATAGGATGTTTGCCACCTGTGATTTTTATTAACGCTTCTAACAAAATATAGACACTTTTAAGGGGACAAACAAGGGGTGTGGGGGCTCAGTGGACTAAAGCTTCCAAAAACTGTCGGCAGCAAAGTTGGCAGCTCGGCGGTTCAAATCCCAGGTGCCACACAGCGGAGCAAGCTCCCGCTGATAACCCCAGCTCCTGCCAACCTAGCCGTTCGAAAGCATGTAAATGCAAGTAGATACATAGGTACCGCCATTAAAAGTGGGAATGTAAAACAGTGTTTCCTTGCAGCCATGCTGGCCGCATGGCCAAGGTCTTGCACAACACTGGCTCTTCGGCTTGAATATGGAGATGAGCACCGCCCCTAGAGTCGGACTCAACTAGGGCCGTTACTTCACGAACCTCTCGCTGCGTGGCGAGCCGTGATTTCTGCGCGAATCGGTCGGTTTTGTCCGCACGATCCTCCATTTTGGATGCGGCGCCACCCCGACCACGCCCCGACCACGCCCCTAAACCGTGCTCCAAGCGGGGCGAGAGATTCCCCTGCCGGAGGCCGGGAATCTCCCTCGCTTCGCATCCCGCTTCGTATCCAAATTCACGTGTGGCCAGTTAAAAAGTATATTTATTTATTTTTTAACTTACTTTTTCTCCGAAATGCCGATGCATAGATATTTCGGTTAACCCGTTCTTTTGATCTTGCCTTCTGTAAACGGGGCAGGGGCAACAGAGGGGGGGGCAAGCGTCCCCGGGTGACGTGAGCAGAGCCCCTCCGCTGGCAAGGGATGGCGAAGGGCTGCGCAGAGGGAGGGGGGATGGGGTGTCGGTGCCGCCGCCGCAAGACACCCCCCCGCGCGCGCCCACCCAGAGAGCGGCGGCGGGGCACACAGGGCGATGAAGCTGAGAGAAGCTCTCTCCCGCCCCCCCCCCCCCCCCCCAAAAAAAACCAACCCAGCAGCTCTGCTTCAGGGAAACACGATGGCCGCCCACAAGTCCTCTGACCGCAAATGACAGCCAGGTATTGATGCATCGATACGCCGTGGTAATTTTCTTAAAAAAATAAAAGAAAGCAGAAACCGGACGTTGCAAGTAAGCTTCCGAATGCGAAGGGAGCACGTGAAGTACTACTGGATTTGACCCTAAAACCTCGCCCGGTGAGGACACGGAAAGAGGGGTGGGGGCGAATGGAGACCACGTGACTACCACGTGACCGCTTTCGAATTCATAGCGAAGGCAATCACGCTGCGAAGAGAAGTTCTTCGTGAAGTGACGGCCTAGCACGCATATGCTGGGAGAGCCTTTACCTTTACATAAGGGGAAAAACATGCTACCCTATTTTTTGGAATGTCTTTCAACGGCTCAAAAAGGATTTTAAACCAATTAATCTAACTATTCATGGAGTCAATACTGAAGACCGATTATTACATATATGCATTTACGAGTAAAGGGGGATTTTAACTTGTATTTAGTATTGCAAACAGGACGAAGGAGTGGCTACTCCTCATTATATGTGAAGTGCAACTGAGTAGTATCACGGCAGGAGGATAATCACTTGCAAACCTGCTCTCTTTTAACTCACATGCCTACCTACCATCAATCTGTAAAAAAAAAAAACACATGCGGTGAAATAAATCAATTTGAGAAGAGCTGCAAAACTTACATTTAGGTATAACTGCCGAGTTCTTCCGTAGAGAGCCATCCCTTCCTGTCAGTTTTCACACTAGCAATTTCAAACATTCCCCAGGTAGTTGCAGAAACCTCCCTGGCATATTTTAAGACCTTAAACCTTCAACCACAGCTAAAACAAGAATCACTCCTCAAACCTTCTATTTTGAGTTTGCCCTTTCCCTTCTGCCCAGCCAGAGCGTCTTTGCCCCCATGTTGGTGTCTTTTTATATTCAGATGATGTTGAATGAAAAGGTAAGGTTATGTTATGTTCTTCATAGTAGCAGGTAGCCTTGCGTGACGTGGAGATATTGTTTTCTGCTTGGTCTGCTTAATCTCCTCTTACTTTACACATAAAATAAGCAGCAAGTGCTTAATTCGAACAAATGAAAGCTATTTTATTAAGGTAAGATAAGTAAATGGTATAAAGGAGAGGTACTCCCAAGGGTCTACAACACAAAGGTTAAAACAACTGTAAATTGCAAATACAGTGGTACCTTGTATAAAGGAATTAATTCGTTCCAAATGAAATTATGTTAATCAAATTTTCCTTTATGCAAATTCCAATACGAATACATTAGAAATGGAGTAATCCCATTTTTATGTTGTACGGATTTTCCCCATAGGCGATTATGTTAAGCAAATTTCCCCTATCTCGGAAAATTTTTATGTTGTACAGATTTTATGTCATACAAGCTGTTTGTTATACAAGGGTCCACTGTATATTATTTCTGAAAGTTCAAAATAACTTCTGTGCAGGCCTTAACGTTCTGGTTTCATAGACTGGACTCTCAGGACAAACTTTACACACTGCTTCAGAATGAATTTAAAACAGACTTCTGCCTCTAACAAAAGAAGTCGAAACCCAGACTCTGATACTAGATTCTTCCTCCATAACGTGACAATTAAACCAACCAATCAACGCTCAGCCCTGCACTCAACATTATGTCATTCAACTGCCAACCACACCAGCACTTTGCTGATGCTCAAACATCATTTAAAGAATCACCACCGTACCTCAAATCCTCTAGCCGATAACTCCCAGTCTCAGGTATGGCCAATAAGTTGTCATGGTGGCTGGGAGATTTTGACAGCTATTACTCTTTAAAAAATCTTTTTTGGGTTTTCAGTTGATTTAAGATGTTTGATACTTTGAGCCACAATATGTCCTCTGTTCAGAAATATATCAAAACATCTACCAGGAAAACATATGTTGCTTTACCTGAGCTCTACAGTTGCATCATAGAAAGTAACCAAATCAGCAGTAAGCTGTATTTCCACGACGGACAGTGCTTTACTTCTGTTTTCTCTGCCATTTGCATTTAAGCGCAGAGAACCATTCATGCCAAAGTGGATCCTGGAAAAGAAACATATTTCTTTTATATTTATGAAAATATAAGCAAAAAGCAGAATTCAGTACAGTATTATTCCAACCTAACTAACTAAGTACATGCAATGGAAGGCATATGACTCACTGTTGGCAATATCAGGATAATGGCTGCCATTTTTATGTCCACTTTGATGAGGCAAGGGTTTCTTAGAGAGGTTGTAGTGTAAAATAAGAACAAATCCGAGTTTGTTGGGAGAGTCACAAATCATGAATCTCAATTTAGACTCTTAAGCTTTAATTCCTGGATAATTAAGCTGCTTGCATTGGCGGAAGAAGACAATCGGAAGTAATCAAGCTCTGTCCTCAGCATGATGTTTATGAATAGTAACAGAGAATTCTTTCAAGTTCTGGCTTTTTCTTAGTCAAATATAGTTTATGTGTTGAATCCTGATTAAACTGATTGAAACTTCAGATGTATTCAAATAAATAGACCAGATTAAATTCCCATTGACTTTAGTGGGCTTAAGTAATACAAGCAGTAATGCAAGTCAGTTCTATTCCCCTAAATCAGCCCACAAGGTTGTTACAATATACTGCCCGGATCATGCCAGACAAAGCATAGATAAATGCACGCAGAAGACTCTAGGTAGCTCTGATCAAGATCTTCAAATGGGAGCAGGGAGTCACTCTTCTCTGGCAGGTCTCAGGCAAGCCTGGATCAAGATAAGGGTTCACTGGTGAAACTGGATACAAAAGTAGAACAGGTGATGCCTTTAGGCTACTAGAAAAATAACAAAAAGTTGCTAATATTTCAGGGCAAAACCCCTCTTCTTCAGAGCTGTACCAACAGGTTAAAACATGGCAAAAGATGAAGTTGCCAGGAGTTATTTCTTAGATGTAAAGTTCTTGGCAAGATGGAAAATATGCCAGGTAGTTTCTTAGGTGAGGCCCGGAGCTTAGATGTTCTGAGGCTGCATCTGAAGTAAAGGGTGGTGGTTTTTTTATTATCCGAGTCCTTCAAACAACATGTCAGGGCTCACGTACACACTTTCACACAAATGGACCATCAACAGAGACACAAGAAGACTGCAACCACTAGGTAATTTCTTTCCTTTTTATTTGATGCAATTGGCTGCACCTAGTGGGCTTTTCTAAATTTTATCCCAAGCCCCAAATGAAATGCATGGGTCTTCTACAACAGCCCTCCCCCTTCCCTGGCCAAGAAGGGGCCAATAGCCTCAATAAGACACATGGAGAGGGGTGTGTGAAAGTGTGTACTTTCTGACATGTTTGAAGGGTTGGGACAATAAAAACTATTCCTGGGATTGCTGTGAATAAGAAACTTCTCTGAAAGCCTAGACTTCTAATACAAATAACATAGTCTGGATCCAACCCATGTCTCTTTTTTATGATAGTCTCTACAGTATCACTATGCACTCTTCTGTGTCCCTATTGAATGATTATGGGATAATCCAGAAACATCCCAAGCACTCTCTGTTCTTAACTTGAATATGTCTTAAATGTTCTGGATTGTATATTGTCCCTCATTATTGTAAGCCGCCTTGGATCCTTTTCCAAGGAAAAAGGTGGGGTAAAATATTCAAAATAAATAAATATTTGTTCACAGGCTTTATTGTATTTTGTACAAGAAAATGGCCAGTTTATGCCTACTCAGGAAAGGCAGAGATTTTTCAACAAGATACAAGAACAGCACGAGAATTCTTACTAATTATATGAACATAAATCTTACAGACAGTTCTTTCTTACCTTAAGGCTTTCTGTCCAAAAAACATGAAAAGCTCTTTGCCCAAAGTCTCCACACCACTGTACACACATCCAGCCAGCACATTCAAGCAATCTTGACAGGAGATGTTATTTCTGATCTTCTGAGTGGTTTCAATGAGATGATGAAAAGGGCATTTGATGGCCACAATGTTAAAATAAACAAAGGGGATTAAAGTAGTTTGTATATTACAGTGATCCATGTTTAAGGCAGCAATTCTTTCTAAGAGATTGGAAATAACTTTTCCTATACCACACAAAACTGAAAAGAGAAAAGGATACCCTACTAAATGGTGCAAGTCAAACCATGTTGGGCATGGAGAAACAGGGCTGTGGAGTCGGTAGATAAATGTTCCGACTCCGACTCCAACTCCTAAGTTTTTTTGTACTTCCGACTCCGACTCCCTGACTCCTCTGTATTAATATGCGAATGTATTTTATACATTCCTTGACCCTCCATTCCCTTCACTTATACAAGTGTCTCTAGTCCTGCAAAAAACATATTTACTTAATCCCTTATCTGTGAGAGGCTAGGTTACCCATGGGTGCTGCGTAACAGCAGAACACAACACTATGGGAAGTATAAGTATTGCCGCTCCTAATTGTGTGTTGCGTGCCATATAGTGAAGCACATGAAAAGCATGCTTCTTCACGGTCACTTAACGTGTTCGTTTTGCAGTTACATGAGGCACTGCATGCATTGGTTTTTATTCTTACATTAGAGAAGTCATTAATTATAACTTTTTGTGAATTGGGACATTTAAACTTGCTTTTTTTAAAATTCCAATCTAAATTTAGTAGGAGTCAGAGCCGGAGTCGGTGCATTGTTTGCCGACTCCGACTCCGACTCCAGGTACCCAAAATTTCCTCCGACTCCGACTCCTCGACGCCGACTCCACAGCCCTATGGAGAAACTGGCAGCAGCAATGGTTAGCTACGCATAGCTACCCCTTGCCAACCAAGGGCAGTTGCACAGGCTCTCAGAGATGAGCATCTGAGGGCCAAAATTCCTTGCTGAAACCTTACAGCATCCCATCCAGCACAGATGACTGTGAGCCTGACAGAGCAGTGCTCTAAACATGTAAAAGAGTTTTGAGTGTTTCCTCTATGCAAACAGCCAGAATAAAGTAATGTTTTAAGCTGAATAGTAGAATTCAAATACTGTATAAACAAACAATTCTTGCGCCAGTACAACAGAATGTAAGAAATTATTCAGGCAGAAACTAGTTGGAGAAGCTGAACACAAATTCCCTGTCATTTAGGTATTCATTTCCATACTACTATAATATGCTGACACTGTTTATAAAATATCTTCCCTGCTACATACACTATAGTAAATAATTAAAAGGCCTAAGATTGCTGTTTCCTCACTTGCTAATTTGCTTTTGAATTTTTAAATGTCTTTGTGAAATAAACATGCTGTAAACTGAAGGTCAGGATGTAAGTTATGATGATTTCAGTCATACCGACAACTTGCTGCTCAGGCATAAAAATCACCCAGTTGTTGGAAATGACCTGAGGCTTCTTTGGATGTGATTTTCCATCACGATCACCAACCACAATATAGGTTTTCACACAAATCAAGGTCCTTATTTCAAAAATGACTTGTTATTCGCAGCCAAGTCACAACCGGCTTATAGCGACCCTAATAGGGCTTTCAAGGCAAGTGAGATATTTAAGGAATGGTTTTACCAGATCCACAGCCCTAGTGATATTTAATCAGGATGGTTGAGTGAGAATTCAAACCAAGGACCTCTTAGTCCTAGTCCAGGGGTCTGCAACCCGCGGCTCCGGAGCCGCATGCGGCTCTTTGGAACCTTTGCTGCGGCTCCGGGAGGTGACTGTGACAGGTTCGCCGCTCCGCTCCACACTGCCCGCCCGGTGATGTCGCAATGGTTTTGCGGCTCCCAGTTTTTTTCCCCTTGGGAAATGGGTCCAAGTGGCTCTTTATTTCTTAAAGGTTGCAGACCCCTGTCCTAGTCAATCACTCTGTCCTTCACTCTAAATTGGTATTTCAAAGGTGAATTATTATGACTATGGGTCATTTTGAGGAGAAAGGTGGGGTATAAAAACTTCAGATCAACCAATCAGTCAGCCAGTCATACAATACAATACAATACAGCATCCTGTTGGTAACAGCCTTCTGTCAATTCAGATGTTTTTCTACCCCAGCTCAGCATCCCTTGTTATTATCAAGCCTAACTCATTTCCTCAGTCAACCTTTTGGATGTTCGGTGACCACCATGCTTTTGTAGCCCTACTTAAACAACAAATACAATGTGTTTGTCTAGTTTTATGGCCTGTTTCCACATGAAGAATCCTTGCTTATATTTCAGAATTGGTTAATGGAACAGAAGAAAATGCTACCAATGAGAGCTACAGAGCTCTTTGGTTTGAGTGTGCAATGAAAACCTTGTCCATACCCTGCCTTCTAATGTATAATGGTTTTCTGTCAGTAAAAGCAAAGCTACATTCTGACCATGATTTGTAACAGAACGGAGCATCTTCATGTTTTTGGATTACAACTCCCAAAATTGAACAGGCAACCCCTGGCCATGCCAACTGGAGTTATGGTCTAAAAACACAAAGATGGACACTTTTACTCTGCAGCCATCTGATAGCAAACTTACCCATAGCACAGGGACTTACTACACCGTATCCTATACTGTCAATAGATTATGCCTTTTCCAAGATGATTGTTACCAAACTGTTTGCAAGAGGGGTTGCTGCTGTACTTATAAAAGCATATACAGTGGACCCTTGTATAACAAACAGCTTGCATAAAATAAAATTTGTACAACATAAAAAATTCCGGAGATAGGGGAAATTTGCTTAACATAATCGCCTAAGGGGAGAATCCGTACAACATAAAAATGGGATTACTCCGTTTTCAATGCATTCCTGTGGGAATTTGTATAAAGGAAAATTTGCTTAACATAATTTCATTTGGAACAAATTAATTCTTTTATACAAGGTACCACTGTACTGTAATCTGAAATAACTTCTCCTTTACTTTAGCCAGCCACACTCATCTCACTATAATGAGGAAAATAATGAGTGTATTACAAACTTTTTTTTAAAAAAAAGTAGAAATATAAGTCATTATAAAGCATTGGTAAATCCAAGACAGCCACATTTCTCTTGAATATAAAATTATGTGAGAGCAGTTTACAAATGCATGATAACATATTTGAAAATAAAATCAGAATCATTAACGAGAGAGGAAGGTGTACTGGTGAGAATACATATTAATTTTCTATATGTACAGAATTGGCAATACCATGCCATAATGCAACACCTTGCCAGATGGTACAATCCAGGACATTGTACACATCTACTGGTATGTGTACAGTCCATATTCAAATTAAATGTAACACCAAGGTTAATTTTTGTGTGATATAAGGTTAAAGCCATTGGTCTATCTATAGAAGAACAACAACTCTATTACAGGGGTACCACGTTTTTTTGGGGGGTACTTTCTTTAGCTTTATCAATTGGATTTTGCTATTCACTGCAAAGGTAATGGTTTTTAAATTGCAGGACTAAATCAATGTGTTATTTCCAAGTTGGTGCCCTCACAAAGCAGTTGCAAGGAGGGAAGGAGTTAGTTACAAATGACAGTCTTGGTGAGGTGTAGCCAGTCACAGAATACAATTTCACAGAAGGTGAACCACTGAGTTTAAAACAAAAATCAGCCTGGCTAAGATGCTTAATACAATACCAAGGTGAAGTCTGAATTTTAGTACACATAACAGCTTTTCTGCTCCAGCACTAGTTTCCCACGGGACTGTGACTTGGTCCAATCACTGCATGAACTGCAGAGGTGAGTTTTGGTCCTTAAAACCAGGTACCCTACCCTGCCAGATACAGTACAGTAGATCACTCTTTCACGCATGCGTACATTTCATAGGTTAAACTAATGATGCCCGGAGCAATGTATGCACCCAATCAAATCAGAAGTACCAATCAGAAAGCTTTCAGATAACATACATAAGACACTCATACTGAAACAAAGCATGGTAAATGAAAATACATTAAGGAAAAACACACACCATATCCTAATGAAACTGCTAATGCACACACATGCCACAAAAATCCCCACCACTGCTCCCTATCCCTCTTGGTCCCAGCAGAATTTCATACCAATCGACTGACTAAACTACTTGGATTAGTGAAATGTTTCAATCTCACAAGAAAAGAAGTCCAGTTGCCATGACTCAACTTCCAGATCCATACCAATTACTGTACTTTCTCTTTCAGAAGTAAGCAGCGGGCAGCAACCCACGCCATTTTTATTTTCTAAGAATCTATTGAGGTCTTGAAGGTATTACTGGAAAAACAGAAGACACCCTATTTTCAAAAGTCAGAAGCAGGAACAACCTGTAAGGTGCCAAAGGACGTTGTTATGGGCGTCACACTTGGAGATCCCATTGATAACACAACGCAGGCCTATGGCAAAGGTGAATATATCAGTTTAAAGTGATGTCTCTAAACAGCCATCTAACCCACCAGCAGTTAAGCCCTTAACGATCGCCTCAGCCACACAGCAGATCACAAAAGAACAAACGAACCTACAATCAGCAACAGAGCAAGCAAACCACACACCCCCAGCAGTATTTATAGAAGGACTTCAACTGAGATCACGCTTTGCTTCAAGAAGAAAGAAGCCAGAACACCAGCCTGAAGATGACGAGTGAGACCTCGTCGAAACATCGCCAAAACAACCAGATTTCTACACGGGAAGAAACCCGAATCCACCCTAACATGCATACCTATACCCGTGAAAATCTACGAAAACATATATATATATATATATATATATATTGCTATCTATCTCTATCTATCATCTATCTATCTATAAAGATAGCAATGAGTCAAAGATTTAACATGGATGCCAAGCATGGCTTTATATGCAAACCAACAAAGCAAAACAGGGAGCCCATGGCTGTGGTAATAGCATTTCCTTACTAAATACGTTACTGCCTTAGCCCGGTTCTTAAACACTGCCAGGGTTACCTTGCCTCTTCTGAAATTCCCTTGCCTGCATATCAACAAAGACAAGAGGGAGAACAGAATCGTCTTTTTCACCACCATACCAATCAGGAAACCAGCCTTGGATCTTCACAGCTCATTAACCCAAGCGGCTCATTTATATTCCAACCTCTTTTCCCCCTATCAAGTTCCACAAACCCCAACAGAGTAATTTTATGCTGGCAACACAAGTGATCAAAAGTTGCTGGGAAATTGCATGCTGTGTACATAGAGCCAAGAGGGGAGAAGCCCCCTTGTCCTTAGCATTCACACCAACAGCATGCCTCATTAGTTCATTGTTAAGGAAACAAACAAGCCTGTCCACCTAGCGCTATACAGTATTTGTGAGTGTGTGTGCTTGTGAGAGCCAATTTCTGTACAAGATCCTTTCTCATGCTGCATTTTCCCCCAGCAGCGTTTTCCTCCAACAACAGTTCCTCTGTGGTTAATATTGTATAACTGGCTTTCTTATAATAAATTATATTTTAAAATTTGCTATCTTTCTAATTAGGCAAAGTGACTCCGGGACACTTTCCTCATTATTTCTTACATGTGTTAGATGTTTGCCCAAGCTCTACCAACTCTTCAAATTAATCAGACTTGTTATGGTTGATTTATTATGTTAATGGCAGGAATATATTACAGATTGCTGGTTATTTCTTTCTAAGTGTTTTGTTCAGGGCGGGGTAGCCCACAAACAGCTGCCAGAAACCTCTCCAGTCAAAACTCATGATTACTGAGGATGAGATTATTGTGTCAGCTATTTCTAGCCTCACATCAATCAGCCATATCTTTTGCAATTCTGACATACAAAGAAATCTTGCAAACAAAGGGAATGTGTACAAAAGGGGGAACCTTGCACATGTTGGAGCTTTTGGAAGAGGGCCAACTGCATTAGAACAGAGTGTAAATCTTCAATGTGGCCCACTCAGTATCGCATCACCATATTGCAAGTGAATGCACTGTGTCAGGTGAAAACAGAATTATGGACCCAGTGTGGTCATGTTTGCTGTACAAATACCGCTGGAAGAATTCCGGATTATTATTATTTTTTAAAGCAGAAATTCATTGGGAATGTTCTTATGCTATTTTTCCACTTTATAGTCTGTAAAGCAGCTGGTGACAATCATCTTATTAACACATTAATGTAAAAAAAAAAACCTTAGTGCAATCATAAAACATATGCCGAGTCCAAAATCTACAGTTAAAAGAGGCTTGTGGTTTATGTAATGGGTGAATTAGGAAGAACAATGGCAAAACTAACACCATTAACACTGGTATTGGTCATGGTGACCATCAAAGACTCCAGCCCTCTAGAATCCTACATGATAAAGTAGCAACTCAATGCATGGACTTCCTGCTGAGGTCAGTGGCATCCTCTGTGACAGGACAAGCAGCATAACTCCAGTTACCAACTGGAGCCCATTCATATGAACAGCATGAAGGGAGCTTAAAGAAACCAGGGTTACAGGTACTCTTCCTCACCTGGAAATCACTGAGAAATGAGTAAAACAAATAGTCATCTCTCAATACATCAGTGGAACTGGAGCCTCCAGATCCCATTTGTTGGACATCAGTTCCCATCAGTCCCATTCAACAAGATCAACAGTAAGGGACAACGCAACTTGTAGTCAATAACATATTGAGATCATTGCCTCTCTACCTGGTGCAATAGGCATCCTTGTGTTACTGCCATGCTATCTGCCAACCTCCTCATGTTTAGGTTAAGGCTGGATCCAGCCCCAAAACATATTTTCAATGTACAGCCACATTGAACCCCCCTGCTCTGTGCAATGCACAATGCACACCAGTGGTGACCTCTCCTCTTAAATGGACAAAAGGTGGCAAACGACAACAGCCATAACCATCCCACAGACTGGGAAGTGAGGGTTCAATGCACAAAACTGCTGCCATTGCCTCTCAAATAGCATACCTGTTCCATCATTTTGGGAGACTCAGTAGTGGCAACTGTTCAGCCAACCTCCACCAAGACAAATGCAGGGGAGCCAAGGAGCAGGAGCACAAGGCCACTGCCTGCTCAAGCACTCCATTTAAGTCAGTGGTTCCCAATCTGGGGGCCAGGACCCCTTTGGGGGTCGAATGACCATTTCACAGGGGTCACCATGAGCCAGTGAAGAAAAAGGCACATACAGCTTGGGTCTGGAGGAGGAGGGAGATAAAGGGAGAGAGAGAGTGAGTTACAACTTGACAGGTTGGCGGGGATGTCAGTCAATGGCACCGGAGGCTGCGACTGGCTGAGGGTGCCTGTAGAGGGAAGTTCTCTATGGCACCTGCAGCAGTGGCCTGCCAAAGGGGGCTTATGGCCTCTTCCAAGCAGGGCAAGGGGTCACCACAACATGAGGAACTGTATTAAAGAGTCGTGGAATTGAGAAGGTTGAGAACCACTGATTTAAGTGGACAGTCAGCAAGACCGCCCTGTGCAGGAGCAGCTGTGACTGTACAGTACTTCCATCTTACTCATTTCCCTTGCTCTTTTAATGTGCATGAAGAGGCCCGAACACTGTGGCACCAGGTCCAGGATCACACACACACTGGCCATGAACAGGGTGCAGCTACATTTTCCTGCCATCACTTGCATAACTTTTTCCTGTCAGGATGCTTGTCCAAATCCCTTTTTGGGAAATGACTGGGAGGTTTTGCTTCTTTTCACCAACGGCTTGCCCTGCCACCCACCTGCACCTGTTTCCACAGGGCTCATATCCAACTGGATGCCCAGCCTGCAGTAGAAAGAGAGAGGGACAAGGACACTGGAGAACAGGGTCCAAGTCCTCACTTGGCCATGGAAATTCACTGGGGAGTGGAACTAGTTAAACCACTTACCTTGAAAACCCTATTAGAGTCCATCTAAGTCAGTTCCGACTTGACAGTACAGATAAACGCATATACTGTACCCCAAAAGCAGCTCAGTGTTCTAGTTCAAAGTTGTACGTTAAGGTTTGAAACCGGGGGTACCCCCCTTGCCGGCGAGTACCCCAAAGTGGCATGCACACATTAGGGAGCAGAAGCAGAAGCATCAAGAAAGGCTGGAACCTTTTTCCTTAATGTCGTTCTTATATGCCCTCCCGTGGCTCTGGACCCTATCAAATGATAAGCTCCGGAAGGTCTCATTAATGACCGCCTTGAAAACTTCAGGGAGAGAACCCACCCCAAGTTATTATTCCACTTTTTTCCTATTGCCTACACACTCATCCTTCCCACCCATACGGTACGAATCTCTCCCCCACCCCACCCCACCCCCCGTGGCTCGTCTTTTGGGGATGATCGCTCAGCGTAGCTGGCATAACCCCAAAGCACGCAGCTGGTCGTACGAACCGGGGACGGGGTAGCGGCAGCGGCGGCGCCCATCCCTCCTCCGGAGCGTGGCCGCGGCGGCTGAAGCGCCGTTCCCCGCACGAACTTCACGGTCTGACCCCGGGCCACGCGGGCCCGCAGCTTCTCTCCTTGGAGCGCGCAGCCGGGACCTTCCACCATCGTGGCACCGCCTTAGGGACCCCAAACGGAGCCAGCCTCGATTCAAAGTTCCCGCCTGCTGCTCTCGGCGGCAGCTCCTCCCCGGCGTTTTCAGCGCTTCCGCCTCCGGCCCGCCCGCTTTGTCTTTACCGTCGCCCAAGCTGTAAAAAGGGGAAGCTAGGGGTTGATCTTGGCGTGGGGCGCCCTCCGGCTTTCATGCCTGCATAGAATGCTCTTAAATAGAATTTATCATGCCTTCTTTTCATTTCACAGAAGGGAACTTGCTCCTGCGGCGTTAGGATAAAAATCCTCCTCTGCGTGTTTTCACAAATAGTAATAAACATCTATGAACGAGAGCAGCGCCTTTTCCGTGATAGTTTGTACAGTTCTTGTTAGGGTGCGCGCACGAGTTTTCCCTATGAACATCGCAGCGAATTAGGTTGTAGTTTCGGTTAGAAGAGCCATGAATATTTGGGACTTATTTGCAAATACAGTAAATAGGTATGTATGGGGTTGCAGGCAACTGATACTAAAAATCCGAAGGCAAGTGTAGCTGATACCTTATTTTAAACCAGTAAAACTACCGGTACAAGTGATTATGCTGGGTACACATTGCCATCCTGTCAAGATGCATACTCATTTACAGAACTGGGAAGGATGGAAGACTACCTTGAGCCTGCTACCTGGAATTGAACCTCAGTTGTGAACAGAGTACAGCAGGTTAACCATTGTCTCTGGAGGCTCTTACCATAAGCTCTTTGACCTTGTAGGGGGCTTCACCAGGATAGATACTACAGAGCTGGCGAATTCTAGAAGAAATAAATGGCCCAGGAAATCATGATCATACACTGTATGTGGGTGGAGATTCCTATGTTTAATCTAGTTTACAAATGGAGACTGGAGACTCAGGTCAGAGGTGCAGTTTTTAGAATCTCTCCCTCCCTCCCCCTGTTTTCTTAAAAGGTTGCTGGTCACTCAGCATCTACACTTTGGACCTGAATTAATATTCCCCTGGCCCCATTTTGAAACTACTGAACCTTATGTTTGTGAATTTTTGGTGGTCTAATAAAGGTGTCAACCACAAGACTGAGTACAAGGACAAAATGGCTTTTCTCCTTTCATTTCCCCCACTAAGACCCAGCAATTTCTAATTACAAAGTTGTATTACATTTAATGTTCCATCTAGCCCACATAACTGTGTGCTATCAAGTCAATTCTGACTTACGGAGGCTATTCGGGGCTTTCTAGGAAGACAGTAGTGTACTGTACTGAGAAATAATTTTCCATTTCTTTCTCTGGGGGCATTCTGGGATGTGCAGCTTGCCCAAGGCTTCAGTGGGGAAGTGAACCCCCAACCTCCAGCCTATAATCAGGTACCTTACTTACTGAGCTAACCAGCCATTGCACACATAACCCATTAGTCTCTGCTGAAATACCATGGTGTTTTTGCAAGATATATTAGCTATTCCTTGCCTTTCATATAGATCTAATTGGTTTCTGCATATGAAACAGGAGAAAACATATTTACAATCCAGTGGCTCCAAAGCAGCATGAGTGATTTAATTCAGTGAGATGTATTTAGAAAATTTTATAACATGGCTGGGCAACTGTGAGCATGACGCTCCCATCATCCTTCATCATTAGCTGTTGCTAGGTTGATAGGCATTCTAGGCCAAAAACATCCAGATGTCCACTCCTGAATGATATATGGAACTGCAGTGTTAGCATCTTCTAAAACTGAAAACTCGTTTTAAGTACAAATGTATTCAAATAGATATTGGACTGTAAGATATATGTTCTTCAAGCAGACCTCAAGGCTGGCAGCGAGACAGGCAGGGAAATTAATTAATCTAGGGCAGAAACAAGGTCTCCAGTCCTTACTTTGTTATTGCTCCTTCTATTTTTAATTTGTAGTTGATAGCGCCCTGCCTTTTGTGAACTGAAAAGAACAAGACTGAGCATTTCATGGTTGAGAAACCAGGGGGTACACATCTCTTTTGTAGCTACATGTTATCAGTGAGGGTAGTAAAAGTACAGTAGTACAGTATTCTACAAACCAGATTTGGCTCATTGGATGCCTGCTGCTAACTATCTTGTAAGATTTTTAAAAATAAAATAGCATTGTATCTTCTGTACCGTTTTCCGTGTCTATTCCAGCTTTCCTGGTCTTTTGTTGTTTTATTTCACCTTGCCCATGGAAACCCATGGTCTTATTTTGCCATCACGTTAGAGTCCCACAGGTCAAGGGAAAGGCTATCTAAATTGGTGCAATTTCTGTGTGGCTTAGAACAGTCATCAGACATTTTAGAGTGTTTGATCTCAGGAGCACTGCTGAAGAGGGAAAGTTAAATTCCCCGGGGCAATGCAAAAAAGAGCAGAGAGAATGCAAGAAGATATTGAGAAATGGGAGAAGGTGGTTGCAAACCTACTGGGAAGCCTTGTGTACGTGGAGGAGGTTATCTGAAAGTCAATATGCCATTTTGGGTTTAGAATTGAAGGTACCTTTTTAATGGACCACTTGTGTTTGCAGCCTTGGTGAGCGACTCAGAGCGTCACAGAAGAGAAGAAAACCATCATAATGCTGCAGCGAAAAGAATGAACGGTAGTGGGAAAGGTTGTTGGGTCAAGCCTCATCTCGACCATCAATTTATGAGGCGGCCTTAGGCAAGGCACCGTCTCTTAGTAACAGGTCCCCAACTCTAATATTGTTTTGATAGCACCAGATACCCTATAGAATTGCAGTGATAACAGCCAGGCCTTGAAACAAAATTTTTGCAGAGGACGCCTACTGTTTTTAAAAGTGTGCAGCCTGTTCTTCTGGGGGTGTGATGGGGAAAGCAAGGAAGAAGAGAAGACCATTTTCTCCTTCTCATTGTCTGCCCCCTTCCTGTGTGGGGCTTTTCAGTGACACGAAGGCTGTTTTGGAACTGGATGCCATGCCTATAGGCTATAGCTGATTGGGCTGTCACTATATGATGGGCACAGATGTCTAAAGAATAGGGAGGCTAAAACACTGAGTTTTCCTTTTCTTTCTCTTGGACTAGTTCTGCATACTGCTGGGAGATTTATTTTAGTAACACCAGTGAGTGCATTTTAATCTGGAGTTCTGGATATTTTTATAAACTTTACAAGTTCAAACAGGATACTGTGGTATGTTGGTTTAAGTAATTAATTCATTCTCCGGGCTGGTTAGTATTGCGAAAAATTATTAAACTGAAATGCAGTTTCCCATAGGAATGCATTGAAACCCAATTAATCCATTCCAGATGTCAGAGGAAAAAAAGGCAAACTGGGGCATTCCATTTAAAATTTTCTTAAACCAAGGCATCCCCACTATTTTCATCATGTGAACATCACACATCAACATTTAGTGCCTTACGGGGGGGGGGGGGGACCTTAAACCAGGACATTCCATTAATTTTTTTCTTAAACCGAGGCATCCCCATTTCAAATGCTTTCTTTTCTTAAACCAAGTTTTTCTTTAACCAGGGCATTCTTAAACTGAGGTACCACTGTGATTCCCCCTCCTTGGATATTTGGGGGAGAGGACAGGGACACATTCAGTTTCTTTTCCTTTGTGTCCCCATGTGATGTTTTAACCATCTGCCTCTTCTGGAAGCTCATAAGATCCTAACCAGATCATTTCTGTTGGGATTTTTTTTCTTTATTTAAAACAGTTTGTTTCTGTTTTGATTCTTAAACATTTCTGCATAATTATACAGTACCTAGATTCCACCTAAACCGCTACCTGCTTTGTTGTTGTTCAGTTGTTCAGTCATGTCCGACTCTTCGTGACCCCATGGACCAGAGCTCGCCAGGCCTTCCTATCCTCCACTGCCTCCCAGAGTTTTGTCAAATTCATTTTGGTTGCATTGATGACACCGTCCAACCATCTCATTCTCTGTCGTCCTCTTTTCCTTTTGCCTTCGATTTTTCCCAGCATCAGGGACTTTTCCAAGGAGTCCTCTCTTCTCATGAGGTGGCCAAAGTACTGGAGCCTCAGCTTCAAAATCTGTCATTCCAGTGAACATTCAGGGTTGATTTCTTTCAGGATGGATAGGTTTGATCTCTTTGCAGTCCAGGGGACTCTCAAGACTCTCCTCCAGCACCACAGCTCAAAAGCATCAATTCTGTGGCGATCAGCCTTCTTTATAGTCCAGCTCTCACTTCCATACATCACTACTGGAAAAACCATAGCTTTGACTATCCTACCTGCTTTGGAATCATCTTATTTTTGAAGTTAAAGACTTGACTGTGTCCATTTATTGTATGGTGTTAGATATGTTGTGCTTTAAAAACCCAAGGCCTTTACAAGTACTGTTATTAGCATTGTGAAGGCTTTTGTTTTGTACTTAACAGTTTGTCCGAGGTCCAGTTCAGATTAAAAATGGATTATTTGTATGTACACACAAGACGTCAACAAGAATTTTCAGTCAGGTAAATCTGTTCATGTGTCGCTTTGCATTTTATGATAATTTTTTTTTATGCTGTAATATGCTGAATATTCTAAAAAACAAAACATTGTTTTATTGTTTAGGAGCCCAGTGGCGCAGTGGTTAAATGCCTGTACTGCAGGTAAAACTGCTCACGACCTGGGGTTCAATCCCAGGTAGCAGGCTCAAGGTTGACTCAGCCTTCCATCCTTCCGAGGTTGGTAAAATGAGTACCCAGCTTGCTGGGGGGTGGACAATGTGTAGCCTCCATACTGTAATTAAAACTGTAAACTGCCCAGAGACTACTTGAAGTGGTATGGGGTGGTATATAAGCAGAACACTTTGTTTTTTCTTTGCTTTTGTTTTACCAGAGCTCTGCTGTAGGTTAGTCAATGTGTATCCTATAGCACAAGTATGTGCTATATTTTAAAATATTGTATATATTTTTCACTGTGTGCCTGCCTGTGTGGATGGAATATAGCCAGATGTATGGGTAGAAAAAGACTGTATTTATGGAATACCCACCAAAATTTCTCTTGTGATGCCCAATGGAAGAGGAAATGATCAGTGGTGATACAACCCATGATCTATCTCAAAGTAGCCATAGTGATGCTATTTATGCTTTTCTTGTTTGTTTTTCTGGTACAAAGAGGTGATTTTCTCTTTGCCTTTCTGCTGCCATCCCAGCACTAGGATTCCACGTGCCTTGCAAGCCTTTATCAGCTGTTTGCATATGCGCAACACTTCATTTTAATTAGCCTCTAGATCCAAGTCTCTGATGGAATAGCATGGGTCCCTAATTATCTTCGCCAGCTAGTGATCTGCCCTCAAAATGAGGAATGAATAAGGTATTAGGCAGTCAGAGGCCAGTAGTATACTCAAGGAGAAAAGCCAAAAAAGTAAGAGACAAGGAAATCAGTTTTTCAATGATTTGGGCGACCTCTGTTTCAGCAACTTTTGTATTTATGAAATAAACTGAATGATTTTTTAAACACTCAAAGTCCGTTTTTGAAACATACTTACCAGTACTTGAAATTAAATGCAGCTTCCCTTTTTATCCTTGTTCAGAGTCCCCACTGAACTGGGGTGGTTTGTTCTGTATTATGCGTGTATGTTGGAACATGGCTGCATAAGCTATTTCACTTTGGTATCACCATAATATCTTTCTATGTTATGTGTTCTTCTTAAAAATATATAAGCCATTGATCATATATTTTTGTCTGATAACTATTGAGCAGACAGAAGAACTTGTTGAGTGATCGAAACCTGAACAAGCATATCATCTCTGGGATCCAGGCAAAGAGAAAACACTACAATATGAGTCCTTTTCCCCCATTTTATTCCTACTTGTCATGGAAAACACTGGGAAGTCTGCAACAAGACTTCTCCATCACTGGCTTTGTTTTTGTTTATTTCATTCACATACTCCATAGTGACAGCCAATTCTATGCCTCTTATCAATGAGGGAAATGCATGTGTGGAAACTATTTATTCTTTTGTATTTACATGCTGAGAAAGAATCTGTTTTCCTGTGATTACAGTGCATAGAAGTTAAGGGATACTTGAAATGGCACAAGCCGTAATCAAATATCCTATGCTAGTTGCTGGGACGATAAACTCATTCATTTTCCCTCACAAGGGCACCATTACTAAAAGTGCCACATAGTGAAGTCAATCAGCGTTAGCCATTTTAAAAGGCTTTAGGAAACCAAGCATTTTTAGCATCTGTCTGCGTGATGAGTGAAGGTTATAAAAAAGGCAATATTTATGGAGAAAGAATACTCCAGAGTTTTAATTATTGGTATTCACAGGCTGGACTTCAGTTGACAAAGGGCCTGAATGAGCTTGGAAGCAACCAAAAATCAGAGCTTTATTATTGGCAGTGACTCTTAAAATCATTCAGATATTCTTTAAGAAATCAAGAGAGAGTAGTACAAACTTATCCTAGCCCAGCTGCCACATCAGTAATTAGCCAGGCATTCTTTCACTGTTTCTTTTAAAATATCTGACATTGTTGAGAGACAATATGAGAAGATACATTATTTGCATATTTATTATTTCATTTCTTATTTTAGAGCATTTTTACCTTTCTCCTTGGAAAAGGACCCAAGGCGGCTTGGATCAGTGCTGTGGACTACAACCTCCATCAGCCCAGGGCAACATGGAAGATGTAGTCAACAGCATCTAGAGGGTGAGACATTTCCCGTCATTCCCTGTTATTTGCCTTTATTTTAGCTTTTAAAAAGTGCACTGTATTAGGAAAAACATGCTCAGAACTTTGCCTAAAACTTTTTGCAAGAACTTCAATAGGTGCAAGCCAGTGAGGTGCGTTATGTTATTCGGCCATTGGTACGCACGCACTGGAGGTCCACAAAGCAGATGCCACTTCCCGGTGGCAATAAAAACACCTGTTGTGTTTGTTTTGCTGATGTTTCCCTGCATAATTTCTCTTGATCACCTTACCGCTATCGCTTGATGAACTCCTAATGTGAAATCTGCTCTCCCTGCAGATGGTTGACTTCCTATAGACCTGTTTTCATTTATTTTCTCCTTAGTAACTTTTGGGAGTGAGGAGCAGGGAAAAGAAATCACATAAGCCATGCCTCTGTGCAGTCAGGTGTTCTCACAATGGCATGATATAGGAGAAGAGCTTGCAGTCCTTATTATTTATTTATTTATTTATTTATTTATTTATTTATTTAATTTACAAGATTTTTTTTAGCTGCCCCACTACCAGGGGGTCTCTTTTAATAGTGTTTAATTTTAAATGGATTTTAAATTTTAAATTCAAGGCTCTGTTGAAGGTACCAAATGTGACGTGCCCCTTATACACACTGGGTTTTCACTCGCTGCCACCACCAGATTACCTGGACACTTGTATGTATTGAGAGAGAGTCACACCAGGTTATATAGTTTTAAAACAAAACATGAAACGTTTATTAGTTTACAAGTAGGTGATCAGTATTTTTTTCAAGTGTTTATTTTGATTGTATTTACACGATAAGCATCAGTCAATAAAAATAAAGGCAGGGGGAAGACAATGGTACATTGTTACAGTTACAGTTAATGTCTTCACATTTGAACATTTTCAAAGGAAAAAGAAAACTTTATTTCACTTCAAGAGTCAACCAGTATCTATATGGTTACTCCCCCCTAGTCTAATTTTGTGCATTTTTATGATTTATTGCCACCTCCTCTTTTACACAGTCTTTATTATCTCATGGCTTGTTATATTGTTTATTTTGATCACAGTTCTCCCTCAAATTTCACTTGTCTAGTCTCTTATTGTACCACTCATAAAATAGTTGCCAAGTTTGTGCGTAAACGTTTTCTTCTTTGTTATGTATTGCATTTGTCAATTTATTCATCTCCGCACAGTCTAAAATTTTGGAGATTATTTCTTCATCCTTCGGAGATGTTTTCAGTTTCCACTTTTGGGCCCAAGCTAACCTTGCTGCTGTTAATATATGTATTATTAGATAATTTATTTCTTTAGGTTGTTCACCAGTAGTCAGTCCTAATAGAAAATATTGTGGCTTAAAGCTTATTGTTCTTTTTGTTATTTCCTGTAACCATTTATATATTTTGATCCATTTTTTTTTGCTTTTTTACAAGTCCCCTTATTTTGTTTACATTTCCAGCACTTGTCAGATATTTGTTGATTGATTTTGTGTAGCCGCTCGGGAGTTATGAACCATCTATGGAACATCTTCAATAGATTTTCTTTATAAGATGCAGCTATGGTTGCTTTGTAGTTAATCTTCCATAACCTTCCCCACTGCTCTAGATTTATTTCCTGACGGATGTTTCTCGCCCATTTAATCATAACATCTTTTACCTCCTCATCCTTTAACTCCCAATCTAACATAAATGTATATAATTTGCTAATGACTTTAGCCTCCATGTCCAATAGTAACTTATCTAGTTCTGATTCATGGTTTTCTATCCCGATTTCTTTTCTATCTAGTTTATATCTCGCATTGATTTGGTGATACGGCAACCATGATTTAATAGTTCCTGATGTGTGTAGTTGGTCATATGATTTTAACTGTCCTTTACCATCTATTAGGTGTTTATATGTGGGTAATGTTCCTCGTTCTATTAAGTTAGGATGCATAGTTGCCTCTAGCGGCGAAAACCATCTAGGTATTTTCCTATAATATTTCCTTTTAATCCCTTTCCAACTTTGGGCGAAGGAACTCCTAATAAAGTGACTATTAAAGGTCTTATTTTCAACTCCTCTATGCCATAAATAAAAATGCCAACCCCTCTGAAGGTTAAAACCCTCTAGAGTTAATAATCTATTGTCTCTCAGCAAGATCCAGGCCTTTAGCCAAGTTAATACACACGCTTGGTGGTAAAGGTGCCAGTTGGGTACTCCCCAGCCTCCTCTGTCCTTTGACTCCTGCATTAATTTAAGTTTGACCCTTGGTTTCTTCCCCGCCCAAATAAATTTATTTGTTATTTTGTTCAATTCTTCAAAAAATTTCCGCCCTATATTAATAGGGATAGTTTGAAATAAGAAAAGTAATTTTGGAAGCACATTCATCTTTACTGTCGCTATTCTTCCTAAAGTTGACAAGTGTAGTCTATCTCATTTTTTAAAATCCTCTTTTATTTGATTTACTAGCCTATTATAGTTGTCCTCTTTCAAAGATATACATCTCGCCGTCAATTGGATTCCTAAATATCTAGTTTTCTTTATTATCTTTATTCCTGTTCTTTCTTCCAGTTGATATTTATGTTGGCTTGTAATGTTTTTTGTGATAAATTTAGTCTTGTCTCTGTTTATCCTCAAACCTGCCACCATTCCGAATTTTTCGATTTCTTCAATCACTTTAGGTGCTGATTCAATGGGATTTTCTAGAATAAATGCCAAATCGTCAGCAAATGCTTGGATCTTATATTCCTCCTTCTTAATTTTTAACCCTGTTATTTATTTATTCCCCCTTATTTGTCTATTTAACATTTCTATAACCAATACGAATAATAACGGGGATAAAGGGCATCCCTGTCTTGTTCCCTGACATATCTGGATTTCCCTTGTAAGCTCTCCATTAATAACTATTCTTGCACTTTGTGTAGAATATATTGCCCGCACTAATTTTAAAAATTTCTCTCCAAATTCCATCATTTGTAGTTGGTTGAGCAAAAAATCCCAGTTTACATTGTTGAAAGCTTTTTGCGCATCCAGAAAAAGTATTGCCATCTCTTTATCTGAGCGGGCTTCATAATTCTCCAAGAAATCTAAAATCAACCGTATATTGTTTCTTATTTGTCTTCCAGGTAGGAAACCATTCTGGTCATGATGTATAAAGTCAGCTAGAAATTTTCTAAACCGGTTTGCTAAGATAGTTACAACTATCTTATAATCACAATTTAGCAAAGAGATCGGCCTATAGTTCTCTATCAAGGAGGTATCCGAATTTTCTTTAGGAATAATAGTTATCATTGCTTCTTCCCATGAGCGGGGTATTTTAGCTTTATTCAGGATTTCATTATAAGTTCTTAACATTGGACCTAATATTACTTCTCTAATACATTTGTAGATTTCAGTTGGGAGACCATCCGGGCCAGGTGCCTTGCCTATCTTTTGTTTATTCAATGCTTCTTGTAATTCTTCAATTGTTATTTCACGATTTAAGATTTCCTTTATTTCCTTAGTTGCTTTGGGGGTATTTGCTTGGTTCAGATATTGAGTTATATCCTTTATGTCTATTCCTTTGGATTTGTATAAATTAGAATAAAATTCTGAGGCGATTTCTCGCAATCGTTCTTTCTCCTGGCATAGATTACCCATTTTGTCTCTAAGTGCTCTAATGTATCCTGTGTCCTTTTTCTTCTTTATTTTGTAAGCTAGCCATTTCCCCGGTTTGTTTGCATTTTCAAAATAATTTTGCTTACACTTTTTGATCAGTTTGGCTAGATCTTCTGCTTCCAGTATATGTATTTGGTGTTTTACTAGATTTAATTCCTTTTTGATTCTTGATCTCTGTTCACATTTTCCTATTAACTGCTTTTCTAGCTTACCAAGTTTTAATTTTAGTTCTCTAAATCTCGCTTTCTTGTCTTTGTTTTTTTTTTTTTTTGCCGCATAGGCAATTATGTTACCCCTGAGGACTGCTTTAGCTGTGTCCCATATCGTTTGCAGTTCTGTGTCTGCAGTGTTGTTCTCCTTAAAAAAATATTCCATCTCTGTACTTAATTTATGTTCGAACTCTTTATCTGTCAATATTTCCCTATCAAAGAACCATCAGCCCAGCCTCTTTTTCTGTATTGTCCAATATATTGTTATTGGATTGTGGTCAGCATAGGTATTGGGTTCAATGTTAACCTCCAAGATTTCTTTCCTTAGGTCAGTCGTTGCCCACACGATATCAATCCTAGACCACGATTTCTGTGCCATCGAGTGAAAGGTATATTGTTTTTCCTCAGCACGTTTTTCCCTCCAAACATCAGCTAAGCATAGCTCATCTGCCCATTGGAAAAAAAAATTTGGCAGCGTCCTTTTATTACCTTTCTTTTTATTTTTCCCAGCCATATAATCTCTTTGTTTACATACCACTGCATTAAAATCACCCAGGAGTAAAATATGTTCGTATTTTCTTATTACTTCCTCATTATAAAAATTTTGGTAGAAAGTTCTTTGATTTATATTCGGTGCATATATTGCCACTAAGAGGATTACTCTAGATTCTTTTTTAAGTTCAACCATTAAAGTTCTTCCTTCTGAATCTGCCTTAATAAATTTTGCCTCTATTCTTGGTTGAACATACAATGCCACTCCTCTTTTTTTCTTATCTGAGTCCGCAGAGTAGAATAGATTCCCTAGCTTCGGACATTCCAGTAACTTATACTCTTTCATTTTAATGTGTGTCTCCTGGATACAGATGATGTCGGCATTTTCCTCTTTTAATTTATTAAATATTTTCCTTCTCTTCTCCGGTATATTCAATCCTTTAACACAGGGGTCCTCAACCTAAGGCCCCGGGGCCGGATGCGGCCCCCCAAGGTCCTGAATCCGGCCCCTGGGACCAATTGCACCCCCCCACACACACACACCTACCCCCTGTTTTGTGAGCAAGCCAACCTCTGCAGCTGCTTTTGGACTGTGATCCGGGCCCCCAATGGTGTCTGGGTGGTGGTGGACCGGCCCGCTGTTTGAAAACTTTGAGGACCCCTGCTTTAACATTTATTGAAAGTATGTTAGTTTTCATTGTATATATTTTCCTTAATCGATCTGCAAGTTTAAACTCTTTTCTTTTTTCTTGTATTAATTTGAGATTCAGTCTCCGCTCTTGCCTCCTGGTCTAAATTTACCTCTACTTTTTTGTAACGTTGTCTCTGATGTTTGTTACCATAATTTCCTATTTTCATCTAATTCGGTCGCATGGTCTCTCTCTTTTTTAAAAAAATTTTGTCTGTAGAACTCTCTTGCTTCCTGTATTGTCTCTAGTCTTATATTTTTTGCCTGTCAATTAACTATCATGCCCTCCGGGAGCAGCCATCTGAATCTTATATTATCTTTATTAAGTTCATCAGTTAAAAACCTATAATTCTTTCTTATCTCTCTTATTCGTCGTGGGGTTTCTTTTAGGGCCACTACCTCTTTCCCTAAGATCATCAAGGGTTTTTCGCTCATTATCCTCATCACCCTTTTCATTTCTCGCCTTACAAATGTTACTCTTACATCTCTTGGCAGTTTATTCATTTTTGGAAACCTTGAATTAGTCCTATGTATGAATTCTATCTCATTTTCCAGTTCTTTCACTTCCAAACCCATTCTTTCCGCTAAAGGCTGAATTATTGTATTCAGAAGATCTTGTTCTTTCATTTCCTCCACTCCTCTTATTCTAACCACATGAGCTGATTTTTCCATTTCTATCTTTAGTATAGATTCGGAGTGTTCTATTGTTATTTCTTGTAGTTCTCTGTTTAGTTCTATTTGTTTATTCAATTTTTCTTCATTTTCATTGAGAAATTTTCCTAGCTCCTCTATTTTATTACTATTCTTAATTATTTCTTGTTTGGATTCTGTTAAATGATAATTCAAATCACTCACCTGTGATTCTAAATTCTTAACTGTTTCCTCAATTTTATCATGTAATTTATCTATCCGTTCCTCTATTTTTTGTTGCCTACTTTTGATCTCTGCCTTCAACTTTAAAAACATGGCCATAATTGTTTCCATATCCTTGCTTGTTTGTTATTTAGTCAAGTCCTTCAATGTTTCTTTCCCCATCAGTTCAAGAATAGTTCTAGATTGGGCTGGGCTGGAGTCTGTGGAGGAGGGAGCAGATCTCAACTTTTTTGATCCCTTATTAGCCATAATTCCAGCTCTCACTTACTATTTTAAACACTTATTTTAAATCCACGGTCTACTTATTTTGCTTGTAATGATTAATGAAAGTCATATATATATAACCTTTAAAAATTGGTTCATGACAAAATCAAACACTATCAAGAGAAGAAAAACAGAAGCAAAAGAAAAAAAGAAAAGTAAGAGAAAGAAAAAATAAGAGAAAAAGGAGACAACAGCAAGAGACAAAAGCAAGTAGGAAGAGTCAAAACAGAAAAATCCAGTCTAATATCAATCTCTTAGCATTTGATCTTCTTATTCAATCTCTATATGACTCCTTCTTCCGATCTAGCCAATTTGATTGTTTCTATTATTCTTGGTTATTAATCATTACATTACACTTGGCACCGATTATAATATATTCTCGAGTTGATCCTTTCCAGCTTTTCCCTCTAGATTTCTAGGAATTCATTCCCAAACTTATCATCAAAACAAATAATTAATTATAAGGGCTAAGTTCACAATTGAATACTTTCAATAGAATAAATTGGGAGACCAGTTAGTTGCCCTATTCCTGATCTCAAGTTCATGAGTTTACAGACCTCCACCTTGAACAAGTTTATATAAGATGTAAGACATAAGATATAAGATACAGTGAATTAATTTAATTAATTTAATTAATTAATTCATTAATTTTGGCGTTCAAAGGAGAGCTACAGGAGGGGTGGGGGAGTCTTCCAGCTGCTCGCGTTCCAGCTCTGAAGGAGTTCTTAACTGGAGGCTAGCAGTGTGTGCTTTAAAGGCTCCCGTTCGCAGCGTCCCCCTCGTCAGCCGGTTTTCATGGAAATAATGCACTTTGGGGTACTGATGATGAGATGGATAAAGAAAACAGAGTAGTCCAGAGATGAAAATTATAAGGGTGATAGGGAGAAGAAGAACCCCACAGCGGGAACAGCACGAACAGTCAGTTATAACGTAACATTCCCATGAACGGAGTAAAAAAAGAGATCAGTCCTTGCAGAGAATACCTTGAAAGTTGTCAGTGTCTTTTCTGAAGCAGATTCGCTACCTTTCTTTTGTCCCCTCCACACTCTACTGGCCGCTTTGCTTCAACTGAGGGGGATTATGTCCGTCATTGCATCCTTATTCTTATTCTTATTCTTATAGCCTTTTCAAAAGGTCCCCTTTCATCTCCTTCTTTCGAGTCTTTGATTCCCCCTCCCCGTTCCACGGCTTCAAACCTTCAAACCTTTATCAGCTGGAAGCCTGTAGCCAGCGGCTTAACACAGGGAAACACCCTGCTGTGATGGCGTGGGTCATAGAGGAAAACCAGACATCGTTGGCATCCCTGGCCTTGAAGACGCCGCGAAACTGCCGAATCCTCTCGTGGGCGTGTACCTCCAGTACCCCTCCTCTCCGGTCTCACTGCTACCTGTCCGGAGGACCCCACTACCAACAAACTATCACCCCGGTCGAGGAGCTCCTGCTCCACCGAGGCAACTGCCGCCGCAGCACACCGGAAGTCTCCCAGGTGATCAGTATTATGATAGCTTTAGCCGATGTTATTGTATTGCATACATGAAATCTTATAATAATGTGTTTCCTTTATAAACTAGACCCTTTCCAGTGGCAGGATCTCCCACCTGACCAACTGACAATGTAAACGGACTCTCAGCTCTCAACTGAACTGAACTCCTCTCAGCTCTAACACAAACTGAACTTGCCCATCACCCATTAGGTTCCAATATATAACATGCTTAACGACTCCCACCAGCTTGGTGATCGGCTATTCAAAACAGAGTCATGAATATTCATACTTGTTTTACCCCTTTCGCCACACCAAGTAGGACTGGCAGTAAATACCTGACTTTGACAGTAATGTGGATGAAGAGGTCTAAGTGACAATATACCTTTAGGTAGGCTCCGTTTCTTCCACTCTCTCCTACCTTTTACGTTACTATTCTTTTGAGAGTTCTGCCTCTATACCCAAACTTGTTTTTTTCTTTCTACCATTCAATTTGTAAAACAACTAAGTTTCCCTTTCTTTTCCTTTTTCCATCAGCTACTCTTTCTGCCTCCTTCCTGTCATCCATGTCTGATTCCTCCAGCATTTTGTTCCTAGGGCCTATTTCTCTTTTTTCCCTTTATCTCAGCACTTTTTCCATTGTTCCTTTTCCTGGCTGTCAGCTCTCCTAACAACTGGTGAAACCTGAGCAACTCAGGTAATGGTACTGAAAGTTGAACCCCAAACTCCCTTTGCAGGTAAGTGTACTTCAATGACTGCTGGAGAAATCAGTGCCTCGGGTGAGTTGCAATATATATGATCTTGTTGAAAGGCATATCCTGTGGGGGTAGGGAGTCAAAAACCTTGTGACATCTTAAAAGCTAACTGCTGCATTTTCATACTAACTTTCAAGTGTACCCCTTCAGACTGAAGACAGAGACTAGATGGCTATTATACATGGCCCCACCACCAGGTGAGGATGCAGATAATGGACAAAGTGACAGTAGCTCATTAGTAAAGGAATAGGACTATCCTACTATGACTAATTTTATGCCTCTAAATCTACCGAGATGTAGAAATCTAAGGACATACTGTACTGTATCCTTTAAAAGGTATGTAAGTAGAGGTTTAAAGGAATGCACTTAAGCCTATGTGGAGCTTTTTAACCCTTTCTGATATGAAGGTCATCATCTCATAGATGTATCCATCCAAAGAAGAAAGTAGAGACATACCCAGTTTATGCACAAACTATATCCTTAGAATTCCATTTGTTTTGGTGAAGGCTCATTTGAACCAATAATTCATGATTAATGAAGACTGACATAAAATATAACAAGTGTTTCAAGTGGATAGAATTGATAGAGAAAATGTTTTTTTTCCATAAAGGGGAAAATGCAGCTTTTTGTTTTGTTTTTCTCTTTATAATGCCACCCTTATAGGGGACTCAACAAGCTAAAAGAGAACAAAGAGTATCTGATGGACAAACACAATCAAATTCATTTGTTGATAGACTGTGGGTTTTTTATATGAACAATTATTCAACATATCAAATTAGCACACTTTCTATAATGTCAACTTTTATTTTTGACAGGTATGAGTTTCCATGGGTTAAATTCTAAAACAGGTTAAGGACATTCACAGAAGACAAGTTTCCTATACTTTTCTCCTTACTTTCCCGTCAGGTCTGTGTCCGGAAAAGCCCCTCTGGAAAGCCAGGAAGCCCACCTAGGCAAGGTGGGATGATCATGAGGCCATAGGCAGTGTTGTAAAAGGAGGAAGTGGCCCAGCTGAGTACTGTATCGGACTGTAAAATACCTCAGGAAGTTCATGAAAGGAAACTTCTTCACCCCAGGAATCTTGAGTACCTGATAGTGTGTTTCTCAGGAGAGTTCTTGATAGTCTAGAACAGCGGTTCTCAAGCGTGGATTCCCAGATGTTCTCAGCTCCCAGATGTTTCCAGCTCTCAGAAATCCTGGCTAGCACAGCTAGTGGAGAAGGCTTCTGGGAACTTTAGTTCAAGAACATCTGGGGACCCAATGTTTGAGAACCACTGGTCTAGAGCAGTGGCTGGGTCCCCAGTAAAGATGGGTGCTTTATGCTTTGGACATATTCATATAAAGGCACCCTGCCAAACCCAATAAAGGAGGGGTGGGGGAATGAGCCTCCATGGTGCCTGTGTTACATATGAATATGTACGCAGCATTAAATGCCATACTTGAGTTCCCAGATACTCTGTTGGACTACAACTTCTAGAAATCTTGGCCAGTCCAGCAGGTGGTGAAGGCTTCAGAGAATATTAGTCCAAGAACATCTGGGGGGCCGAGGTTGGGAACTTCTAGTCTAGAGATAGGGAACTTCTAGTCTAGGTCCCAGAATCGCTACCCATGGGCTTCTGGTAAGTGAAGCTCAAAGCATTTAGAAGGATAGAATCTGAAAACTATTAGTCTAGAAATGTTTTCCTGGGTCAGAGGTATCTGTTGCAGTAGGGGTGGCAAAAACACATTCCCAAACTTTCTAAAGTTGAGAGGATACAAACATATGTGAATTTTGTGTGATTTTTCATTCTGTGATAATGGATTACAGTTTCTAATTTTGTTCTGAAATTGTGAATTTAAGTTTTTTACTTTATTTCATTTAGTTCTACTATTTTTAAAAAAAAAGTATAATAAAAACAATTTTTATTCTAAAGAAACAGTCATTTTGGAAGACATTTGGGATTACAAAATGACTGTCTCTTACATAACTACTCCATAGAAACACCGTACGCTTCACACTCTACTCTGCAAAGAAACAAACAACCGAGCTTAGTCTGTTAAATGAAGAAGACGTAAAATCTTGAGGAGGTCTTATCGCTCAGTGTCAGCAGTGTATGTCTTCTGAACACTAGCCAGAGACAAATAAGAAGTTGGTAAGGTTTTTAAATAATAGGTGTAATAAGCTCCCTGTAGTTAATACATTTAAGCAGATGGGTTGGCTTCTTGTTTATCAGCTATACTTTCCAAGTAATTTTGAGGCAAAGAGTAGTGATGAATTGAGCTGCAGAAACATGTCTAGTGAGGCTCCAGGGGGAGCAGTGTTAATGATGGTCTTATTTAACATCTTCATTAATGTTCCAGGAGAAGGATTAGGCAGCCCATTCATTAAACTGGCATATGCTACAGAGAAGGAGTAGCAAGGTAAAGTTTCCAGGCAGATTTTAAGCATGGGCATAAAATAGTGAGCCAGCACATTTATAATTTGGGAGAGTGTATTCATGGGTGAAACTTGCTTGCCATTTTTATGCTCTGTCAAGTTGCTTCCGACGTATGGTGATCTCATACTGCTGGGTGGAAAATAGAAATGCCTTGAAATTACTGCTGAGGAAGGTTAAAGAGCAAAAGCAGAAGTGTAGTTCAACATTAAGGCGATAATTATGACTACAGGAGAATGATAGGATGTTAGTATAGATGATAAAGATATCAAAATGGGTGAAAGATTTTATATACCTTGGTTCAGTCATCCATTGAAATGGACACTGCAGCCAGGAAATCAGAAGACCAAGACCTGGAAGGGCAATGATGAAGGAACCTTACTTTAAATCAGGCATGTCCAAACTTTGGCCCTCCAGATGTTTTGGACCACAACTCCCCCAGTCCTTTGTCATTGGCAAGCTAAGCTTAGAATTCTGGGAGTTGTGGTCCAAAACATCAGGAGGGACGAAGTTTGGACATGCCTGCTTTAAATGTAAGGAAGTGTTGCTGATACTCCCTATTACAGAGTACAGATGTGGAGGCTGGAGAGTGAAGAAAGCTGTCAGGAACAGGATTGACACCTTTGAAATTTGATGCTGGAGGAGAGCTTTAGTAATAGCGTTGACTTCCAGGGGGGGGGGGAAACTACCCAGATAAGTGGACTCTAGACCAAATAGATCCTATCCTCTCACTGGAAGCTAACATGACTAGACTGAGGCTATTGTGCCTTGAAAAATAACATGAGAGGACACAAGACTCACAAGATAAGACAGTAACTCTGTGGAAAGTTGAAGGCAATAGGAAAAGAGGAACTAGCATGAGGTGGATTGACTTGTCTGAACAAGCCATGGTCTTTGGCCTGTAAGATATGAGAAATGCTGTTGATGATTTATTTTATTTATTGGATTTGTATACCTCCCATCTAGCCACACAGCCACTCTGGGCGGTTTGGAAATCATTGATTCATGAAGTTATCAAGCTTGTGCAAGTCTTTTATTTTATTGCCAGGGTAATGTCATTGGAAAATGTTTAGAATTGCCATCAACATAAACATACACATTCCGATCCAGGATTACATAAGCATTTTGCCTATTCTACATAATGCTGCTCCAGAAATTTTAATTTCCTGTTGGTGTAGTTATGCTGGTCTAAGCGAGGTCTGGCACCAGAAATAATTAGTTCAAATTAATTGAAGACTTTCCATCTCCCTGCTTCAAGTTCCGAGATTCCTTATCGTCCCAGGGAGCCTTGGGAAAGTGGGCAGCAAGGCTTTAATGGTAGAAAACATAAAATAATGTCAGTGGATTTCCACCAGAGGCCTGATCTTGGCAGCAATGCACTGGCAAAAATTTTTGAATATTAAAGGCTCCTTCCCCATCTGGAGGCTCCCAAAGGCATCCCTGAAGCAAAAGGGAGCACTCAGAACCTGAAGTGGGGAGGAAGGAAGTAGTTGATTAATTGAAACAAATTAATTGCTTCATTGATCAGTTCTGGTTTACACCGGCATAACTATGCCAATGTGACTTTGCCCAATATTTGTATATGTCCATTTTTAAAATTATATTTCTCATGGTGATTATTTCATGTTTTTTAAATTGTCTAGTACGGAAAACAGCAAACAGAAACAGAAAGGGTTCACCTATTTTTACTATCTATCCTTTGTGGTTTTATTCAGAAATAGGTCCAAGAAGCTTTTCCAGTTCACACTGGAAAATTCAGAAATAGACGCCAGTATCATCTATCTGTCCAGAAGACAGGTCTTCTTAACTGCTGAAAGACTCTTTGAGTGCCTAGCAAGTGTTTCCTTCCCCCCTGCAAGTTCCAGATTAGCTTGCTTTGTTTGGTGATCTATGAATTGTGTCTCTCCAACACTAAAGTGCCATTCAAGGGATATGTATAATGTGTGTTTTTGCCCTCATTTGGACAATTGCACCCCAACATACATATGGGGGGGTGGAATATCCTTTGGATTTAAACTTTCAAATATTTGAAAGGATGTCAGATTGAAGAGGGGACTGGTTTGTTTTCCGTGGTTTCAGAGACTAGGACTCGGGGCAATGGTTTCAAACTACAGGAAAAGAAATTCAATGTAAACGTTAGGAAGAACTTCATGACAGTTAGAGTTGTTCGGCAGTGGAATATGCTGCCATGGCGGGTGGTGGAATCTCCTTCTTTAGAGGTTTTTAAGCAGAGGCCAGATGGCCATCTGTTGGGGGTACTTTGATGGGGGTTCTGCATGGCAGGGGGTTGGACTGGATGGCCCTTGAGGTCTCTTCCAACTCTATGATTCTATGATTCTATGAACTAGAGTTGGCCCATTGAATAGTGGAATTTATGGAGGTGTTGACTCATCAGTTCCTCAATGGGCATACTCTAGTAGTGACCAACTAGGAGATTTCTGCCACTATGTCATAAAACAAGTTAAAAATAATCCTAAAGAGTATTGGGAGCTTTGTGTTAGAGGCAAACTCTGCTTGCTCCTTGAAGTATGTGGGAATTTCTTTCATTCCCCCTCCCCTCACTATTCTCATTTGTCTCAACCAGAGTTATTCATTTTTAGCAGCTCTGAAATTCAGACTCATGTGGCCTTGAAGATAGGATACAAAGCTTCCACACAGCTTCCCACTCATGAATATACGGAAGCCATTGCTCTCCTGTACACTGACTGATAATGTGAGAGTCTTAATACAAAAATATATTTTTTTAAAGTACCTTCTCAGCAGGCGAAGGAAATTCATCACTTACACCCAGAAATCTGGTCTATTGCAGTTTTAATGTGCAAGGACTATATTTTGTTCAGAGTAACAAATGGTCTCTGCAAATAAAAGTATAGAATCCACATCCTCTAGAGCAAACTAACATTGAAGAGTGTATGTGGAGTGAGTAGTCTTATACTCACCATGGGGCTGGCGCTACTCTCTGATCTTTTTGTTAACAGCACATGTTCAAGACGATGCACCAGTGCTCTCTGGAGGACATTCGCGTTATAGCACTGGCAGTGAATAAGAAACCAGAAAACCGAGAGAGGCTGGAAATATGATGGAGGTTTAGAGGTGAGTGCATCTGTCAAGAAGGGGAGGCTGGAAAAGCGGAGAGGTGACAGGTTGGGCAGCAAGAGGAATGGGGTAATATAACGCGAGTTAATGATGCCAGCCATTTGAGCAGGTAAGATGTGTTAAGACAAGGTGATTTATACGAATAGAGGCAAGGCAGCCTTTACTATGGGTAGGTTTTAGGCCATCGGGGAAAACCCACACATGTAGATGATTTTGTTTTGTAAATGGTTAAATGGTGTAACAAACAAAATTGGTTTGCTTTGTAAAGTAAAGGCACCCCCCGCACATGCGTGCTAGTCGTGTCCGACTCTAGGGGTATTGCTCATTTCTGTATTCAAGCCGAAGAGCCAGTGTTATGCAAATCCACGGGCACATGGCCGGCATGGCTGCAAGGAAACACTGTTTTACCTTCCCACTTTTTATGGTGGTACCTATTTATCTACTTGCATTTACATGCTTCCAAACTGCTAGTTTGGCAGGAGCTGGGGTTAATAGTGGGAGCTGGTTCCGCTGCGTGGCACCTGGTATTTGAACCGCCGAGCTGCCAACTTTGCAATCAACAGTTTTCAGAGCCTTAGTCCACTGAGCGTTGTACATGGCTACAATAGCCTATGTTACCATATCTTAAGTCCCTTGATGATTTCTTTCATAATAATCAGACTAAAGGACATAACATTCTGCCTCATTAACAGCTATCAGTTGCTTAATTTTCCAGTCCCTTGTCTTGTCATTTAAGTAATCATATAATGGGTATTAATGTTGCTGAATAAATTAAACCAAATGAGATACCAATTGTGAAAAACCTGAATGGTGGCATATGTAGCAAAGACAGGGGGTAGTTACTGTTCACAAAATCTTTTAGCACTTCTTATGGGATTTCACGATCATTTTTAATGCTAAAATTGCTTACATATCTGAATCTCTCTCTCTCTCTCTCTCTCTCTCTCTCTCTCTCTCTCTCTCTCTGATTTTAAGTGCATTTTGATAGCTTGATATATTTAAGCAACACACCACCTTAAAGAGGGTGCTTTAAGCGCTATGAGGTGCATGGTGGCTCAGCAGGCTAGAGCAGTGAAAACTGTTGGCTACAAAGTTGGCAGCTTAGCCGTTCGAATCCCAGGTGCCACGGAGCGGAGTGAGATCCCACTGTTAGCTCCAGCTCCTGCCAACCTAGCAGTTTAAATGCAAGTAGATAAATAGGTGCCGCCATAAAATGCGGGAAGGTAAAACAGTGTTTCCTTGCAGCCATGCTGGCCACATGGCCATGGACTTGCACAACACTGACTCTTCGGCTTGAATACGGAGATGAGCACCGCTCCTAAGTCGGACACAACTAGCACGCGTGTGCGTGGGGAACCTTTACCTTTAAGTGCTATGGGGCAATATATAACCAGCACAGTATGTTTTTGTGCTTTTAAACTCAATTTTGATGCCCTTCATTTTATCGTGTTTTGATTTATTGTTGTTTTAAAGTTGGTTTGTAAACGGTCTTGGGTCCTAATTCTTTGAGAAAGGCGGCATATAGAGAAAATAAGATATGTTGCAGGGAAAGAGACCGTGTGGCCTTTACAAATGTTGCTGGATCAACTCTCAAGCTGCCCCTGCTAAGATATGATCAGAGATGTGATCCACTAACATCTGGAGCTGCAGGTTCCCCCTTGAACCCACCCTGCTATGTGGAAATAAATGCATTTGCATGCCCCTTCAATAAAACCCATAAATTCTGTCATGGGTGGATAGGGTAGCAAAACTGTGGAAGTCTATTAATATTAATTAAATTTGGTGCAGAATGTGGCATAGCAAAAGTCCTTCCAAACCATGGAATTCACCAGGTGGTTACTCAGAAGTCAATCTCATTTTGTTAAAAGAAACTTGCCCCCAAGTAAGGGTGCCCGCCTTGGCAGTCTTAATACTTCTGGCCATGCCAGTGTACAGTCCAGCTAGGAGTAGTAATCATTGCACTCTCGTTGTCTTAAATGGACACAATGCAGTTAAATCCAGATACTTGAGAAAATGCCTAGCTGTAACACTAACCTTTCTACAGAGATATTTGTCTGGCAAGAATATCTTTTGTGGTGTGTGGGTTTTTTTTTATTTGGTGAATGACCATCAAAATCCTCTTTAGGTAAAAAACGCAAAGGTCATTTATCAGGAGAGAACATGAAAAATGATATATGATAGTCCTTAGTCATCATGAAATGTCAGTTTCACAATGACATAGAAAAGGGGTTCATTTCTTCCTTCCAAGTGTAAAGATACTGGTAACCTCTTTAATTATACTTCATTTTTCATACGTTGGATGCTATAATATAACTTTAACACCAGGGACTTGGGGTTTACCTGAACGATTTGTAACTGAACATTCAGAGCTCATGTCCTCACAGAGTTGTTGGCCGTTGCTTTTTAATGAGCCTGCTGAAGAGTGGTTATGCATCAGTTTGAATCAAGAATTCTCAAGATCAGTGTAATCAGACTAGGCAAAGTATATATTTGCTCAGAGAAACATCTGTTGAAGAATCTCTCCCGAGTGTCATCAGCAAGATGGCAGGTTTTTATTGCTCTGTGTTTTCTCTCCTAATAGGTCGATGAAAATGCACATTTTATATGGCTTCACTTTGATTCCCAGTCTCTAAAATGTGTAGCTGCCTCTTGGTACAACAATAATGGCACCATCTACAAAAGGATCATTTTCACATGATGTGTATGCTCATCTGTTAAATATTCTGATGATATTATTTGTCTTTTTAAATGTTCAGTGTTCATTGGAGCATTTTTCTTAACACCAAAACATAAAAGGAGCAATATAGTATATGCGGTCCAATGCAGTGAGGAGTGTTCAGACCTCTAAATTGGAGAAACTAAACAGTCATTAAACAGAAGGATGGCCCAACATAGGAGGTTTAACAGCTCAGGACCAGAATCAGCAGTACATCTCCATTTGAAGGACAAAGGGCACTCTTTCAAAGATGAGGATGTACACATATTAGATAAAGAAGATAGGTGGTTTGAGAGAGGAGTAAGGGAAGCCATTCATGTGAGCATTGAAACCCCCTCCCTCAATAGAGGTGGCGGCCTCAGGCATAGTCTATCTGCTACTTATCAGGGTGTGCTTTCCAAAGTACCCAGACAAATCAAAAAGCCTTCACCACCAAGGCCATAGCTAACGACCCATTCTTGATAGGTTTCAGCACCTTAGGCCATTGTTCACCTTAAGGCTATGGATACTATTGTCTCCCTAATGAGCCTATTCAGGCCATTGTTCATCTTATGAGCATAATTCAGACCAGGGTGACAAGAGGTCAAAGCTGTCTGACTAAAAGATGGAGGACTCACACTAGCTGTATTCAGACTGATGAAGCTGTTTGGATGAGCAGCAAAACTTTTCTATCTCTCAAGAAAAAAAGAAGAAGTCCAGTAGCCATGACTCAACTTCCCAATTCATTTACCTTGAAAGTTCTATTTGAGTCACTATAATTTGGTTCCAGCTTGGCAACACAAAATAAGATTGGAGGCATAGTAGAACAGAGTATGTAGAGCATGTAGCATAGTACAACAAAGAGGGACTGGAGTTCAATGCAAGAGCATGTATTTTTCCCAAATAAGGTTGTCACTGAATTCATGCCTGGTACAGTTAAATCGATCTCTCTGACAACTGGAATAGCCACTGCTACTCAATTTAGAGACCACCTGGCTAGAAAGACTAATTATCTAGTTCATTATAATATAGTTTCCCGTGTTCCTACAGCAGACATTTCAGCAGTTTCTAAATGTAGATGCTCTTGAGATATTGAAATTTCTACTTTCCTCTACTAAATTGCTGGGCTCTTGGGAATACAAAATGCTGCATTATTTCTATCCGTTCTCTTCATACTTCCAATAATCCTAGTTAGGGTAAATATATATCCCCTTCCCAGACAAAATGAAGCATGTGAATTAACCTGATCTAACCCGCGAAATCCATGATATGCAGATGCAGGTCAGGTTGGGCCTGGGGGGCCTAGCTGGGGGCTCTTGTACTTACCTCCAGCCTGGTGCTGCCCCGAACTGGCCTCCAAGGTCCTTCCCAGGCCTTCTAGTGGCCCCAAAAGGGCCTCCATGCAAACCAGAAGTGACTTCCGGATCGCCTACAATCATTTCTGAGGCCTCTGACAGGCCTACAAAGGCCCTCAGAGGCCTCAGAAATGATTTTTGGCAATCCAGAAGTGTGAGGAAAGGAGAAAGGATCCAAGATGGAGTCTATATGGTTCAGTTGTATTGTCTCTCATTCAGGCTAGAATACCAGCAGTCAGCAAGAAGCAGTTTCTATTTCTGTGTGAGAATGTTTTGCTATGATCTATACAGGCAGTTATTCGCAGGTGTCTTATCTGCTGGGAGCAAGGAAGATGGAGCTTTGTTGTACCATCCAAGAAGAATGAAGCCATAACACCAGTGCCAACAATTAATTAAGGAATCGCTGTGAGATGATCGCATGGGAACGCTATACAACATGAACTATCATTAAAACTAGCCCGATGATTGGACAATGAGTTGGAAAGGATGGTCAAAGGAGGGGGGGTGATTTGCTGAGAAAATGAATGCTTTTTAAGTAGAATTTAATAGAGAGCTTTTGTCTTCAATTTTGCCCAGGGGTGGAAGAGCTAAATCCAGAGTATTGGTTCAATGGTGGCAGTTTGGCTGGTGTATTTTAAAAGTACACAGTCTGTTTAAGTATTTTTACTAAACCCAGAGGTGATCTTAGGAAGCCTTTGGGAGAAGGACCCAGACGGTTCCTTGACATGGTGGGCAGCGACGGGACGACCTTCCACCTGGGCACATTTTGATTTTTCTCATAAGTCTCAAACGGCAAGGTAGCCGGAAAGGAGACTGAGAAAGCGGCAGTAAAGGGATCCTGCCTTCAGTTTAAGGAGGGGGACAATTAACTGCTTTACAATTGATTTATGGCCTGGCTAATTGTTTAATAGCCCAGAAGAGGCATAAATCTGTTTTACTGGTGAATGCCGGTTCGCCAGGGAGCGGCCGATCTGTAACGCTGTGCTTTTTGTGGAGAGTAAAACACAGCTGCTGTTATTTTTGTAAGCCACGCTTTGAGATTTTTAAGTAAAACTGGCAGGAATAGTTCATGACATGGCAATCCGTTTATTATTTTTTAAATAGCGAGGGATTAGTGTATGGCTGAAGAGTTGCCTGAAGAATTCTTTAGCCCCACACTACGGGAAATTGTTTATGTAGTAACCTCAACTGGATCTATTAGACCAGAAGACAGCACCTTGCCATCCTCGTCTCTGGAGGCAGAAATGGCAGATGAAACTGGTACCGGGGTCCAGCCGATACACCCAGATGATGAAGACCGACCGGGGTCGGACATGAGTGATGAGGGCAGCGGAGCCAAAGACGGAAGCGGGACGGAGGACGGGGAGGATGACGGACGCCCTGGCCCTTCTGATGAGCCTGCACCTTCTCGACCCAGGCAACCACGAGCCGCAGAAACTGCAGTTGCCGAGGCCCTGCAACAGCTGGTAAAACTCCAATCCACCTTAATTGCATACCAGGAGGAGGAGAGGAAGGACAAGCTTCGCCAGCAACAAGAGGAAAATCTGAGATGACAGCGAGAAGACGAACAGCGGCGGGAGGAAAAGATTGCCCAAGAGCGTGAGAGAGAGCGGCAACGCCAAGCGGAAGAGGCCAAGTGACGAGAAGATCTTTTGGATGTGAGAAAATATAATCGCAAGGCTCTTCTGGTATATCAAGTCTCTGAGGACATTCTTACGTTTTTACAAAATTTCCAATATGCTTGTCAGGATTTACAAGCCCCGAAGGCCATCTGGACAAAATTACTGCGTACCCAAGTCACTGGACCGCTATCGGACCTCTTATCGGAGATGTCAGGTACAGACTGGGAGAGTTTTATGGCCCGTGTTAGGCAGAGATTTGGGTACACCACAGAGGGTCTAAGGGTTAAAGTCAGAAGCCTTAAATGGTCTCACAAGAGCAGTGTGGCAGAGTTTGAGGCGAAAGTGAGACGAGAAATGCTTAAATGGGTTGAGTCTGCGGGGGTGAAAAATTTGGAGGACATGCTGGAGGTTTTAATTAGTGAGCAAGTCAGAGAATCTCTGCCCTCCGAGATAAATGTCTCCCTGCTGGAGAAGAAAATTGAGAATGCCCAGGACTTAGCCATTGAAGCTGATAATTTGCTATCCTATAGACTGGCCAATAAATCTCAAACAGCTTCTCAAAAGACATTTACTAAGCCCTCCTCATTGCCACAAAAGACTGAAGGGGGGATGAGAGGTTTTGATCAGAAGGGAAAACCCCCACAAAAGTTTCAACATTCCGGGACGGGAGGTACAGTTCTTGGACAGCCTAGAGCTACTAGCACCCCCCAAATGGACATTGTTTGTTTCTCATGTGGCGGACGGGGGCACACCAGGAAAAATTGCATGGAGGGAAAAGGGGAGTAAGCTAAGGCACCCCCACATGTTCAAAAGACCCCCCAAAAGACGGGAAAAAATTTGGCTCCTACTAAGCTTCAAGCTAAGATGAAAATCATTAGCCAAGCTAATGAAGAGGGGGAGGATGAACTGGACTTTAGCAGTCAAAGCCCCGAAGAAGAAGAATCCGGGGGGGGGGGGGGCAGTTGTGTCTGCTATGCGAGGGGTGAGTGTAAATCAGCCCATCGGAGTTGTGGGAAGGGGGAGAGCCGTGCCTTCTGCTACCCCGAACATAAATCCTTCTACCCCTGGTGGAAAAGCAATAATGATGATGGGGGCTTCAGCTTGCAAATCTAAGAAATCTCAAACGGGAGCTGAGGTGGTTGACCCAGAGACTATCATTTCAAAAGCACAAATGCTGTGGGGTGAAAACAGATATTCTCAAACTGTGACTGTGAATTGCAATGGTGTTGAATATGAAATCCCTGCTTACATGGATACTGGAGCCGATTTGTCATCAATTTCTTCTGCTTATGTTACTAGTGAGCAAATGTTGGAGGATAAGTTTTTTCCTGTGCATCCTTATAACTCTGGGGTCTCACGTACTCATTTGGCACCTATGGCGAAAATCCATGTGAAATATAAAAATTTTGAAGGAGAACTTACTGTTCTGGTTCATAGCCCCAAGCAAGACATTCAGTTCTTGGTGGGAATTGATTTGCAATACGCAGATTATGTGGCAACACTAGAGAAAAATCAACCTCAGAATTACAAAAGAGTTTTGGCTGTGCAGACATGCAGTCAAACGCTTCAGAAGCGTTCTGCCTTGGATGTACCCAATCAGGAGGTTGTTGCCACACCAAAGGTGCAAATGGACTCTGCTAGTTTCACACCCCAAGCCCAGGTTGCTCCTTACAGCTCTGTGATAATTTCCCCTGATCGTTTTGCTGATGCAGAGACTGAGCAAGAGAAAGATGATTCTGGGGAAGAGGATTATGTGGAAATGCGACTTTTGCCTCAGGCTACTGTTGTGTCAAATAGACCTGTGCCAGGTCCTATTGACTGTGTGATGGATGACGAGCAGCCAAGTACCAGTGCTGGTGTTGGGGCTGATGGGTTTGTGTGAATGCTCTACCTTCTGCTGAGATTTTAGAGACTGTGTCTATGGAAACTGAAGTTGTTAGCAATCCTAAGGTGGTTGAGTCTGCTACAAGTGATAGTGATGATGATGGAAGTCAATCAGATGATTCTGCTGTTACTGTGTGTGATGCTACTGCTGTTCAGTTGTTGCAACCTGACAAACAATTTAGAGAGCAGCAGTTGTCTGACCCAACTTTACAAGAAGCTAGAGAGCAGGCAGGCAGAGACTTGCAATTGGGTCCTGGAAGACAAACCAGATTTTGCTGGGTTGGAGTTGGAAATGAACTGATGTTGTATAGAGAGAAACTGGTAGATGGCAATCCTAATTTGGCTCCTGTGCGGCAATTGGTGGTCCCTAAAGCTTATAGGGAAGAAGTTTGGAGATTGGCTCATGAATCACCATTCTCAGGTCATATTGGCTACAGAAAAACTCTGGCAAAAATTAGTAATCATTTGTTTTGGCCTAATTTGACCAAAAGTGTGAAGCATTTTTGTATCAGCTGTGAACATTGCCAGAAAGTGGGATACAACACTGATACCACTAAAGCAAAGATGGAATGCATCCCAATTGTATCCCAGCCTCTCAGCAGCCTTCAAATGGATTGTCTTGGCCCATTTCAAACCAGTAGTACTGGGAAAAAGTATATTGTGTGCTTCACTTGTCCATTTTCTAAATGGGTGGAGGCAGTAGCTACATCTTCCATCAGTGCAAAACAAATTGCCCGAGCTTTACTGGAAGTTACCTCTAGAATTGGACTACCTAGCCTATTGATCTCCGATAGATCAGCAAGCTTTACTAATGAATTGATGGTCAAATTATGTGAATTAACGGGGGTCCAGCAACGGTTCAGCGTGAGTTATCACTCGGAGTCCCATGGTGCTGTTGAGAGAGCCCAACAAACTTTGCTTAGAATGTTGCAAACACATGTTTTGGAGTTTGGACGGTCTTGGTCTGAAGCATTGCCTTTTATTCTCTATGCCTATAGGACTTCTCCACATGACAGCCTAGGAGGTTTCAGTCCTGCAGAAATCATTTATGGGAAATCCCTGAGGGGACCCTTGGAACTTCTCAAAGCCCAATGGGAGGGGGCAATCCAAGAGAGTTCTATGCCTGTGGCCCAGTATGTTTATGATTTACAACTTAAGCTCAAAGCAATCAGAGATTGGGCCACTGAACATTTGCAAAAGGCTCAACAAACTCAAAAATACTACCATGACCTTAAGTCACGCCATAGAGAATTTCAAGTGGGAGATTCTGTGCTGGTTCTTGATCCCATCAAGCATAACAAATTGCAAGTTCATTGGTTGGGACCAGGAGTAGTTGAACAAAAGTTGGGGCCTGTTAATTATGTTGTGAGAATGTCATCACAAGAAAAGAAACCTCGTTTGTATCATGTGAACAGTCTAAAGCCTTATGTCCGTAGACAGTCTCATATGCTGCTTTGCAGAGCTACATCCTCCAGAAACCTGGAAGATGGCTTGGATTTGTTGGAGGAATTCAAGGAAGGTGGTGACCTAAGTGAAATTTGTTTTGAATATAACACTCCTGAATGTGAACAGCAAGCTCTTTTCAGTGTTCTTGAGAAATATGGGCACATTTTTACAACCAAGCCTGGGTGCACTACACTTGTTCAACACAAAATTGATACAGGAGATGCACCCCCTATCAGATCACCTCCTTACAGAGTCATTGGGGAACATGCTAAACAAATTGAGGATGAACTTCAAGAGATGCTAGACATGGGTATCATTCAACCTAGTAATTCTTTATGGGCAAGCCCTGTGGTCATTGTACCAAAGAAAACACCTGATGGTCAAATTCAACCTAAGGTTAGGTTTTGTGTGGATTACAGGAAGTTGAATCAGTTAACAGCTTTGGATCCATATCCAATGCCAAGGGCTGAGGATCTAGTTGAGAAGATTGCCAGCCATAAATTCTTATCAACGCTAGATCTCTCCTCTGGCTATTGGCAGATCGAACTTGACCCCTTGACACGTGAAAAAAGTGCGTTCATTACGCATAAAGGCGTGTTTGAGTGGCGGCGTCTGCCTTTCGGCTTATCTTCAGCACCAAGTGCGTTTCAGAGACTCATGGACATTGTATTACAAGGTCTACCTTTTGCCCATGCATACTTAGATGACATCATCATTTTTTCTGATTCACTGGAAGAACACCTGTCTCATTTAGATGCTGTGTTTCAAACGCTCAGTGATGCTGGACTTACAGTCAAAGCTTCCAAGTGCCAATGGATAAAGGGAAAAGTGGTTTACTTAGGCCATCTAGTGGGCAGTGGTTTTATTGAGCCTTTACAAGCTAAAGTGGAAAGTGTCAAGAATTGGCCGATTCCTCAAAATAAGAAGCAAGTTCAACCATTTTTAGGCCTTGTTGGTTATTACAGAAAATTTATTCCACACTTCAGTCAAATTGCTACACCTCTGACTGAGTTGACAAGGAAACGTATGCCAATCAAGGTTAAATGGACACAGGAATGTCAACTTGCCTTTGATGAGCTTAAGGCCCGATTGATTGATTCACCTATTCTGATTTCACCTAACTTTCAAAAGCCTTTTGTTTTGCAGACAGATGCTTCTGAATTCGGCATTGGAGCAGTTTTGTTACAAGAACATGACGATGGTATGCTTCATCCTGTTTCTTTTTTCAGCAAAAAACTCCTGCAACGTGAGAGAGCCTACTCTGTTCCAGAGAAGGAATGCTTTGCCATTGTTTGAGCTTTTAACAAGTTACGACCTTACTTGTGGGGTCGCAGTTTCCTTTTGCAAACAGATCATCAAGCACTGAAGTGGCTATCCAGAATGAAATCAACTAATCAACGCCTGTTGAGATGGAGCTTGGCCTTACAAGATTTCCAGTATGAGGCCGCCCACATTCCTGGGAAGCTGAATCAGGTGGCTGACAGCCTTTCCAGGGTTCATTATGGCATTGACCTCTCTCCTGAGGAGGTCATGGAAGAAGAATTACTAGACTGAATGGTCTAGGCTTTGCCATATGTTATGTTGTTTCTGATTTTACTAACAATGTTTTCTTTCTTTATTTCCTACAGTAGACATGCCTTAACCTGCTTCAACAAGAGTCATATAATCCATGATATTGCTGCTATGTATTCATATACCTCTTATCTTTTTAATAAGATAATACTATACACTGTATACCTCATTCCAGTATTTTGCTGCTATTTGATTAGTTGGCTTAGTAGTTTTGTTTTGCTAAAAATGCTAAATTGCTTATTTAGGATTTTTAGGCTCATAAGGGGGGGCGTGTGAGGAAAGGAGAAAGGATCCAAGATGGAGTCTATATGGTTCAGTTGTATTGTCTCTCATTCAGGCTAGAATACCAGCAGTCAGCAAGAAGCAGTTTCTATTTCTGTGTGAGAATGTTTTGCTATGATCTATACAGGCAGTTATTCGCAGGTGTCTTATCTGCTGGGAACAAGGAAGATGGAGCTTTGTTGTACCATCCAAGAAGAATGAAGCCATAACACCAGTGCCAACAATTAATTAAGGAATCGCTGTGAGATGATCGCATGGGAACGCTATACAACATGAACTATCATTAAAACTAGCCCGATGATTGGACAATGAGTTGGAAAGGATGGTCAAAGGAGGTGGGGTGATTTGCTGAGAAAATGAATGCTTCTTAAGTAGAATTTAATAGAGAGCTTTTGTCTTCAATATTGTCTTCAATATGCTTGCATAAGTTTGGATAGAATATGCTAGGCATAGTTAGGCCACAATGGAAAGTGTAACTTAGAATTAGTGAGATAGTTTCTTTATTGTACTGATTGCCAAAGACTGACTATTACCTGTGTTTTCAATTGACTTATTTTTCAATAATTCTTTACCTAAATAATTTTAAATAAAAATAATAATTTTACAACTGGTTTGGTTTTTGCCCAGGGGTGGAAGAGCTAAATCCAGAGTATTGGTTCAATGGTGGCAGTTTGGCTGGTGTATTTTAAAAGTACACAGTCTTTTTAAGTATTTTTACTAAACCCAGAGGTGATCTTAGGAAGCCTTTGGGAGAAGGACCCAGACGGTTCCTTGACAAGAAGTCACTTCCAGTTTACCAGAAGTCACTTCCGGTTTGCAGGGAGGCTCTTCTTGGGCCTCCAGAAGGCCCAGGAAGGCCCTCGCAGACCAGTTCAGGGCAGCGCCAGTCCTGGGGTAAGTACGGGAGGCCTGAAACAGGCCTTTCCCCTCTTACCCCTGGGGGGCTTTTTTCATATACTGCGGTCCCGCAATATAGTGGAACCGCAATATATGAACTGTGGAAGGGCAGGGGACCACTGTATCTAGCTGTGGAGCCATAGGTTGGGAGTTCGATTCTCCACTGTGCCTCTTTGATACGGGCCACACTCAACAATCCATAGGGTCCCTTCTAGCTCTGCAGTTTTAAGAGTATTATTATAACCATAACCTGAAAAGAGCATGATAAAAGAATAAGAAAGATATCTTAATTTATTTTCCTCACATATCAGTGCATACTGATGAAAACATTCAGGTCCCACATGTAACTCTGTGCTCTGTACACTTCCTGATTCTTTTAAGTTAATTGTTTTGGGTCATCGGTCTGTGTCAAGGAAAGCTTCATAGTTCTGGATGCGATTTTCAGGCATCAAGCTGTGAGGCATTAAAAATGATAAATCTAGATCCAGGTAAAACAGTCTGTGCCCTTTAGCTTTAAAAATGAATCACTCTTTTGTTTACAAATGGCTCTTTCATTTGAGACTGTGGTGGTTGGCAGAAGCAGTTTTAAAGGTGAAACGACCAGTAATATTGTAAATGATCTTGGAACTCAAGCAGATCACACAGCAAGGAAAGAGGGAAACATTTGACACAATTATATTTTTATGCAGGGAATTATGAATGCACATTTGAATTTGTACTGCCTGGCCCATATTTAAATATTAATAATGAGAGGAATTCCATGTAGAATGCTTCTAATGGAACTACTTTATCTGCACTATTTCCTTTTTTATAAGGGTTCATTATTATTTCGGACCCAATGAAAAGAACTTTATAACTTGTAGTTAATATTTGTTCTCTTCTTTATGTCTGCCATCAGTGGCGCAACAAAGATTGTTCTGCACTGGAATAATGTCTTGATCCAAGAATGTATTTTTGGATAAAAGTATTAAAACTCAGCAGCTTTCAAGAACTTTTCCTCTGGTATTATGCAATTCTATGTGTTAACTCCTCTAGAGACACATGTGATATAGTACAACATACTTTTTTTAGAGTTGCCATGTCCCTATAACCATGTCATAGTTTTCATTACCATGTACATCTTCCAGTAGGAAAGGAATGAGAGGAATAATATAATGTGTCCACTTATGCTTCATGTGTCTATATAGATTGGTGGTTTGTGGACCAATGAGAGTTTGGGGGAGGAGCCTGAGGGAGAGAGAGTTCACGATCTTCATAGATGCATCGAATGCTAGGATTGGAGCCATGCTGTACCAACTAGATCAGGTGTGTCCAAACATGGTAAGGTGACAGTGTATGGGGAAAGACCATTCAGCATGACATTCTTTGAACCATTAACCATTCTTTGAGCCATCAATCATTTAATGAACCATCAATCATTTAATGAACACACACACACACACATTCTTTGAATCATCAACCATTCTTTGAACTATCAATCATTTAATGAACACACACGCACACACGCATGTGTGTGTGTGTGTGTGTGTGTGCGCACACACACACACACACACACACACACAAGAGTGCAGCCTCACGCACCATCTTATCTCTCACATGGGGGGGATTGGAGTGAGGGAGCGGGGCCAGCTAAGTGGCTCTCCTGCTCCACCCCATCACTCGTCTAAAGCACCTGGTGGTTGCAACAAACATCTGCTATATACTATTGGAGGATATCCTGTGATCAGCACTTCCTAAGATGATTTTAAAGTAACAGTCATAGAGATAGGGAGGGAAAGCAATGGTGAGCTGGGTTCCTGCTTGCGCACTCCTGGCCTTGGGAAAGGGGCAGGCGCTGGAGCAACAGAGCTGGGGACGGGTAGGCTGGGTGGGTCCTTGTTGGGACGGATGGAGACACGGAGGGCAAGCAAGGCTGAGTGGGTGGGGAGGAGGCTGGGGGCCATTAAGAATTTGAATGGGGGCAGGATTCAGCCGCCGGGCTGGACTTTGGACATGCCTGGACTAGATGGAGAGGGAATCTTGCATCTGGTAATGAATATAAGCAATAAGCTGGAACCCAGGGGAAAAAATCTTTTGACCATCGAGAAGGAGAGTTTGGCCATTGTATGGACCTTGCAGAAACTGAAGCCATACATTTGGGGCTGTAAATTTGTACTGTGCACAGACCATTCTCCCCTGTTGTAGATGAGATCCTTGAAGGCCAACAGCAAGCTGATGAGATGGGCCCTCTTGTTGCAGGACTTCATGAAAAGGTCCCAGAACATTGTTGTGGACACTTTGTCCAGGAGACCCAGTGAGGAAGGTTGAATGATGGACTATGCTTTTACTTGTTTGGACAGTAACTGCAAATGTACATATATGTTTTCTTGCTTGAAGAAATTGTAAAATGCACTTGTTTTGATGCTTAGAACAATAAGTATATGAAAATGTTTTGTTGTGGAACTATGAAAAACTTAAGATGCTTGTATAACAGGATGAGCAAAATGAAACTAAACCCAGACAAGACAGAGGTGCTGCTGGTCAGTTGAAAGGGAGAACAACGGATAGGGAATGCAACCTGTATTGGATGGGGTCACCCTCCAACTGAAAAAAAAGAGGTGCACAGCTTGGGGTGCTCTTGGACTCATCCTTGAGCATGGATGCCCAGGTCATGGCTGTGGACAGGAGCACATTTGCACTATTAAGGCTAGTATGAAAATTACATCCATTTCTTGAGGAACCAGCTCTAGCCACGGTGATACATGCCCTAGTGATGTCCCTGCTAGACTACTTTGATGTGCTCTATGTGGGGCTACCAATGAAAAGCCTCAGGAAACTTTTACAGGTTCAAAATGCAGCATCTAGACTGCTGACTGGGGTGGGATACAGATATCACATCTCACCCCTATTAAAGCAGCTCCACTGGCTGCCAATCAACTATCGGGCACAATTCAAGATGCTGACCTTGACCTACAAAGCACTATATGGCCTGGGTCCTAGCTACCTCAAAGATTGAATCTCACAGTATGAACCGACTCGGGTGTTAAGGTTATCAGGAGGAGGCCCTTCTCCATCCTGCTACCATTACAGATACGTCTTGTGGGAACCCATGAAAGGGCCTTCTCAGCTACTGCGTTCACACTCTGGAACTCCCTCCCACTAGAGGCCAGGACTGTGTCATCTCTGTTGTCCTTCCAGAAACAGGCAAAGACCTTTCTCTTCAGGCAAGCTTTCCCTGAATGATGGTCTTCCTAGTATGTGTCTTTTATATGAATCTACAGGATCACATAGACTTTGTGCTTATAATTACTTATAACCTTATGAGTTTACATTGACACTACGTTTTCAATGTTAGTTTCCATCATTCATAACTTTACATGGAACTTTACCCCCTTTAACTGATTGCATTATCTTGTAGCTTTATTTTAATGTTGTCTATTAATGCTGTAAGATATCCCTCAATTCCCTGTTCTCAATACTTGAACATCTCTTAATTGTACTGGACTGTATATTATCCCCCATTCTGTAAGCCACTTTGGATCCTTTTTCCAAGGAGAAAGGCGAGGTAAAAATAAAATAAAATAAAATAAAATAAAATAGATAAGTAGTGTTAATGAGGGAGGAATTCTCGGGGGGGGGGGAGAAGAGGAGAGACGTCACTTTGCAAATGAGGTGGGTGCACCTGGCCCCTCTGCTCCACTCTGCACCAGTAATTCAGATGGTCACAAGATAGTGGTGCACTGATAATCTGGCCAGCAGGGGGACCAGGGGACTGCGCCATGGCCCTTAAACTGACCCGCTCGGCTGAGACAGTGGGCTCACAGACCCAGAACTTTGCTGGGACAGTGATGGTCCTTGGGATGGGGGAGGAAAGGGTGAAGAACCTATCCCCTCACTTTTTTTATTGGTGGCCGGTGGACTACTTTTGAACCCTTCACGGTCTACCAGTAACCCGCGGTCTACCTGTTGTGCAAGCCTGATTTATTAGATATGTCTACTGTATGTAGATTGGGTTTTGTGGAGTTTGGGGGAGTTTGGGGGAGGAGCCTAAGGAATTAAGGCTCAGCCCAGCACTGAATTGGTGAGATAGGGACATACACTTACTGAGAAAAAGATAGATAGGGACTGATTGAGTGAATGATAGGGAACTTACTCTGACTGAGTGACTGTTAAAGACTAGAGAGAAAAGACAGAGAATTATAGAACTGTGAGGAAACATAGCTGTTGAGTGTCTGTAAACTTAAGAACAGGGTGTGCAAATGATCAGCGTTGTCTATAACCCAACTTTAGTGTGCTTGAGCTATATTTTTCCTTTTTATTTGTACCTAAACAAGTTACCCTTTATACTTTGAATTCTACCTTGTAATAAATAGTAGTGGGGCTTATCTCAGCAGGAGATGAGTCTGCTTATAGGGATGAGGTGGAGCGGTTGATTGAGTGGTGCAGAGAGAATAACTTGCTTCTGAACACATTAAAAACTAAGGAGCTCATAATAGATTACAGGAAGAAGAAAACAGATCTTTAACCACTATTCATCAGTGGGGACTGTGTAGAAAGGGTGATCGACTTCTGTTTGTTGGGAGTCCATACTGAGGAGAATTTAACCTGGAGTGTAAACACCTCTGAGCTGCTGAAAAAGGCCCAACAGAGACTGTACTTTCTGAGACTGCTCAGAGACTATTGGTGTCTTTTTATCATTGTGTAGTAGAAAGTGTACTGACGTACTGCATATGTGTGTGGTATGCCAGTTGCACGGTGGCTCAGAGGAAATCACTCCAGAGGGTTATCAGTATGGCACAGAAGATCATCGGATGCCCACTCCTCACATTGGAGGAATTACACAGCTCCCGCTGTCTTAAGAAAGCTCAGAATATTGTAGGAGATATTTCTCATCCTGGACACTCTCTGTTTGTGCCATTACCATCAGGCAGAAGGTATAGATCTATTAGAACAAGGACAGAAAGATTCAGAAATAGTTTTTACCCAATAGCAGTAACCATGCTAAATTCTGTTAAAAATTAAGTTGACGGGTAATATTAGTATTGAATGTGTTACACATATATTGTATGGGGGATTGTGTATGGCTGTTGTTGTTTTTTAAATTGTAGTTTTTATGAATTGGGTATGAATGTTACCAGGTGAAAGAGTGTAGGGCTGTGTGTGTATGTTTGGTTTTTATGTCAGTTTTAATGAGTGTAAGTGATGTTCGGCATGTGAATGTTGGAGTATGTGTATAGATGGTTTGTTCTTAAATTGTAGATTTTACGTCTTGGATTTTTTTGCTGGGTTGTGTGAATGACTGACTGGATGGCACTTTTAATCTCGTTGTATTTATACAATGACAATACATTGCATTCCATTCCATTCCATTCCATATACTTATTTTATCTTCATTCAATTTAAAATCACTCTGAAAGCATTAATTTACTAGAGAAGGTAGTTAGTGGCAGCAAAAGAGAAAAATTAGAAGCGATCCTTGTCAAACGCCCAATGACACTACAGCTGTTTCCCAAATCATATTCATTATGATGTCCATCCTCCAGTAGGAAAAGAATAAGAGGAAGAATATAATATGTCAACTTATGCTTCATTGATTGATGGCAGTAGACCAGTGGAGGTAGTGTACCTGATATGTATTTCTATAGATGATCCAGGATTTAAATAATGTCTTTGGTGATAGCCAATGTTTCGTATTAGCTGCACAGCCATGCAGCACTGCATTGGTGCTGTACATCAACAGCCAGTATTGCCATCCATTGGGTTCTGGTTGCTGTCCGAATGGCGTGTGCAGGGCACGGCAACCAGTAAGCACTGGTAGAAACTTAGAGGGATTTTTTTGAACCTATCATTCTCTCCCAGTCTAATCTACCTTGTGGGCCAATGTTCTCTAATTTTCAACCAATGTTCTCTAAATTTCTGGGCTGCAACCAGAAACAATTGAGTGCCAACACTAGCTGTGGATGCATGACACCAATGCAGTGCTGTGCAGTCACACTGCTGCACAGCTTACAGGGAACGTTGGTGATAGCCATTAATAACCGTTATTATTTGGATGTGTGTAGGTCATTTAAGACAAGATGCTAGATCAGAATTAGTACTGAATTGTGGAAACTGCTGATCTTGAAATCCAAAGGAATAATAAAAGTTTGCTGTCGTTTCGCATCAGATCTTTAGTATCTAACATCTATACTGGAAAGTTTCAGTGAACACATACGTCATTTTATTGTCATTTATTGACTCCATAATTTATTTTATCTTTCTAAGACAACTGTTCCAAATCTTGTGTCCCAAGATGCTTTTTCTTTTCTTTTCTTTTCTTTTCTTTTCTTTTCTTTTCTTTTCTTTTCTTTTCTTTTCTTTTCTTTTCTTTTCTTTTGACCAAATGTACAGGCAACCTCGTTGATGGAAAAGTATTTTGAATGTTGTACTCCCATAACATCTGGGGACTCACTGATTGGAGACCCCTGTTCTAAAAAACTAAGCAACTTCCAGATACTAATTTTAAAAATACAGTTTAGGTCAGGTCAGGTTTTTATTGTGGTATAAAACCATAAAAGTCATTAAAAGTCATTAAAAATGCAATCTCATGTCCACATAACTATCAATCAGACTGACTGAAATTTTTATAGGACATATATAGGACTGCCTCGTGATTCTCAAAAAAAAAAAAAAGAAAACAGGATAGCTCATGGCCCTCAATGATTCCCTCAAGGAACAAAAAGATTTGATGGGAGCCAAAGGACCTCCAAGAAAGAATCAATAATGTTTTATTTCTGGAAAAATCACCATGGCTGAAGAGATTGTCAGCCTTATGCAGTTCAACACTCAGCAAGATTTAAGTCCCTGTGTAATTTGACCAATATTCTTTATCTCAACACCGTTAATTTTGAAGTATGCTTTCCATGGACCAATGTACAATATGTTTTTGGGGTGGGGCATTTGTTGTAGGGGCAGGGATGGAAACATTTTTCCCCTCAAATCAAAGCCAATTGCCATCTTAACCAGTGCAAGATGATACAATGCCACTTTTCATTCAAGTTTGCCTAATACATTAATATGACGTAAAGTCTACAAATTAGATTATACAGTGGGTCATTACCAACTGTAAAAAAAAGCTATTCTCTTTAGTACAATTAACAACTGCATTGGTTCTGCTTTGTTATTCTAGGACAGAATATGTTACATTTATACCAGTTTACAGTACAACTCTTCAATCTGATAGATCTGAATATCAAACAAAGGTCATCACCCCACTGTGAAATGACACAATTTAACTCACAATTTGGCACATGACTCCCATAATTTGCAACGTTCCAATCCACCAACCGTATCTATACTCTATTTTGATGCCTCAAATATATACCTATTTGCCATGTTATCTCACTCTTATGTCTGAAGAAGGAGATTTTATCCACAAAAGCTCACATCAAAATATAACTTCTTTAAAGGTGCCACAATGTTTTGTATTTTTTATTCTTTTTGTTTTACTTTTGTATTTGCCTGATGTGGAATTTCATGGACAGTCATTGGATGAATGTCAGCTTTCTAAAATGTTTACATGTTCCCTAAATCTGTATTTTGAAACACCTCTCCTTTTTATAGTGTCTGGTTCTCGGGGATCAGGCATATACTCTTGATGAAATTTCACTGACTACAAGATTTCCATTATAATGATTACTTGGACCAGCCAGCCAAATTTAATGAGCATGCAATATGACAAATTCTGCCTAGAACAAAAATGGCCTTGGCTCATTCATATTTTTAATACTCTACTGAATGTTAGAATTGAAAATAGTTACAGCCTAGGAATTTTTGGTAATTATAAATTCTCACGTAGACACTGTTTTTGTGTGATAGCTGGGTACAGAGGATCTATGTATTCCATTCCTAAGAATATAAAGAAAATGAATATCCCATATAACAGCTGTAGTACCCTTTGAAGCATGTCAACTTTGGTTTATTATGTTTACTGTATATCCTCCAAAATCTTTTAGTAAAAATATTAACATTGCTCACTGTGATCAAATAAAATATTTAAATAGGTAATTAAGCAAAGAGAGAGTGAGAGAACTTACCACTGTAGAGAAGGGTCCTGTCTACTGAAGCAATAAATGATGTAATGTATAGTGGCATTTATTGGATGAGAGGAGCTGGCTATAGACATTTACTGTTGCACTGTCAGGGATTCTTTAATTTAGCAAATAACTTTTGCCAGAATATTTCCTGGTAGGGATCTGCATGAGATAATTATTAAAGAGCATAAGGCAGATTTTGATGCCCTCTGTATAATTTCCTCATTAAGTGGAATATCTTGGACATTACATTGACAGTACCAAGACATAAATGAGTATTCAGTCACAATAAGCTATTAATGTGCTCACTTGCTTGTAGCTGTTTGCTGCCGTTGACCATCATGCAACAGGGTGTTGCCATGGTGTCCAACTTATTTTCTTAACTTTTGAGGGACTTACACTATAAGTACAATTGAAGAAGCATTGCTATTAGGGAACTTACAGTAGGATGAAGTCTATATGTCTCTGGCTCAGCATGACTTCTGCCTGTTGTGATCAGGAGGATTCCAAACTGGGCATTTTCAGACTCACAGATGTGTATTTTTGCAGTAAAGTAGGACCCCCCCATATCCACTGATTCAGTTATCCACGGTTGGCAGAGGAAAAATAAATAAATAATTCAGCAGCCGCAAAGCAAGCTACTGTCACAAAGAGCAGCTGTAAAGCAAGCTACTGTCATAAAATAGCAACCTAAAGCAAGCTACGGTCACAAACAGCAGCTGTAAAGCAAGCTACTATTGCAAAACAGCAGCTGTAAAGCAAGCTACTGTCACAAAACAGCAGTTTGGGGGATTTGGGGGTGTTCTCTCTTATCCACGGTTTTTATTATCCACGGGAAGGCTTGGAACCAATCCCCAGCAAATACTGGGGTCCTACTGTATTCACCTCTAGCTAAAGGCCTGGCATTACCAAGAGGCCTTTGGGTAACTGTTTCTGGAGCTGTCGTCTTTGTTGGGTTTTGCCTGGAAGCCGTTAGTTTAGCTTGTGTCTATGTTTTTTTTTCTATTTTAATGGGCATTTGTTATATTGTTTTTATTGTTTATTGTCTGTTGTTTACCTGCTGCTTTGTGTTTGTGTGTCTGTAGTTGTTTTTATACAAGCAGGCAGTATATAAATGTCAAATAAAGTAAAAGTAAAAGTACTGCAAACTGTGATGTGGTAAAGAATCAAGTTGTGTAAATACCTAGCCTGATGCAGCAGGCATTACTTGTACAGTCACCTCTTGGAGTTAGGTTAGCTGCTGGGTTGTATTGTATAACTAAATTAAAGTACATGTTTTATTCAGCACATTTTAGTTTTTTTTTTACATAATAGAATCAGACCATGGGACCAGGGAGGGTCCCCTTGGAACACGAGAGGAGTGGCTGGTTTCCCTACTGACAGCTCACCTATGCATTAGGGGTTTGGTGAGGAGATGATGCCCTCAAGGCTGCCAGTATGAACATGGTGGGACTAGAACTTAGGGAGCAATCAAAGGCAGGGGAGGAGGATTGTATGGCTGGTACTGTGGACTGGGAAGTGTGTGAGTCCCAGGAGATGCTGCTGTTGCAAATAAACTGAAGGCTGGATGGGAGACTACCGATAAGACCCTGAGACTGGCTACTGGGTCAAAGCTGCTCTGAAGGAGGCTGCCCAGGTCCAGCAGACCAGGTAAGGAACTGCAAGGCTTGGTGGCTCAAGAACCAATGGTGAACTTGCTGCTGGCAAAAGAAGGACCAATGGCTAGCTGCCATGATGGAGATGTCCTATGGTTGACCTCCCTCCTGGACCTGAGGAGCTCACTTCTCCCTACCCATCACCTCATTCTGTAGGGGATGTCAGCCAAATCCATGTAAAGTTTGTCCATGTTTCTTGGGAAGACTGTAGCACATATGGACCAGTAGCTATAAAACAACTGCCCTAAAGACTGACTGAGTGAAGTCAACTTCTTGGTGCTCTGAGTTATCAGTTTTATGCTAGCATCCCTGTTTGCCCTTGAAACCTTCTGATGCTCAAGAAAGATCCCTATTCCAGCAACTACTCTCGTTGTTGTCACTGAGAGGACACGAGGGTGGCTCTCTCTCTCCCACACGAAAACAACTAATATGTCATATGAATTGAAATATTATTTCCAGTTATCATAACAAAATTATTCCCAGAACTTGGGGGCCACAGTGGGAAAGTCCTTGCTTTATTCAAGTCAGGTCTGCCACCACTCTAATGTGGTGCACGAGCATCTTGACCTGATGGCAGATGACATAAGTAGTGGCAAAGGGAATAACGGGTCTTCTGGTATGTGGGTCCCATGCCCTATGCTAAATTAGATAGCCGAGTTCAGGCCACAGACAGAGAAAGTAACACACAAATATAGCACATATTGTGAGAGGCCAGGAAAAGTATACCAAGGCAACCAATCCAGGGGAAATCTTAATCAAACATGTTGTCCTTGGAAGGACAGCCATGAGCCCTACCAGAGAACCCTGACTGGCTTAATGGCATAATGAAAACATATATTTCTCACATGCAAGAATTGAAAGCTGCCTTGAAGAGAGTGTAGGGCTTAGATCAGCACCTTGAATTAGGACTGAATACCACAGATCATTGGCAGAACTGATACAGAATAGGTTGCATATGTCTTCCAAGAGGCATCATAAGAATCAAAATTTGCTCTTGCTGAATTCCAAACTATCTTCAAGGACAGTCCTTGATAAGACTATATCTAAAAAGTCCAGACGTATTCTCAGTACTGGGAATAGGGGATGACACTGTTTTGTTTTGCTTGTGTGGGCTAAATATGTTTGCTTGCAGGTCTGGTAGAGATCCACTAAGTTATTTGGTCTGATCTTTGCATGCAAATTGCAAATGTACATCAACTGACCCTAACTCGTCCGGCTCCTGAAAAGAGAAAGGGGGAAATTCTGTCCTTGTCATTTCCTGTCTACTCCTGCTTCTGGGAGGAAGTCTCCACCCTCTGCCCCTCTTTTCAAAGTGATGCAGCATATAATTTCTACCATAATAGAGTTTTTTTAAAAGATCACTTACTTCCTCTGTATGGAACAAAAGATCATGTTCAGTTTGCCAATTGAACTGACCACAGAACCCTACCTTTAAGAGAAATGGGAAGAGTGGTGCTGTTGTAGAACAGTCTTTTTAAAGCCTTTTACTTTCTTGGTAATCACATTTTGGTGCTCCTTCTCCTGCTACCCTTGCCAGGTGAATTTATAGCTGACTGACAACTTGACAAGTAGTGTTGGTCAGTGGTGTATGTTACCTTGGAGAAAAGTGACAAGTGAGGTGCCACTGGGAAGACCTTCTTGATGGTAAGATCTGTTCAACAGTGCTTCACAGGGTGACCAACTTTCCTTCTTCGGAGATAGTTAATCAAATGTTAGATGGCCATATTTCAGGGTTGCTTTTGCTTAATTAACTTTGGGTCCCTTGCAGTCCTATCATTATAGCTCTTTTATTCTACTTAGTGTCAAGCAGGGGAAGGAGGCGGGTCATTGAAACACAATTATTGTGTTATTGTTTGCTATGATGAGATTGAAAAGGGAAAAAAACCAATGTTCACTATTAATCAAGGACAATGATTGAATTTATGTGATGCATATAACAAGGAATTAAACTAGCTCGAGCAGGGAAACTGTGAGGTTGAAGTCAAACTGTTTTGCTACTGTTTTAACTAGAGGTGGCACTTATCTCCAAAATGAAGGAACTGGTTAGGCTCCTGTCCTATTTTAGCAATAAACCTACTGTTTTAATGGGTGGCTGTTCAGGCTTGACTTCTGTGTAAAAAATACGATGACAGGGCCTTTCCATTCAAATGTGATGTAGGTATGACCTTTGACCAGAAAAAGTAGCACTTCCAAAGAAACGTCCAAACTCTTACAGCCGAGAGGAGTCTTGGTTTTTCATCCTTGTGATATGCAATCAGGTTCGTGATGAACAGTATTAATATTACTGTTTACTTCTGTCTATTCGGAAGTAAATGCCACTGAGTTCAAAAACACGATAGCTACATGGATACAGAACTGCAGCTGTACCGTGGTTGCCTAATGGGTACCGAGGTCTGGACAGTTCAAAGAATAACAGCCTATAATTCCAGTTTCATAGATCTGTGGTATTCTAAGCAATGCATTGCAGAAAAAGTTACACAGAGGGAGCTCCTGCTTCACAGATGAACATTCTTTCTTAAGGAATTTCTACAGTAGCTATAAAGCTTTGGTAACAGCCTTTTTTCTTCTGTTGTAACACAGTGCAATTGTAGCACATAATTGTTTTTGTCCTCTCTCAATTTAATCCTTACAAGATTCACATCTACACTCCATGCAAGGCCCACGAAGATATGCCTCCTTTAATTTATATATTTTTTAAAATATGAATGCTCCAAAAGGGTAAAGTAGGAACCATCTTCTTAAAACCTTTCCTCTTGCATTGGACCAGCACCACTAGTTTGTTTGCACTTGGAATCTGCTTTTTGGACCCTTCTTTTATCTTCTAAAATGGATGTACACAGCTATCCCGTGCAATATCCATTCAGTATGGACTATGGTAAGAAATGCTTGAATTGGCAATCCAGTAACATATGGAGTGTCATGCTTGCCCATCTCAGGGCAAAAAAACCCCATGTGATTGTGTACTTGCTCTCAGAAAGTGAGAGCACAGTCAATTATCCACAGAGATTCCTTTTTTGCATATGAACATTTAATGAGAAAGGGATAAAAACGTGAAGGAATCCAGACAACAGGACTGCTGTGTTCCAAATCAGAGAGCAGTATGCAGCTATTCTCTCTATTCCTTCTTAATGAGTTTCTTTTTCGGGCATGAAAAGAAGTGTTTACAAAGGAAAATAATGCGGTCTGCAAAACTGTGTGTTTGAAGCATGAGAATTGCAGGCTAAAACCCTCATCTGGAAGCATCTTCTCACCCCAAAGGAATCTGGCGAGGTATCTAGATTTCCTTCAGGATTAGCAGACTTCAGAATTAATATTTCAAGCCTAACTGAAATATTTCCAATTTTCCACTCTTAGTCAAGGAGGGCAAAGTCTGAAATTATTCTTTGATTTCTGAAAGAAACCGATTTAACTTCATGTGGAAGCCATCAAGTGGTCAGGCAAGGCTACAACCTCATGGATGGCTTCAACATGTCACCATATCCATGTTTTTTTAAAAATAAGTCTCCAAACTCTGTAGTAGGTGGTGGTGTTTGACATAATCCATACTGAGGAGCAAATTGTGTAGGATCCACATTAGGGGGATGATATTTTTAAACTTAATAATTGTATTCCATCAATCTTGCTACCTAGAGGAACCCTTTCCAATGATTTTCTAGACATAGAGTACTAGGTATGCCCAAGGGTACATAGGCTCACTGTTCTCCCAGAAGATAGGGCAGCAAATTAAACTTTTGACCACTTGCTCTGCAGCCAGGTACTCCCACCTCAGTGGTTAAATGCCTGTACTGCAGGTAATGCAGGTAAAACTGTGCTCATGACTGGGGTTCAATCCCAGGTAGCAGGCTCATGGTTGACTCAGCCTTCCAGCCTTCCGAGGTCAGTAAAATGAGTACCCAGCTTGCTGGGGGGGGGGGGGAATGTGTAGCCTGCATACTGTAATTAAAAACTGTAAACCACCCAGAGACTACGTGAAGTGGTATGGGGTGGTATAGAAGCAGAACATCTATTTTTGATCAGAAAATAATATGCCTTCCAAAAAGTAGACCTTGACTTTCCTGTGTTTATGAACCTTATCAGAGGTAGGCTTTAAAAAGATATGCATAGTGGTATATTAGCATCATATGTTCGCATAGCACATGTCAGTATGGCACATTGCATCTCTCTGTAAATATTGAGGTACAGGCATTAAGGGGACACCCTTTTTCCTCACCATGGGAGCCCATGGTTACAGGGTCCTTCTGTCAAGGGAAAGGGAGCATGTGAATTATTATATGCAAGAACGCACATATCTTAGAAGATCACTGCCTATCATGGCTTCCCAGTATATGCATGACAGATATATTCAACCAGAAGGTCCAGACTAAGTACTGCTTTTCATAATACATGCCTATCAGAGTTTGTAAAGCTGTGAACCCATTGACTCCACTAGCCAAAACAGACACTGCTGGCTAAGCTGATGAGGGATTCTGGGAGCTGTTTCCCCATAATGTAATCCTTTCAAACCCTAATACTGGACATAGGATCTTCAGGGTTATAGATAGACTTTAAGATTACTTGCTGGGGAATAACAGAGAGATTTTATTGCCCCATCCATGTCTTCTGAGCTTCTTACAGGCCTCTAGTTGGCCAGTGTGGGAAACAGGACGCTTGCTAGGCCTCTGGTCTGATTCAGCAGGGCTCTTCTGATGTTATGTTCTCATGTGCATTATCTAAATAATCCTTGACAGAACAGTCTTGTAGCTCTCTGCTTGGGACAATATGAAAGGGAATTTCCCAAAGAAAGGGGAGGTGGGTACTGTTAAAATCTTCTGTTAAAATCTAGTAGGAATAAGCTGCTGTTTATTCCTATTTGTTTTCCTATATTAAGTAATTTTGTTGAGTTCTACAGCTGCATCTTTTATTAAGTGTAATACGCTTGCATTCAATTGTAACTCTAGAATGATAATATCATCTTCTCAATGACATATTGTTCTTTATGGAGAGAATTCACTATGATCCTAGTGCTACAACAACACTAAATTATTCAAAAGTGAACAATGACTGGCACACACCCAAACTCAAACATGTTCCTCATAGAGGCATATTCTCAGAATGAAAACTTGCAAGAATACCACATCCCTGAGGGAGTGGTGACTCCATTCTCCCAAAGCTAATGGCTGCTTTCTCATGTGAAGAAGGGGAAAAAATAATGCTTTAGAGCTGCTGTCAGTAGATTTAATTTCACTTCAAAAGTTATCCATAATAGAGATGGGCATGACTTGAAAAATTTTTTTTTCGAGTTGTCGTTAGTCGGGCCGGTCCCGTTTCGGGTCGTTTCCGTTTTTCGCGAAAATTTGCAAAAATTAGTCGGTTCGTTTTTTTGTTTTTTCGTTGTCGTTAGTACTGGTTTTTTTGGAGGGGAGCGGGCTCCTGGAGGCACCTCTCTGGGGTGGGTGCCTCCTCTGGCCCGCTATAAGGGAAAGTGGGCTCCTGGAGGCACCCGTGGGTGCCTCCTATCCTCACCCACTAGGAAGGGGAAGCAGGCTCCAAGAGGCCCCTCAACATGGGGGTCTCCCCTCCTCACCTGCTGCTGCTGCAAAATGCTATGCAATAGCCATATGGATATTGCATAACAGAATGTGCAGACAGTGACTGTGAAGACTAGTGGATGGCACTGAACCCAGAGCCATAGTGAGATGCCTAACTAAGGCTCTCGCACCACCATGTCTCACACGGAAGGGAATTGTACTTGCTGCGTGTAGTGCAATGCAAGCAAGTAGATCTGGCTTTAAGGTGGGTTAGTGCAAGGGCTAGGGTTAGGCTAGTGACGGGTAAGGTTACGGTAGGCTAGTGGGTTGCACCTCTGGGTGCCTCTCTGACCCACTAAGAAGACAGTCTGTGACGTATGGGTACGGAGTCAAGGGTTAGGGTTAGGGTTAGGGGGGCTAGGGCAGGTTTTAGGGGGCTTTTGGCACATCCCAGAAGTCTCCATGGCCAAGTGGCCATGCGATTGGTGGGATGGCTCCAAAAATTTGCATGGTCGTCCACTCCCACATGGCTGGCCACTCGGCCAGCCCATCATTGCGCAGGTGTAAATAAAATAAAATAAAATAAAATAAATGGAGGACAGAGGAGGAGAGGAGAGATATTTTGTTGCAAGAAAAAACCCACTGCTACTGTGAAAAATCTGGCAGTTTATAAATTTTCGTGTGTTTCTGTTGTGCTTGTGTGTTTTTGGACCACGATTTCAAAAACAATATTGCGTTTGCCGCCCCATTTTGGATCCCCCGCCCGCACCGCATGGCATGGTGAAATGGCGACTCGAGTCCGGCTGCCCAGAACAGGGGGGAGGCAGGACCCCCCCTCCAGAAACCACCCCTCCGGTAGGTGCCCTGCGCCCTTAGTCAAGCAGGCATTTTTCCGCCTGCTTTTTTGGCCCGGGAATGGGTGGGGGGAGAGTTTAAAAGTTTTTTCCTGTGCCATCCGTGCCGCTTGCTTGCGCTTTAATTGCGGCGGCCGGCGGCGAGACTGGGCTTTTTGCTGGCTGCGAGCCTGCGGCGAGTCCCACCAGAGCAGCCCAGGATGGGGGATGAGGGGGGAGGCCGGGGACCTCCAGAAACAACCCCTCTGGTAGGTGCCCTGAGGCACGGCAGGCATTTTTCCGCCTGCTTTTCGGCCGGGAACCGGGTTTTTTTAACTTTTAAAAACTTTTTTTCTGTGCTGCGTGGCATCGCGCGATCGCGCGATGCAAGGAACGAGCACGACAAATCAGACCAAAATTGTTCGTTCGTCGGTTCGAGCTCGAAGTCTGGCGGAGTAATTCCCGTTACCGTTTCCGTAGAGTAACGGAACCGAGTAACGGAAACGGAAATGGGAATACCGCTAAATCGTGCCCATCTCTAATCCATAATTTCAATCCTCCTTCTCATATGAAATGCTTGTCCATAAATCTTTGTGAATGCTCACTAGCTGATTGTGAACATCTCACGTTTGCGTCTATCTTCATATATAGTGGAATTATCCATTCTAATTGTGCTTTCTCCCTCCCTGCCCCCCAATCCGTATTTCCCATTTCCTTTGATTCTATGAACCTGTTAATTTTGCCCCCCCCTTTAATCTGAATTTGTCATCCATGGATAAACAGTAGATGGAATAGCTGAAGAAAAATATGTCTATCTTCACTGCACTAAATCATAAAACACAGAGTGATGATGGATCCATTCTCCAATGTCATCAGAGAAGAACCTCCTTCTTCAGGCAGCAGTGAATATATTGTACCTGGGCCCCACTGTCGGAAGGATATGCTTGATTTTCATGGTGTTGATATTCTTTACATACTGTACCTGCAATACTTCTGCAAACAGCTGGACAGCATCATCTGATGACATTGTGGGATGTGCGGAAAGCAAGGTGACAACTAGAGATGGGCACGACTTGGAAAAAAAAAAATTGAGTTGTCGTTAGTCGGGCCGGTTCCGTTTCGGGTCATCTCCGTTTTTCGCGAAAATTTGAAAAAATTAGTCGGTTCATTTTTTTGTTTTTTTTGTTTCCGTTTCTGCCGCGATTTCGCGCATTTTGACGTCCGACCGAGACTTGCGGCTTGCGGGCGCAGCGCGGGCGGCGGTGGCGTGGGGGTACATGCGTGGGCGGCGGCAGCGGCAGGGGGAGTGGCTAGCGTGCAGGCGGGCGGGTGGGCGTGCGGGCGGGTGGGCGCGCGGGCGAGTGGGCGCGCGGGCGGGTGGGCGCGGTCCCGCAAAATGAGCAGGCGAAATACAGTTTAAACCTGCCTGGGTGATGGACTTGCTGCTGCACAACAAGGCTAGTGCATCCTAAGCAAACAAAGTGGGGCAGAAACAAATTTGCATTTCTTTTTTTTCTCTTGGTCTGCTGTGTTGAATCTGCTGATGCTGAACCAGCCAGCCACCCTAATTGGTCTGGCTGACGTGCCTGTTTGTTGTACTTTTTTGTTGTTTGGTTTTGAATCCATCCCATCTCCCCTCCACCTCTCTCAGAGGCAGCAGGAGAAACAGACATTCCGTTCCTCCCCAAATCTGGATGAAGGGTCTACTACTCTACTCCTCTCAAATTGGCCCCCCATCACCAAGGTCCTTCTGCCTTCACTTCACATTCACAGTCAAAGTCACACACACTTAAAGGACAAGCTATAAAGCCAAAGCCAATGCAACCCTGGTTTTGGTCATGGTCAACAAAAACATTAGGAGTTAGAGCCTGAGGTGGTTAAGCTACGTACCTAGCTAGTAGCTACAGCCAGGAATAGTTTTGGTAGGGATGGGAATGGGATAGGGCTCTGGGTTGCTCTGACTTAAGTTTTACAGCCCACAGCCCAGCCCACTAGGCTATACAAGGAGGAGGACTATCTCTGGTCGACGCGTCCATAAGGCCAGAGTAAGGGCGGCCACTCCGGCCAGGCCACAAGGCAGAGTATGAGAGCACCACAGCACAGAGCCAGAGTGCGGCAGGCTCATTGCCAGCTCCAGTATAAAAAAGGATGGAGCTGAATGGCATGACAGGAATTTAAATGCCACTGGCCTTGGGTCACAGTGTCTTGCAGCCCAGAGGACTGAGTTGCGGAGGAGGCCAATCACCTTGAGTCTGGTCTGGCACCACACTGCCTGCGATGCACCACATGGCACTTTCTGACAAACTCTTGGGTGGTGCTGTACGTAGTACGAACGCTGTTCAAATCAGTACCCCCCTTCTGTGTGAAACACGGCGTCTTGCAGACCAGAGGAAAGACTGGAGGAGGAGGCCAATCACCTTGAGTTTGGACTGGCACCACACTGCCTGCGATGCACCACCGTCCACCACATGTCACTTTTTGACTAAGTCTTGGTGGTGGTGTACGTACGAACGCTGTTCAAATCAGGGACCCCCTTCAGTGTGAAACACGGCGTCTTGCAGCCCAGAGGAAAGACTGGCGGAGGAGGCCAATCACCTTGAGTTTGTTCTGGCACCACACAGGCTGCAAAAAGGACAGCAAGCCACATTCTGAGTCTGACTCTTCCTCCCCAAGTCCCCAGCTGTGTGCTGGTAGACTTGCTAACTGCCGGCCTGGCAGTCTACTACCATGCCCTTCTTTGTGAATCACAGTTGGTTCCCACACAACTCCAAGAGCCAAGCCTGCAACTTTGCAATAAACTAATGGAGTGCTGGCACCCACCCAACTCCTCTTCCCTTCCTTGTGAGGCACAGTGTCTTGCATCCCAGAGGAAAGAGTGGCGGAGGCCACAAGCTGGAGTAATTGAATGCTGGGCCAGCAATCCACGACCATGGCCTTCGTTGTGAATCCCAGCTCCTACAACTCCAAAAGCCAAGCCTGGAACTGTCAGAGAAACTACTGGAGTGCTGGCACCCAACTACTCTTCCCTTCTTAGTGAGCCACAGTGTCTTGCATCCCAGAGGAAAGAGTGGTGGAGGCCACAAGCTGGAGTAATTGAATGCTGGGCCAGCAATCCACGACCATGGCCTTCGTTGTGAATCCCAGCTCCTACAACTCCAACAGCCAAGCCTGGAACTTTCGGAAAACTGTTCTATTTATATATGGTGGTGCCACCACCACGCAACTGGTACATTTTTTCCCTTCTTTATGAGCCACAGCTGGCAGCCCAGTGGAAAGAGTGGCGGAGGAGACAGAGCTAGGTCTGTGTGAATTAGAAACTCCCCGCAAACTACTACCATGCCCTTCGTAGTGAATCCCAGCTCCAACACAACTCCAAGCCTGGAACTGTCCGAGAAACTACTGGAGTGCGTGCTGCACACAACTACACTTCCCTTCTTAGTGAGCCACAGTGTTTTGCATCCAAGAGGAAAGAGTGGCTGGAGGAGGCCACATAGCCTGAGTCTGAGGCCACAGGGCCTCCGTAGGGGAGGATCATTGCCAGGAAGCTCCAGCTCCCCAGCGTAGCTGAATGGCCTGAGGAGGACGCCAGGAAAATGCCCTTCTTCGTGAGCCACAGTGGGTTGCAGCAAATGGAACACAGTCGCCCTTCCCTCACAGACTCACAGTCAGTGACTCCAAGTATCCATCCACCAACAAGGGCCAGGCTGCACCTTTCCGACAATCTGTTATGTACGCCTACGCAGGCTTCACTTCTTCATGAACCACAGTTGGCAGCCCAGTGGAAAAGCAGAGTCCACATGGTGTCTGACTCTGAGGCCTGAGAGCACTCTGAAAAAAGGACTGCAAGCCAGAGGGTCTTCCTACATAGCTGTGTGCTGCTTTCCCGGTAAACTCCTAGCAGGCCAGCACAGCCATGTTACCTTCTCAGTGAGTGACATAGCTTTGCAGTCCACGGAAGACAGTAGGCCTGAGAACCACAGGCTCACTGTCTGTGTGAGTCAGAGTACCCACAAAGAACCAAGCCTGGAGGCTTCCTTGCTCCCTCCCTTCACAGAGAGCCACAGTCAGTGCATTGCATCCCAGTGGCATGCCCTTCGTAGTGAATCACATTCCCCACAACTCTAAGAGCCAAGCCTTGAACTTTCTGATAAACTGTCCTATTTGTAACGGTGACAGAGGGCCACCAGCACGGCAGTAAGTTGTCCTTCTTTGTGAGCCACAGTGTATGGCAATGGCAGCCCACTGAAGACTAATTGGCAGTCCGGAGGCTGACAACACTCCCACACTGCGGCACTCCTTCCTGCAGAGTCCTGTCACTGTCCCAGGCAGAGTCCAAGGGTGCTTTCGCATGAGTTCTGCCTAATCACGGGCCCACCCCACGGCTGTTTTCTAGCACACAAGCACAATGCCCTTCTCTGTGAGGCACAGTGTGTGCAACCCAGAGTGAAGGGTAGGGGAGGCCAGAAGGCCAGACTAGAGGGGGTTGAAGGAGAACCACCGAATCACCCCTCCCTCAGCCAAGGGATTTCCCAACCTAGACTGTGTGAAGAACCCCCCCCCCATGTGGGATGACAGAGTCCACCAGTTCTTCTAAACAAAATAGTTGATGAGTGAATGCACTGTTACAGTTGGTCTTCAAGTGGTTTTCCGTCAAGAGGCGGGCGCAGCCGTGGTTGCTGCATGGGCAAGTTGAGGGCAGTGGCGACAGGGCTGAACTTGAAGCACTAACTGGACCATGATGTTAGGGTGAAGGAGAAGCGGCTGGAAGGCCTCCTCTAAGCCGGAAGTGGGGGGAGCCTGACAGGCAGGCAGGGAGAAGACACAGAGCTAGAGTGAGTCTGAGTCTTTGACCACACAGGCTTCCAAAAGGACAGCAAGCCAAGCTTTCTGACTTTCTTTCCCAGCTGTGTGCTGCTAGACTGCTCCTAACTGCCGTGCCGGCATTCCATCTCCATGCCCTTCGTAGTGAATCACAGCAGTTCCACAACTCCAAGAGCCAAGCCTGGAACTTCCTCCTGAAAGGCTCTTCTATTTCTAAGAAACAAACGATTATTGTGCAGAACTGTGGTACGCGCAAGTACATTCCACTCCAGCCCTTCTTAGTGAGACACAGTGTGGTGCAGCCCAGAGGACAGAGTAGCGGAGGCCTAAACATCCCCCTTAACCCTAACCCTAAGCCCACCACCAGCTGTTCCTGAAGAGTGTTCCCATAACTCAATCATCATCATCAATCACAACCTAGATTTGCAACCAGTAACTTTTCTTGTCCGGCAGCCTTTGTTCCGGGGGTAGGGCAGATATGATTATAAAATGTTTAAGCACTGACTGTGCGCACAATGAGTCACACAGCACAGCACCAAGATCCACACAGGGGACTTTCGGACAGGAGTACGCACACACAACAAGGACGTTTCCCTTCTTTGTGAGCCACAGCTGGCAGCCCAGTGGAAAGAGTGGCGGAGGAGACAGAGCTAGGTCTGTGTGAATTACAGACTCACACAGTCAGTGTGCGTCAGAGTATCCACCAAGAACCAAACATGGAGGCTTCCTTGTCCCTCCCTTCACAGTGCATTGCAGCTCAGAGTGAAAATTAGCGGTAGCGGAGGCGGACAAAACTCCCACACAGCGGCAACACTTCCTGCAGAGAGGCCTGCCTCTTCCCACTAGAAGCGGAGCTCCTGTCTTTCCCTTTCCACAGCCCTTCTTAGTGGTTCACAGCCCAGCCCAGACGACAAAGTATGGGACTGGGAGGCCAGAAGGGCAGACTGGAGGAGGTTGAATGAGAAGCAACTTGAAGGCATGCTCAAAGCCGGGACTGGTGGAGTCTGACAGGCAGGCAGGTTGGCAGAGGGCCGGGCAGGCAGGGAAGCATCTAGTCTGGCTTACAGGTATGTGTGTGTAGCCTAGGCGCATGCTTAGAGGATACCATCCTCCAAGGCTAGGGATTGGGAAGGCACTAAGCCAAAGTGCCAGTAGGGAGGATTGTTTCCGCCTTGGCAGGCAGAGTTTCTATCGCCACCCCAGGAGACCGGGTTTTGGCAACCAAGGAGACAGAGTGGAAGCAGGAGAACTGGGTGGGTCTATTTCTTTAAGGCTGTAAGGAGGGGAGCTTGCCCCCTGATACTCAGTCTTTGAGGTAGGTTGTTGTAAAGTGCTTCCTCACCACTTTGTTAGCAGATTGGCGCCTAAATCCCAGGAAACGGTGTGAAGCACCAAGGAAGGCAGGTATTAGGGTCTCTCTCAGACCAGCCATGGCAAAAGGGGAAACATTGGGCCAATACAGACAGACCCTTTCCAATGACACTTTGAGTGGCCCTGCCTGGTTTGGAGACAGGCCAGGGCTAGAAAAATTGGGCCACTAATAGTACCCTTCAATTGTGTGTGAGAGAGAATACAGGTAGGCAGGCAGGCAGTCAAGCAGGCAGTTCTGCAGGCATTAGGCACTGGAGTCGGCAGGTAGTCACAGGGCCAGGCAGGCAGGCAGGCAGGCAGGCTCGTAGGGGCAAGGGGAGGCAGGCAGGCTTGCAGGCGGGCATGGAGGATTGCAGGCAGGAGGTTAGGTTACAGGCAGCAACTTAGTTCTTGGAGTGTTGGGGTAATCCCAAGGTGGAAAGGTTGAAGCGGATGAAAGTCAACCTTTCCACCGTCTCCGGGTCCAGGCGACAGCGGCGCGGCCTCAGGACATCTCCCATGTGGGAGAAGACACGCTCACTCTGGACACTGGTGGGTGGGATAGACAAGAGGTCCAACGCCAGAGTTGAAAGAGCGGGCCAGAGGTCTGCCTTTCTGGCCCAGTAGTGCAGTGGGTCCGAGCTGAGGGGTTGGAGGGGCTCGGCCATGTACTCCTTCACCATGGTCTGAGCGGGGTCAGCTACTTCTTCCTCCCTTGCCTCCACTGAGGAGGAAACTGCCATGGCTAGGGCAGAGGCCAGGTAGTTGGCTGCTGGAACGGAACCTGGTCTCTGGGTGAACGCTCCTGGAGTACAGAGGGATGCTGAGGACTCCTCCTCAGCATCGCTCTGGCTTCCGTGCGCCCTCTGAAACGCCTGGCCCTCATCAGAGAGAGCCCTGACTTGACGGCATAGCTCCGTCTTCCAGGATTTCAGTTTGGCAGTGATGGCTGCCAGGGAACCCTTGACGCGAGGGTCGCACAGGCAGGCCATCTGGTACACCTTGTCCCTTCTTAGTGGGCCAAGGCGGGTATCCACGCCAGTCAACAGCCTGTCTGCCAATGCCCTGCTCTTAGGGAGAAGATTGCCTTCTTCCCGGATACTGGTCTCTAGGCGTTGGCGAAGGGCATTGACCAGGGGGAGAACGTGGCCCAGGCTGGCGTTGTAGCTGCTGAGGACGTGGGTGGTCTCCTCAAAAGGCTGCAGGATACCCGCCATCTGGGAGAGGGTGAGCCACTCGGTAGCACCAAGGTCCAATTCCCTCCCCTCATGCAGGACTGGGGTGGTTGACATGATGTATTCCACCACTTCCTTCTGCTCCACCAGACGCTTGACCATTTCCTGGGTGGAGTTCCACCGGGTGGTCACGTCCTGGATTAGGACATGCTCCATTCGGGCCGTCTCCACCTGCCTCTCACGCATCATCCTGCCTGCCTTGACGCTGCGAGCGAAGTGCCCCACGATCTTCCGACACTTGTCCAGCAAGGCCCTGGTCTCCCTGGTCCCCTCACTCCAGGAGTCCTTTGGTGCACCCAGGCCAATGGCATCGCCCACCACTAGATGCAGTTTGTGTGCTGCGCACACGATGCCCTGGAACCCTGCCCCAAGAACCGCGTTGGTCATGTTACGGCCCGCGTCTGTAACCATGACTCCACGATTGACCTGTCCCTCTGCCCCCAATCCCCACTCTCGCATTGCTGTCTTGAGAACGTCAGCAATGTTGATCCCTGTGGCGTTGTCCTCCATGCTTTGTGCCTGGAGAAGCACCACCCTATACCCTCTTGGGGTGCTGCCTTGTGCCTCCCCCTGCAGCTGCTCATGGGCTGACCGGGGCTCCAGGACCTCCTTGGGTTGCCACCAATGAGCCGTCAGTGAGAGGTATCCGTGGTGCCCACCGGTCCAGAGGTCGGAAGTGAAGTGGATCTTCCTCCCTCTGGCCGCCTGCAGCAGGGCCCGGATCCTGTCCCTGACAGACTCATAAAGGGAGGGAATCACCCGCCTGCTGAAGGTACGCCGGGATGGAGTCTCATACCATGGTGCCACGTGCTTCATCAGGTGCCTGAAGCCTGATGACTCCACAAAGGAGAGGGGTAACCCGTTCATGGCCACCATTTCACCCACCACTCGAGTGGTGGTCTCCTGTGCTTTGGCCCTATTTCGCGGGCTGACAAAAGTCCCACCCAACAGCCCCACTTCCTGCAGAGTGGCCTGCCTCTTCCCACTCTCACTAGCGGAGCTTTGTTTTTCTTTCTCTAACCCTTCTTCCCCTCTCTTCCTCCCTGAAGAGCAAGGGCCTGACAGGGTTCCAGGCAGAGTCCCAGGGTGCTTCCTCATCAGATGGCTGCGCAACCCACTTGAGGAGAGGTGTTTGGGGTCATTCCCCCTGCGCAAGACCACCCCGCATATCTTGCACACCGCCATCCTTGCATCTTGGGGGCTGTTCTCAAAATGCTCCCAGAGACACCCTCGTGGCTTACAGAAAGTAACGCCCCCTCTGTTATTGCCTGCCGCTGCCGCTGCTGTGGTGCTGGTGTGGCCTCTGCCCTGCCGGGAAAGTAGACTAGTACTACTGCTCTCACTGGTGGTACTCTGGGTGGAAAGAGGGCTGCTCCTTCCATCACTGCCTGGAGCCTGCCTTAAGTCTGTCCCTGCCAACAGGTCTTCAGAATCTGGCATGTTTGACCGGTGTGGATACCCGCCTTGGCCCACTAAGAAGGGAAAAGGTGTACCAGATGGCCTGCCTGTGCGACCCTCGCGTCAAGGGTTCCCTGGCGGCCAGCACTGCCGAACTGAAATCCTGGAAGACGGAGCTATGCCGTCAAGTCAGGGCTTGACAAGGAGCCCGATTCTGATTCTGATGCCATTTCAGAATCAGAGCCCTTGTCTTCTTGCTGATCAAGGGTGGGGCTGTCAGGTAACGGAGATGGGATTTGGTACGCCTCATCCATGCTTCCCTCGGTGACAGACGATGGCACAGTGCTGCTTGTGCCACTGGCACTGCTACTCGGGGAGGGAGTTGCACCAGTATCACTTTCTGCACTACTTCCTGTCCCTTCCCTCAGAAACATGCCCCTATTTATCTTAGTAGGGGTCCCCCTCCCCTGCCCTCTAGGTGTGCAACCCCTCCTCATTTTTCTCACTTCTTGTGGCTCAGGCCAGGGAATGTATAATGTGATAGTAAAGAAAAGCACCAAGGAACTGTGCAAGTAAATGAGTGAGATGGACTCACACAACAGCAACACAACAAACAAGGTAATAGGAGCAAGGGGTTTGCCAATCCTGGCAAACAAGTTTCTCAATGCACAGCACAGGGCAAGTGTAACAAAGAGAGAACTGTAACTTCTTCACAGTTGTAATTGGATTGTGTATGTAGACTGTGGTGGCAAGTAAATGAGTGAGATGGACTCACAACAGCAACACAACAAAACAAGGTAATAGGAGCAAGGGGTTTGCCAATCCTGGCACCCAAGTCTCTCTATCCCCTACACAGGGCAAGTGTAACTAGGAGAACTGTAACTTCTTCACAGTTGTAATTGGATTGTGTATGTAGACTGTGGTGGCAAGTAAATGAGTGAGATGGACTCACACAACAGCAGCACAACAAACAAGGTAATAGGAGCAAGGGGTTTGCCAATCCTGGCACCCAAGTCTCTCAATGCCCTCCACAGGGCAAGTGTAACAAAGAGAACTGTAACTTCTTCCCAGTTGTAATTGGATTGTGTATGTAGACTGTGGTGGCAAGTAAATGAGTGAGATGGACTCACACAACAGCAGCACAACAAACAAGGTAATAGGAGCAAGGGGTTTGCCAATCCTGGCACCCAAGTCTCTCTATGCCCTGCACAGGGCAACTGTAATTAGGAGAACTGTAACTTCTTCACAGTTGTAATTGGATTGTGTATGTAGACTGTAAGTAAATGAGTGAGATGGACTCACAACAGCAGCACAACAAACAAGGAAATAGGAGCAAGGGGTTTGCCAATCCTGGAAAACAAGTTTCTCAATGCACAGCACAGGGCAAGTGTAACAAAGAGAAATGTAACTTCTTCAAAAATGTAATTGTGTATGTAGACTGGTGGCAAACTGGCGAGTAAATGAGTGAGGTTGACTCACAAAAACAGCACAAAAACCAAGCTAGTAGAAGCAAGGGGTTTGCCAATCCTGGCAAACAAGTTTCACAATGCACAGGGCAAGTATAATTAGGTTAGGAGAACTGTAACTTAACTTCTTCACAGATGTAAGTTACAACTGCACAAAAACCAAGCTAATAGAAGCAAGGGGTTTGCAAAATCTGGCAGAACCCAACTTTCACAAATAATGCACAGTAACTAAGATGAATGTAACTTCTTCAAAGATGTAATTGAAGAAAAAGTTCTATAGAGGTGGCTGGGTGCCTGCCCTTCAACAAATGTTTGTTTGAGTGCCTGACTGCAGAAAAATGAATGAGGTGTTGGACAAGTGAAAGAATATCTATAAGTGTTAAGTAAAATGAAATTGTAAAATGTTTTACAGAGGAAGGTGCCCTAGCCTTGTTGCCAACAAATGTGTTTGAGAAATTTGAGTGCACTGGTTGGCGAGGGAGACTCTGCCTACTCAGTCTGTACTCTGTATAATATTTTTAAAATAATTTAATCCACAGCCTCCAACCTCCCCTTCTAAGCACTAGTACTGGACCTTGGCTGTTGCTTGCCACTTGCTAATAAACTGTAGAATAGAAAATAAATGGATTATGGAATAAAACTATAAGCTGCTACTAGGGTAGGATAGGGTTGCTGGATTCCCTTCCAAAACCCCAATCGCAACAGCAGCAAAAAAGCTGTAGGCACAGGGTAAAAGGACCTTGGCCAAGTAAATGAACTTGGTGGGAAATTGGGATACAAAAGAAATGGTATGGTAGTGTAAAATAATATATTTTCAAAATAAATCCGCAGCACCTCCCCTCCCCTACCGCTCCCACTCAAATCTTCCCTCCCCCTTGAAGCAAATATAAAAGCAAATAAAAAACAGAACTCTTCCTCAAAAATGCAGAAAACAAAAAAGAATAAACACTGCGTTGCTATTCCCCACAGGGAATAAAAGAAATTATTATGTTTTGCGAATTAAAATCAATTCAATTCCCTCCCTGCCTAGCGAGACCGAGACCGTGACCGCGAAATCGAAACTAGACTGAGCGCAGCAATCCAGCCCTGACCACCCTCCACAAGATCCAAGCCCAGACTGTGACGGACTGGAACTGCCTCGGCTTTTTATGCCCTTTGGCACATCCAGAAGTGTCAGTTAAAACCTGTCCATGCGATTGGTGGAATGGCTCCGAAAATTTGCATGGTCCCGTCCCATGGCCAGCCCATCGTTGCGCAGGTGTAAAAAAATAAATTTAAAAAAATAAAATAAAATCAACGGAGACGTATTTTGGCAAGACAAACCCACTGCTGCTACTGTAAAAAATCAAGCATTTAAAATACGTAACTTTCGCATGTTTCTGTGGTGCTTTGGTGGGGTTTTGGGCAAGGATTCAAAAAAAATATTGTGGTCGCCATTTTGGACCGGGAATCGGTTTTTTTTAACTTTTAAAAACTTTTTTTCTGTGCCGCTTGGCATTGCGCGATCGCCGCGTGCAAGTAACGAGCACGACAAATCAGACCAAAATTGTTCGTTCGTCGGTTCGAGCTCGAATTCTGGAGGAGTAATTCCCGTTACCGTTTCCGTAGATTAACGGATACGAGTAACGGAAAGGGAAACGGGAATACCGCTAAGTCGTGCCCATCTCTAGTGACAACAGATATACAACAAGGTGCCAGATGAAGATTTGAACCAAGCCTCAGATAGACTATGTTTTCAATGTTTGATCATGTAAAAATGGCTTTGAACTTAGTACTCATATGCAGGGCCTAATGCTGCTCAGCAGGTCTCACCCTCTGGCTGTCCTCATAAACCCATTCATATGTTCCTGATGGAAAATAGAGTGGTATGTTCCACTAACTTTTGGGTGGAGAACCTTCTGTCCTCCAGATGTTTTGGACCTCAGCTCTCATGGTCCTTTATCATTGGCAATATAAACTCAGGATTCTGGGAGTTGCAGTCCAAAACATCTGGAGGGCCAAAGGTTCCCAACCCCTACACTAAACTGTTTGCCTCATTGCTGCTCCCTGTTCTGTTAGTAGTGCAAAGAGATTCAGCTGCCAGGCTTAGTCAACCTCTGTTTGTAAACTGGGTAAAGGCTATAATTTTATCTTTTGCTTCATCAACATGACTTGGGCTGCTCCTCTTCAAGATCATTTCAATAGACTCTTTCAACATATAAGTTTTCTGAACAGAAACATCTCACCTAGGATGTCATCCTGTTGATGTGGCTTTTCTCCTGCATAGAAAACTACTAAATATGGCTTCTTGAAACAGAAAAATAGTAAGATGAAAGCATGAGTCATGGAGTTTGATGCAACATTATCCATGATTTAATTAGGAGCAACACAATGAGAACACACATGTACAACATTTAACCTTATTTCAGCTGCTTCATGGCTTGATCCTGTGCAGACTTTGGGCACCTAAGCCTATTGAAATCAGAGGAATTAGGCATTCCCACTTCTGCAGGATTGGCAAGCCTTCCTTGGCTTCCTGCAGAGTCAATCTCTAACTGTCTTCATCAGTATCTCTTATTTATACACCCTTTCTCTACAAAGACTTATGTCTGAAGAAACCGTGTTTATCTTAATGGTGATAAACATGCCAGTATGAATGAGGCCACATAGCAAGCTGCTAATTCATTATTTCTGGGACGTGGAGAATCTGAGAGAGAGAATGTTTATGCTCCTGTCCAAAAGGAACATTTTGGACATGTTGGTTATATTAACAGAGCTAATTGGTGGCTATGACCCAGAGTCTCTTCAGTCTAATTAGACCTAGCTCTGAATCCCATAAAGGCACAAGATTCTTGAACTACACAAGCATTTTACAAAAGCAGATGGCTTGCCCAGGATTAAAAACCTGCTTTAAAAAAAATCATTACGAGAAACAGGAGCCTTAACCTCATGCAAATGATTGGAATGATCTGCTAACTCTCTCTCCTCTCTCAAGAGGGGTTCAAGATAATGAAAACATGTAAATCTTAATCTTCCAACAGAGATAGGCTAGAAGAAGTTGCTCATTATTGGGGATAATGACTCTGAGTTTGATTTTGCTGTTAGTGACATAAGGCATTGTCCCCAAGGCTGTTCTAGGTTTACTCATAGTGTGAAGTATTTAGAATCATTCTTTAAAACAAATGTTTTCATCCATAGATTTTCTACTAATTAAGTCAGTCTTAGGGGGGGGATCTATCCAAAACATTTACATCCGGCATAGGCCATCCATCCAGTGGCTCTGCTCTATAAAAAAAGGCAGCATAATTTGGCAGCTGGTAGAAGTAAGAGGGGTTGAGTGTAGTTTTTGTATATTGGTTCTAGATCTACCATCTTCATGATTAATGGTCGGCCCTGGTTAGTACTTGGATGGGTGACCACCAGGGAATACCAGGTGCTATAGGTGCCTGGTGTAGGAACTGGCAAGCCACTCCAGTATTCCTGCCAAGAAAATTCCATGGGCATGGAGTTACGAAGAGTCAGTCATGATTGTAATGACACAACACATACACACACTGTTGGAATGTGTTGGTTTGGGCAGACTATGCTTCCCTTGTGTGATTTTAAGTAAGGTAATTGTGTGTCTTGAAAGTGTACTGTACTGGGTGTTCATATTCAAGACACTTGAACTTAGGCAGAGCCATCATATTTTTACGGCATAATATTTCATATAAGGTCAATTAAGCTAAAGACTGACTTTTGATATTGCTAGCATTACACATCATTTTAAAAAGTCAAATGCATCTTGGGGCCCTTTCACACATTGGCCTGGTTCACTGCAAGGCAAAACAATAGTTTTAATCTTACATGCACCCTCACCCTCTTCTCCTCTACTAGTATGGATGCAAAGAGCAGAGAGGAAGCAGTTCCAGCTCAACGCATTTGTTTTCTCCAAGCCCGAATCTCCCCTTAGTATTAATGATGGTTGAGCCAAACAAACAAACATAATTAACCATGGTTAAATTGGCTTGTGCAGACAAATCTCAGCTAAAATGAACTTGTTTATCCCTTCACAGGCATAAGTAAAACACAGTTATTGACAATAGAAGCAGATGCTTCATGTTACTTCAAAATCTCTTAGGAAAAAGGAAGTGGAGACAAAGTGGAAGTTTAGGATCACTCACTGTGATTTAGCCCAATGAAAACATAGCCAGTATCACCTCAGACGAAACTTTAGAACCATTGCTAATTGAATGTTAATGAAAATGTACCTCGGAGCAAACCACATATATAATCCACAAATCCTAAATTAACGTAGTACTGATGATACATAACATTAGGACTAGGGGTGTGAGAATTGTCCAGTTTTATTTTTATCCCATTCCTTGGAGTTCTACAAAACATATGCATGGCAAAGTTGCATATTGACTGCTAGACTTTTCTTCCTTCCTACTAGTTCATGTTACTGTATGCACTTTGCTTTGCACATCTATGGTTTTGTTCGGAGCCTCAAAACCCAGATTCCATTACATATTATATTATACACCTCATTCTGCTGCTATATGTCTAAAGAAGTGGGCGTGTCCATGAAATGTTACATTAAAATATGAAAGTCTTTAAGGTGCCACATTTTATTGTCTTTTGTTTTGTTTTGTTTCTTTGCTTTTTCTCTGGAATGCTTGTACAGACTAACACAGCTACCTTCTCCAAAAGTTCAAAAAAAGGGGGGGATGGATTGGATCCATCTGTTAAGAGCATTTCAGTTAAAGAAAATTCAACTTCCATCCCTCATTAGGAGTAATTTATACTAATATCTGAAATACGAAAACAAAACATCTCACAATAGCAGTTCCCCATGATTCTCATTTAATTAAGGCTCCTTCTGAACTTGATCAGAAGAGTTCATTTTTCACAGTCTAGCTAAATGTTTATTCTATTGTGTTGACATGTATTCGTAATAACTCTGAACCACAGAATGACAGAAGAATTACTTTACCGCATATTTTCCCTTCCTAAGATTGTTTGTATAAAATTGCCCTTATATGTATCTTACACCTTATTTACTTGCTCTTTTTCTTTCTTTCTTCAGCAACTTTATTTGAAACAGACATTTTCTCTGTGGGCAAAGTTGGAAAACACTGGCCCTTAACATTGCCTTACATTCCTTTTTTAATAGAAAACTAATCAAGAAATCTTGAGCTAATGTATTGTTTTTTGTGATGTGTGCTTAGTCCAAAAGTTATCTAATTGACCTAGCTAGCAGTATCTCCTGTTACAACAGGACTCATAAGTGAGGGATGCAATTAAAGAGAAACACATATTTTCTGTTTAATTACATCTAGAGGAGAAAAGGTCTTTGCCACAGAAGAATGTTTGTCTCCTGTCATTGAACCAGGGTTGAGCTAGGTGTTCCTCTCCAGATGCTACTTGCTTGCATGTCCCACCATCATCTCTCTGCACAGACTATACTAGCTGTAGACCATGTGGGATGTAGTCCAACAGCATCTGGTGATTCACAGCTTCCACACCATCACACTGGATCATAGAGGAAGGTTAGTGCAGTAACATGGAACCATTTAACACTTTCCCTCAAGCCAAATATGATGCACCTTTTGAATTCAGTTTCTCGCATAACATTCCTGAACAGTGGTTTCCAATCCTTTGCTTGGTTGGGAATCATTACATCATTTATCCCCCTCCCAATGTACAAGTAAAGATATAACACAAAATATTTAAAAACTGGCAATAAGTAAGCTATTTTACAGTACCAAAGGCCGTCCCGCTCCAAATACAATGGCACATATGAGATTGTTTTTAGTCAAGGCACTCCTCTTTGGCTGCTCTGCCACACTACTCATGTTTTTCCTTGGTGGAGTGAGCCCAGACAACAGTTCACGATGGGGATTTTTATTATGGAGCCTTATTGAGTCTGTAACTCTGTATTACTGTCAAACATTCCAACTTACTCAGATCTAGCAGTGTCTCCAGAGAGTTAAGCCCACCACTACCACCACAGTGGAAGTCATTTAGAAGCCAAATGTCTTCCTTGCAAGAACAGAGCTGCCAGGACAAACACATAAACAACAAAAGTGCTGGTAGCTTGGTCATGGCAAAATCTGGTTTTAGAGCCACCAACTCTTTATGCCAGGGGTCCCCAGCCTTCTGGGACATGGGGAGTGCATTAGAGTTCCCAATGCCAAAAGAGGACCACATCTTAAATCAAAGTGTAGGAAAACTATTAACTGACTGATTTAGATCACAAGTAAATATTCAATAGGCCAAGGAAGAAATGTTAACTTGAATGGAGTCCATTTTGGAACAACATTTTTATATGGAATTCTTTTACATAGCAACATGTGGTTACCTAGTGAATGTGATTTTTATGGCTCTTCTCTGTTAGCCAAAGCATTAACATCCAATTCAAGGTTTGTGACAGGTACCCTTAACATGTCATGTAAATGTCCACCTCTAAGTCTTTGACCCATACTTGGATTTCACAATGTTCATCTTGGAAAAGGTTTATTCTCAAATGCCAAAGGCTTTGAACTCACATGCAGCAAATTTCTTTAGGTTGATAATATATAGTGGTACCTTGACTTACGAAATTAATCCATTCTGACCGCATGCTCGTAAGTCGATCTGCTTGTAATTCCAACAGTGCTTTCCCATAGGAATGCACTGAAAACCGATTAATCCATTCTGGAGGGATAGGTTTTCAATACATTCCTATGGGAAGGCTGTCCCAACTCAATCAGGTGTGTGCGTGTGTGCAGAGGTTACCGGTGCTGCTCTCCGCTCCACACTACAGCTGACTTTGACAGGTCAGACCTGTCAAAGTCAGCTATCAGTATGGAGCAGAGAGCAGCGTTCACTGCCCATCACCACCTTGTCCTTGTTATTGGTTGCTTCAATGTCTGCAAAAGAGATTGAGGCAACCAAGAAGAAGAACGAGGTGGCCATCATGCCTCCCCCCAACCCGGCAGAGCCCTCCCATCGCTCGGGCTCGCCGCCATCTTGCCCTCTGTTGTCCGAGTTTTATTTCCTGTTTTACTTGTTTTATCGCTGTTAGCTGCCCAGAGTTCCCTCTGGGAAGATGGGCGGGATATAAGTTCAACAAATAAATAAATAAATAATAAATGAACATGCATCTGTCCCTGGGAGCACTTTAAAATAGATCTTCCTCCAGCCCAGGAGGCTTGCAAGGCAAGTGGTGATGGCAGATCACAACTGCCACTTCCTTGCAAGGCGCCTGGGCTGGGCGAAGTTCCTCCAGTCCCTCCTCTGCCCATGACTTTGTTGGGCAGAGCAGGGGCTCCTCTTCACCTGAGTCTCTGTGCAGAAACACGGGCAAAGAGGAGGTGGCTGCCCCCTCAATCAAGGGACAGCGGAAGGCTGTCCCCCACCCCCGTGCAGCAGAGAGGCGCCTTATTTTGACAGCTCTGAGCTGTGAGTTGAGCTGCCAAAATCAGCTGTCAGCTGCGGGGGGGGGGGGGGACAATCTTCCGCTGTCCCTTGATTGAGGGGGTGGGTGAGTTAAACAGCCTTCCCATAGGAATGCATTGAAAACCTATCATCAGTTCCCTCTTGAATGGATTCCTGTGCATTCCTATGGGAAACCATGCCTCATGAGATGAATTTTTCGTGAAATGAATTGACCCATAGAACAAATCAAATTCATCTTACGAGGTACTACTGTAGTTGAGCAGTGACAATAATATCATTTTTCTCATCTAATGCCAAAGGAGCACAAACCCAAAGTTTTTTCCCCTTGACAGTTAGTGATGTATACATCTCTTCTCCTGTCTGGTGATTGTAGATTCAGTTAAAGTGACACAGCTAACACAAGATCCCTTAGCATGGCACATTTCCTCTATTACTTTAAGCATACACATGTTAACAAAGGCACCATGAGTGAATTTATTTATTTATTTATTTATTTATTTATTTATTGGATTTTTTTATACTGCCCATCTGGCAGTGAGGCGACTCTGGGCAGTTAACAACAATCAATACAATACAGTACAACCCAGAACAAACCCATACAATTCATACAATAAAATAAAAAACATAAAAATATAGTAATACAATAAAATTAAAATTAAAATGACTTGAAAAGAACATATAATTAAAATCTGTGATGTTATTGGTGGACAGATCAGTTAAAACCATATTTTAATGCGTGGACACTAGATTTCCATTTCATGGAATGCCTGCTTAAGTAACCAAGTTTTCAATAATTTTTTGAAAGCAACCAAAGATGGGGCCAGGCAAATGTCTGGTAGAAGATTATTCCACAGATAAGGGGCAGTGGCAGAAAAGGCCATATTTCTGTGTCCCCCCCCCCCCGCAAAAAAAAATAGGGTAATGGTCTACCACTCTCAGCAGTACAGTTAGCAACATGATAGCTGTCCCTTACAACTGACAGGTCATCCTTCAGGTACTTTCTAAAACCATTTTGCTGCAAACGCATTGCTTTTAAAAAGATAATTTATAGTTTTCATTCTTGACTTTCCTTGATATATTGAGTAGCTCTTGTGACAAGATTCAAAGTGCCCTTTAACATTGTCCTTTCTTAATATTGAGACAGTTTGAAGACATATCTGGCAAACTGCACTATCCTTATTTAAAAGAAAGAAGTACAGTATACAGTAAAGACACAGTACTCATCTACAATTTTTTCCATTTATTTCAAACTGCATGTTCTTTTGTAGACATCTTACAGAATTTTTAGCAGAGCAACAATTGCCGAGTTTCAAAATTATCCTTGAATAAATGAGAATATGAGATATACTTGCAGTGGTCCCCAACCCCCGGTCCGCGGACCGGTGCCGGTCCGTGGACCGGTTGGCACCGGGCCGCCTGGGGAGGCCGGGGAGGCTCCTCCCCTTTTCCTACGCCGCCCTCCTCCTCCTCCTCTTTTCTCCCACGGGCAGCCGGAGGAGGAGTCGCCGCTGCCGGGCACGGCGCACGGGCGGGGTGGGGGGGAGCCCGGGGCTCCTGGGCGGGCGGGCCCCGCCTCCTCTTCCTGTCGGCGGCCGGAGGCAAGCGGCGGCGCAGAGGTGCCCCAACCGAGGCGGGCCGCAGCGGCCACGACCGCGGCCACGGCAGCTGCCCGGGTTCGGCTGTGGCTCCGTGGCCGGCGGCGGGGGCGCCCCGCCGCCGCCGCGGCCGGCTCGGCGGTCCCGGTGGCGCCCTCGGGCCGGAGACGCCACCCCCCACCGGCCTCCCTCCCCCCCCCCCTCCCACTCGCCCGCCCGAAGGCCGCAGCCGGAGGCAAGCGGCGGCGCAGAGGTGCCCCACCGAGGCGGGCGGCGGCGGAGCCACAGCCGAACCGGGCGGCTGCCGTGGCCGCGGTCGTGGCCGCCGCGGCCCGCCTCGGTTGGGGCACCTCTGCGCCGCCGCTTGCCTCCAGCCGCCAACAGGAAGAGGAGGCGGGGCCCGCCCGCCCAGGAGCCCCGGGCTCCCCCCCGCCCGTGCGCGCGGGGGGGAGCGCACGCCCGACGCCCCCAGCCGGCGAGCGCCGCCGCCGCCGCCGCTCCTGTGGCCCCCCCAAGGTACACACGCCAACCCCCCCGCACCCTCCTCCTCCCTTCCTCCCCCCCCCCCCCCTCCCCTGCCCCCCCACCCCCCCTCCCCACCCCCACCCCCGGGCCACAGGAAAATAATCAAACAAATAACGGTCCGTGGAGACAAAAAGGTTGGGGAGCACTGAGATATAGGAGTCTAACTTTTTCCTTTACATCAAATCCACTGTACTCTGGCTACTGTTAGCTGGGGATTTTCATTTTTGTCATGACAAAGAAAAGAATAGATGTCTTCCTCTACAGTTTGGAGAGATATCACATGATATGCACAAGTTAAGATTAAAAACAGCTGGCTTTTGAAGTCAAGAGTTAAAGTGGAAGCTTTAGAGTTCTTCTGGGACTGACTGAAAAATGAAATGAACTGCCATTTTTTGCTCTAAAAATGAAACAATTCATCCTAGAGGCACCAAATTTGGTGGGTAGCTTCCTTGGACTCTTCCGTTTAAGCCCTACAAATTTGGAGAGGTTTGGGGTTTTCAGGGAGCTGACTTATTCAACTCCAAAGTGGGTCCCCCAGGAAAAATCATTTGTAATCGGAAAGTTATGTACTCGAAAATAGTGATCCCAGGCATCTAGCAGCATGGAAATTACAGCAGAGCTTCATCAAGCTCTTCCCTGTATGCCTCCCCAAATTTGGAGAGCTTTGGGGTTCAGGAGGCCAAGTTATTCAACTCTAAAGTGGGTCACCGTAGGAAGAGTCCAAGGAAGCTACACACCAAATTTGGTGCCTCTAGGATCCAGGGGATCCATTTTAAAGTGTAACAAATGTTTCATTTTGGTTTGTTTCATTTCAGATTTTTTTTTAAAAAAAGTTGTTAGTAACTAAATGATACGAAATGAACCAAAAGACTAACACTGTATTTTCATTTTGTGCCCATCTCTCATGGCTTTTCCAGTTTCCCAGTAAGTTTCCACGGCTAAGTGTGGATATGAATCCAAGCTTCCTGAGTCATTGTCCATCACTGTATACACTACACACTTGGTATCCACGGATAGATAATGACCAAAATCCTACATGTGCACAACTAGAGACTGTGTGGTATTGGCGCTAATGCCAAGGTAGAAGTACTATTGCCAATGCTCTTCCGCTAATGCTATTGCACCATCTATCATGCTAGAGATACATGACTAATCATATAGATGATACTGAAAGTATTGCAAGATCACTTGTTACTGTAGTAAAAGAACTGTAATTAAAATTTTGTTTTTTATTCTAACAAAGGTACATAAACAAGAAATAATGTGTTGTGTTTATTTTATTTACACAAATTTATTGGCATGATCTATACTACTTTGCCATTTTGATATACAATTGAAAATATACACAGCATTTACTTATTTCTATAAATCAGCTAAAGCAAAGCAAAGCAAAGTGTTCTGCTTATATACCGCCCCACACCACTTCAAGTAGTCTCTGGGTGGTTTACAGTTTAATTACAGTATGCAGGCTACATATTCTCCCCCCCCCCCCGCAAGCTGGGTACTCAATTTACCAACCTCCGAAGGATGGAAGGCTGAGTCAACCATGAGCCTGCTACCTGGGATTGAACCCCAGGCCTTGAGCACAGTTTTCACCTGCAGTACAGGCATTTAACCACTGCGCCATGAGGCTCCAATAGAAGGCTAAGAAGAAGCCTTGGCCTATCAAGTTCATTTAGTCTTTACATAAAGTCTGCTTTGTAGCTATGATAGATTGTATATCATGCCTGACAATTTGCTGTGGCATTTTTGCTATACCACTAGAAAAAGCAGAGAGTATGATTTAACAATGAAAAATATTAAACATCAAACATAAATCTTTTTCTAAGAGAGACAAATAACTTAAGAAACCTTAGATTTCATATTGGGAGAAAAGTTGAGCAACTAGCAGCCATGTGGAAAACTGCTCATGTGGAGAAGCAAATAAAATTACATATTATTGTAAGCTGTATATCAGCACTCTTCACTTTTAGTACTTTGGGATTCTAAATTGATCTTTTGGGGATTGCTAGCCATAATACAAATTTTAAAATAGTATTGTAGTGGAAAATGCAAGAAAAAAAACCTGGACAAATTAGGCGAAGCAGAGGACCTAAGCCCGCAGTCCTATATATTTTCATCTGATGATATATCCCACCGAATTCCACTCAGTGGGACTTATTTCTAGGTAGAAAGGACTGCTGCTCTTTAAACTTGGCTCAATCAGATGAGCTTCATCCTAGCATTTGAGCCACAGCATTTGCCTTTGGAAAGGGGAAGTGAATTCTAAGAGTACTAGAGGAATTGAGAAATTAAACCCTGGAACAATTATTGGACCTATTCTGTTATAAGACAAAACGTAGGTACACTGTATATATCTAAATCTGTACCATATGATGTACTACATTGTGTCCACAAAAGTGAGAGCCTTCTCACCTGGGCTGCCATGATTATGGAATATTGTTTTCATGGTACTATCGCCATAGGTTGAGTTCCCCACTGTGTATCTCAGAAGAACTAGCCTGTGTGTCCTTGGGCAAGCTGCACAATCCCAGGATGTCCCCAGAAGAAGGGAATGGTAAACCACCTCTGAATGCGCTCTACTTAGAGAGCCTGAAAAGGGCCGCCATGTCAGAATTATGTTAATGGCACACAGTTGTTATTAATACATGGCTAGTAATAAGAATGCAATCATGTTGGTACCAATTCCAACCCTTTTTCTTTTCCAAGACAATGTAATTGGTTGCTTTTGTCCTGTTGGATTTGCTGCCTTCATTGTCTTGGTAAGATGTCAGAGTTCCAGCATTTTATTATATACTGTAGTGCAGTATGTTAATGATATTGATACACAGTGTATTTGTACACCACAAGGGTGAATGGCAGTTCTAAAATATATATTTGGACAAAAAAGCCGTCAAACAAAGAGGAAGGTAAAATTCAAGGTTGTCAGCCTGTCAAATTGATCAAAATTTAACCATCTCTTTTAAGCTGTACAGCCTCGACATAAGCACTTTCCTCTTTTTATTGAAGGCATACTTCTAAGTGAGTCAGGCTAGCCTAACAATGTCCCGACTGCATAAATGTCATTCACGCTGCAATAAAACACAATCTGGAGAGACTGAAATTATGCACCAACAAGAATTGTCAGAGAAGTGCAGACAACATCCTTGCACACTATTTGTATAATTGTTTTTTCACATAACCCTTATATTTTTGTATTAAAATCTTCAATACTGACCCACCCTACCCTAGATTTTTGCAAACTATGAGAAATGTCTCACAAAAAGCCATCCAGAAGTACAAGCAAAAACACACAACGTTGTTCACTTGTGTGATTATTGTTGATAAATATTGTACTTACCAAAATTTGTTATAATTCACATTCATAATTAAAAGAAGAGTTGAAAGAAAAATAAAGAAAAGTGAATCGTATACCACGAGTCAGTCCCACGTACCAGAATTCCACCATTTCCTGTTCTGGCCTTGCTGGATACATTTGGTACACTACAGATGTCAACCTTCTCAAAGCCGAACACTTGCCATTCAGCAAGAAAAGAAGGAGCAACAATTGTGGTCCATCCAGTGGGAAGGGCAGGGATCGAGCGGAGAAGCTGCTGGATGACAAGATGGCCGTGCCCTGGAGGCCTCAGCAGATGTTACAGGTCCAAACCCAATGAAATGAGGATACTGAGAGGGTGCCGCACTGGAGATATACAGAGGTAGACCAGTGAAACTGGGGCCCAGACTTTAATGGATGGCCTCTATTTTAGCTTTAAAATGTTTTAATATTAAAACAAACAATATAAAAATTGGAAGAGGAGGGAGAAAAACCAAGATAGACCAAAATGGCAGCCCATCTCTTAGGCTTCCAGTTACTGAAAACAAGCTGCCCAAAGATAAAGCCTTTGTATGCCTATGGAAGGACAGCATGAGCAGCATGACAGGGTAAGCCTGACACCTGTGTGTTTGTGTGGGACTTCTTCAGCGAGGGAGCAATGGCAGAAAATGTCCTCTCATCTCTCCTCACCAAACACACCTGTGCTGGTGCCACGGCCAAGATAGTGGACTCCCCTCACAGTTTTAAAGGCTGGCTCAGCTGATAAAGAGAAATATGAGCTTTGAAGTAGCTTGTTGGCCCCAATCATTTAGGTCTTTTAAACCAATTCACAAGAATTTATATCTAGAAACAGAGCAACAGCCAGTGGGGCTGTTGTAACAGGCGAGTTATGTGGAGTCTGTAACCAGCTCCGGTTAACAACAGCCCCACATGGATCCCTGATGTAATAATCCAGACAGGATATAAGTAGGTTATGTGTCACCATGGCCAGATCAGACATCTCCAGGAACAACTGCAGCTGGCAAACTAGTTTCAGCGATGCAAATGTACTCCCTTGGCAACACTGAGACCCAGGCGTCCAGACTCAACAACAAATCTCCGAGCACACAAACTGCAAGCCTGTGTTTTTGGGGGCAGGAGGATGTCACACCACCCGGCACAAGCTGAATCCTCATCTGCCTTTTGACTGACCCGGGGTACCTTTGATTATTTACCTGGATTTAGACATAATAATCAGGCAACTCTATTATAAAAGCAGGGAGAGAACCACAGAGTAACACAGTAGCTGAGGTCTGGTGTGCCAGGCAACTAGTATGGTAAGTTTAGCAGCACAGATGATAAACTTCTATGCTTTAGTCATCTAATTCAATCTCTTGATGTATATAAGATGGACCTATAGCAGTGGTGGCGAACCTTCGGCACTCCAGATGTTTTGGAGCACAACTCCCACAGTCCTTTGTCATTGGCAATACAGGCTTGGAATTCTGGGAGTTGTGGTCCAAAGCATCTGAAGTGCCGAAGGTTCGCCACCACTGGCCTGTAGCATCCTTAAGAGATAGTCATCCAGCCCATCCCAAGACAATACATATGTTCCACCATTAAGCTGAAATGTTTAACTAAAATCTGCATTTCTGTAATTTCCATTCATTGGTTTTCGGCCTGATATGTAAGACAACAGAACCCATTTGTGGCAGAGATTGCAGGGCAGCTTTCCAAATATTTGAAAATTTCCATGATGTCTCCATTTAACTTTAACTTTCCCAGGCAAAAGATATCTAATTATATCATCTGCTTCTCGTAGTATTTGGTTTCCCAACTTCTCACGCCCCCACCCTGTGGAATAACTCCAATTTGTTAAACATCCTAAGGTGAAACCTAGTACTGAATAAATCCTCCAGACATTTCTGTCATGGAGACTCTGAAAAAGAACTAGGGAGGAAGGAATTTTTGGATATAAAAACACAGATAGGGAAAAAGGCCGAGTTCCCCCTACACCTCGGTTGGAGACTGTAGCCTTATGAGGAACAAATTATACTTCACATTTTTGTTGGTACGTGCTGTCAAGGCACTTTCAACCTATGGCAACTGTATGAATGAATGTTCTTCAAAATGTGATTTTCTCAATACAGTGACCCACACCGATCACGGGGTTAGGGACCCGACCCAACCCGCGATAAATGAAAATCCGCAATATGCGGATGCAGGTAGGGTTGGGCCTGTGGTGCCTAGCTGGGGGCTCTTGTATTTACCCCCAGCCTGGCACAGCCCCGAAAAGGTCTGCAAGGGCCTTCTGGAGGCCCCAAAAGGGCCTTCCTGTGAACCAGAAGTGACTTCCGGTAAACCAGAAATCATTTCTGAGGCCTCCGACAGGCCTAGAAAGGCTCTCAGAGGCCTCAGAAATGATTTTCGGCAATCCGGAAGTCACTTCTGGTTCACAGGGATGCCCTTATGGGGCCTCCAGAAGGCCCAGGAAAGCCCTCACAGGCCTGGTCGGGGCAGCTCCAGTCCTGGGGTAAGTATTGGAGGCTTGAAACAGGCTTACCCCAAGGGGCATTTTTTCATATACTGCGGTCCCGTGATATAGCTGGACCGCAGTATATGAACCACGAAAGGGCGGGGGACCACTGTATATTTCTTCATTGTCCACATAAAAGGTGTGAAGTTCTATAGTCATGATTTTGGTCATCCCAACTGTAGTTGTGCTTTGACGTTTCTTTTTTTACTTTCCCTAACAGTTATTTATCGTAAGTCATTGCTGCTTTCTGCCAGTAAGATAGTGTCATATGTTAAATTATTGCTTCTTCCATCACTCTTTCTGCATGTGAATTGAGCCTGGCTTTCTGCACATGTCCTGCACATTGACTGAACAAATGAGGAGATAAAATACCTCCTTGTCTGACACTTTGCCAATAGGAAACCATTCTGTCTCTCCACATACTGTACAAACGTTAGCCTCTTGTCCACAATACAGGCAATCAAGTCCTGTGGCAAGCCCATTTCTTCAAGAACAATCCATATCTTCTCATCTTACAGTATTAGAAGGCAACATTAAAGCTACAAGAGGATGCAAGCAGTTAAAGAGAGAGTAAAATTCCATGTAATCATGCACTGTAGACCATCCAAAAGTTATGAGGGATGGAAATGAATATTGAAACATATTCAATGTAATCACACAATGGGAGATATAAACACAAGTTATGAATGGTTATAAATACAAAGTCTATGTAATCATGTATGGTCGATACATATAAAAGATATATAATACGTAGTCCATCATTCAGGGAAAGGTTGCCTAAAGAGAAAAATCTCTTCTTGTAGTTGGCAAAGCATAGACTGATCTGTTTCTGAAATCCTCTGAAATTCATTCCAATTGCTAGCAGATATTTACAATTTTATCTTGAATGCCTCTTCCTTTTCAGAATCCAGATTGAACATTGTACATTTATAGTCTCATATAAGGTAAAAGCTTTTGTTGCAAAATGTTGTTGCATCTCTTTACTTGCATGGGAAGCATTCTCGAGGATTGGAATTTATATTGAACATTTCCAGTCTGTGCACCATTGTTTTGTTTTCCATATTAATTGGAATATTCTTGTTTGAATTTTGACAGTTTGAATTTCTTTAGCTTGAAATAGTTGTAGCAGTATAGAATCTAACACTGATTATTTATTTCTTCCCAGTGCTTTCAGAGCTGCTTTCATTTTACTTTCTAAAACTAAAGGGCCTTCATCATAGGATTCTTCTTCAAAGGAATTTGCCATTCTGTACATGTCTTCCTTGTGCTGTTTCCACCTTATCTTTGTTTTATCCTGGTCAGATAGTTAACACATCATTAGAAGAGAGAATGTCCTAAGGGCTGAAAGTATTTTGTTGTCTTATTGTGTTGTTGTTACAGCAGGAGAAAATTAGCTTTCTTCATTCTGTAACTGATGTTCTGAGTATAAACAGCAGTGAAATTTTCAAGTTTGATTTCTCTGGTATGCCAGAATCACATATTTTGAATGCAAATTTGTTTTAGATTTTAGTGAGAACTAGAGATGGGCACGAATAAAAAAAATGGTGTTTCGTTTGTCGTTTGGGGGGGTCCATTTTGGTTCGTTTCTGTTTTTTGCAAATTTTTGCAAAAAGTCATTTTCGTTTTTGTTCATTTCGTTACTGTTTCGTTACCATTAATTTCAATTTTTGTGATTTTTTTTAGCATTTAAAGCAGTTCAATGTACTGCCGTAACGAAAACGAAATGGACAACAAAATTTCTGGTGTTTCTGTTCGTTTCGTTTCATTTTAGAGACAAAATTAGTTTGTCGTTTCGTTACGTAACGAAACAAAAAAATGAAAATGGAAACGAAAAATTGTTTGTTTTGTGCCCATCTCTAGTGAGAACAATATATTAGCTCTAGTATATATATGGCCCTGAGAAGATTTCATCAGTCAAAAATTAGTGTTTCTATGTTACTTGTACTTTGACCCTTATGGGTCAATACAAAGTGACACAAAGTTATCTATTTTTTGTTTTGTAGAATTTGGAATGGTAGCATAGTTTGTAGCATTACAGGAAGATGATGGAACAAGCACTAGGACAGGCCTGCCCAATGTCCGGCCCGTCAGGCCATTCTGAGTGGCCTGCGGCTGGCTGGCCCGCCCCTCCCTCCCCCTCCTTCGCCCCATGTTTTTTTTAAAAAAATCTTCCGCCAACACTGACACCGCCAGGAAGCTTGAGGGGCTGGGCCGGCCAGTGAGCAGAACCTTGTGGGGCTGGGTGGGTGGGCAAGGGGGTGGGCCACCACCGCTGGCAGCCATATGAGGCTGGGCGCGCACACGCAGGGTGGCGCACCATCGGGCCGCTGCCACTGGCATAGCCGGGAACATTGTGAGGTTGGGCACACGCACGGGGCAGTGTTTGCGCGGGCCGCGGCACCGGCACCACTGGGAAGCTTGGGTGGCTCTGCCGCCACTGGCACCGCAGGGGAATGTGTCGGGGTGGGCAGGTCAGCGGGCCTCTGCCACCACCAACGGGCTTTGGGGTGGGCTAGCGGGCGAGCCATCGCCACCGCTGGGAAGCTTGGGGGGGTGCAAGGTCGCACAGATCCCCTCTGTGCTTCCTTTGGTCCCCACCTTCTTTCCTTCCTCCCTCCCTTGGTCCCCGCCTTCCTTCCTTCCTCTCTTGGTTTCCACCTCCCTCCCTCCCTCCCTCCCTTGGTCCCCGCCTTTCTTCCTGTGGGTGGGGTTGCAAGGGGTCAGTGGGCAGGGCTTATGGGTCAGTGGGTGGGGTGGCAGGGTCAGGGAGCAACCGGCCCCTGACACATTCTCAGCAACCAAATCTGGCCCTCCTTACAAAAAGTTTGGGCACCCCTGCACTAGGAAAATGAGGGGGACAAAGAGACATTCTGAAGGAGGCACATCTTAACCTTATCCACTAAAACCATATTCTGAAGAAAGAGTGGAAAGACAAATTAAATGTGAACATATGATAAAATTCATGGCTTTCGTGCACTTTGTGATGACATGCTATCTTGGCTGAGGAGAGAGAGAAAATCTTCTCCATCCCAGCTTTACATAATACTGTTGGAATGGCTTTTCTCTTCATTTGAGTGCAATTTAGAAGTCAATAACATTTTGAGGTCAATTTGTTAATACAAGTAAGTTTTTTTCTTTTTAAATCTCCTATTGTTTTTGCAAGTGGAATGTCCCATGAAATCCAATATGGATTAGAACATCTACTCTTGTCTTTGAAATTCATGGCCTGAAATGGTGCCATATCTAACTCTGGGAAGCTATGCAAAGAAATTGTGGATCTTCTTCCAGCAGTCGTTCTTTAATGATTCCTCTTTTTTTGCCTTGTGATAATAAGGCTTTTATAATGAATATTTTGGGTGGGGTTTTTTCCTAGATGCTGTGTTGTCATTGTTGGACTTTGGATCTTTCCTTAGAAGACTGCCAAAAGATACTCTGTTATACTGACGGTAGTAAATGTCTGAAACTTAACCAAGAGCAAGCTGCATACTGAAGTCAGATTGAATTTCATCTGATTAACCTAAAGAGAGAGGCAACCAAAGGTAGGAATCTAACAAAACTAAATGTGAAACATCACTGTAATGTAGCAGAAGGTAAAATCAAGGGTAAAGTAGGCATAATGCGGAGTAGATGGGCATGTATATAGATATTGTCATATTTGGCCTATTCCCATATTAAAAAATGAGACTCTTTAAGCAGGTGCAGGGCACTAAAACCTGCTGTGCTTCCTCCAGTGTGTCTGTAGCTCCAAATGCTTCCTTCATGACCAGTTCACTTCTAGCGGGAGAACACTGTCTACACAGAAGCAAAAGGCCTGGGACAGGGAATTGTTCAATAATCTCCTCAAAACATAAGGACCCATATTCCTGGCTTTTGTATGAATGGGGATTTGCTGCTCTCCTCATGTCTAGTTTGATCCAGATGTTCTTATTCAAAACTGTTGACAGTTGATTCTCATTGGGGGCTATGAGAAATTAAGTAGATTCTATTTTTAGGAAGCATGTTTAGTTAATGCATTTTCTAGGATTTTGAAGATTAGGACTTCTAGTGGGTACTACCCACGTAGTGCCTCGTGGAGCACACTTTATGAGATCATGTTTTGGTTTCTAACCCACATTCCAAATAACAAAACATGTATAGCAAATGCCAATAGACGTTCTTTCCTAAAGGAAACCTGATTTCCTCTAGGCGGGCAATGGCCCATCTGAAAACATTCTACTCGATCATCAGAATACCAATGAATAACTTATTTCTCAGACATACAGTCCAAATCCATATTACTGGGGTGTTAGGAAAATGGCCTAGTTTGCTGAAATTAAACAAAGACAGATACTTGTTTAGAATCCCTTGTAACTGCAGCCAATAAATATATGTTGTCACTATGGTTGCAAAAACAAATACCCATGATTGGAATGTGGTTAACAAGCATAAAAGCATAACAAGCATTAAGTTACATGGAAAAACTTACTGTCTGTATTATCTGAAAAAAAACTGAGCTCTTGGATAAAGGATGGAAGAAGTAGAGTGAATTGATTAAAAACAAATCACTGATACAAAATTGTAACAACTGGCTGAATTGTCAAAATACTTGAGCCAATATGTATAAACGGGCTGCTACAGCCCCACCATATGCTTTAAGGAGCAAATTCCATTCCAAGTCATAAACTGAAGTCTAAATGTCATAGGGCGTATCAAGAGAAACAAACCTGAATCAAATTGTTGTTTATTTGATTTTGTTTTTTAAAAAGCCCTAAATAACCCTATTGTTCAATGGAATAAGTTGTTTTTAAGTCTCAGTCATTTTTAAGCACTTTAGGATTGCCAAGCCCATTTTGAAATACTTGGCGTGTTCAAAATAACTGTGTTGGTTACATAATATTCTGGACCATAAAAATATGCAGAGTATGTTTTTAAAATGCATATTGTGAAATCAATGTTAGGATTATATTTTGATAACCTTCATGAGGATGCATTTCAATAATCTCTAACTTGCTGAGTTAATTAAAGTGAAGTGAGATCTCATACTGAAATATAACACCAGCAGGGAAGTGGTTGGGCAACTTAGGAACGTTTGGAATCTTTTCCGTTGACCTGGCGTCCTCGACTGAGCCTGGAACTTTCAGTGATGGAAAGTGATGGAGCCAATAGTTTCTTACAGGAAAAGATGACTAGTGTTCTCAGGGATGCTGTTCAGGAAGAAAACCTTCTTCTCTGCCCCAAACTCCATTTGTCATGGACATGGAAGCTGTTTTGTCTACTAAAATATTTTCTCAGATAATGGTTTCTTACTTCCTATACAAAGTGTTAACAATGAAGAGCCCCCACGGCGCACAGGATAAATGCCTGTACTGCAGGTAAAACTGTGATCACGACCTGGGTAGCAGGCCCAAGGTTGACTCAGCCTTCCATCCTTCCGAGGTCGGTAAAATGAGTACCCAGCTTGCTTTGGGGGGGGGGGGGGGCAATGTGTAGCCTGCATTACTGTAATTAAAACTGTAAACCGCCCAGAGACTACTTGAAATGGTATGGGGCGGTATATATGCAGAACACTTTATATGAGAGACTACTTTAAAGCTATAGTAAATTCTGGACTCAGAATGAATGAAGTAGTATAGTTTGATCCTCACTGACGTCCTGTATATATATTTAGGGTGGGAGAAAGTAGCATATGTCTTTCATCAGAGACCACAAAGATACAATGTATGCAGTCGATACATAAACACAATGGTCTGACCATTGTGGTATCTTTGATGGTTCATAGTGATGGGCATCTTATGAAAAATATGAATCATAACAAATTCTTGCTACTGTTCATTAATTACTGTTAGCTAAGCCAGCAGTTTCATGTTCTCTGAGATTTCAGGGCCAAACCCTGAGGCTGGGGATGGGGGCCCTGTGATGTCACAGGAGAGGCCCCTTGGAGTAGTAAAGGGTGATCCCTTGTGTAATTTATGTATGTTATCACTAAAGGAGAATGCAGTGGCGCTGTTGTGTTGCACAAGACATCAATATCCTACAAGGCAAATCTAAAAATGGGGACACTCCAAATAAAACAAAACAAAAATCACAACTTCTATCTGATACTTCTAGAGGTATCAGATAGATTGCTTTTACTGTATTCCTCATTTGGGGACATTTGGTCCAAGGGTTTCTGAGTTATGCTTTTTTAAAAGTAAAGCTCTCCCCACCATGCAGAAACAAGTACCGGTAACTGTAAAACATCCCCAGATTTCAAATAGCTCATGCAAATTGAAAAGACCAATCTTACTTATCTTGAAACTGAATGCTTTTTTCTGTACTCCTCTTTTTAAATTTGGATATAATAAAGACAGCGGGAACTTAAATACTGATCATCAAAAAGGGCAATTCAAAAAAGAAAAAATGGCGACTTTGTTATAAAAACTGGGCATGCATGAAACAAGCTTATCAACAAGACCATTCCAAAATAGATGCATTGTTGCAGCTTTCTGTGAAGAAGGCTGCCCAGCAAAGAATGGTGATACAGATTAGAGATGGGCACGACTTGGCGGAATTCCCGTTTCCGTTTCCGTTCCTCGTTTCCGTTATGGAACGGAAACGGTAACGGGAATTACTCCGCCAGAACTCGATCTCGAACCGACTAAAGAATAATTGGGTCTGATTTGTCGTGGTCATTCCTGGCATCGCGGCGATCCCGCGATGCCAAGCGGCACAGAAAAAAAGTTTTTAAAAGTTAAAAAAAAACCCGATTCCCGGCCAAAAAGCAGACGGAAATATGCCTGCCTGAGTGAGGGCTCAGGGCACCTACCAGAGGGGTGGTTGACCCCCCCTCTCCTGTCCTGGGCTGCTCTGGTGGTGGGGGAAATCCTTGTCGTAGTCGCTCGCAACAAGCACCGGACTCGCCGCCAGCCGCCGCAATTCAAGCGGAAGCGGCACAGAAAAAAGTTTTAAACTCCCCCCCATTCCCGGGCCAAAAAGCAGGCGAAAATATGCCTGCAGTGCAGAGTGCACCTACCAGAGGGGTGGTTCTGGGGGGGGGGGTCCCGGCCTCCCCCCCTCTCCTGTCCTGGGCAGCTGGACTCGAGTCGCCATGCCATGCGGTGCGGGCGGGGGATCCAAAATGGGGCGGCGACCGCAATTTTTTTTTTGAAATCGTGGTCCAAAAACACACAAGCACCACACAGAAACATGCGAAAATTGCTATTTTAAAACTGCCAGAATTTTTACAGTAGCAGTGGGTTTTTCTTGCAACAAAATGTCTCCTCTTTCCTCTCTCCATTGATTTTATTTTATTTTATTTTATTTTATTTTTTTACACCTGCGCAATGATGGGCTGGCCATGGGAGTGACCATGCAAATTTTTGGAACCATTCCACCAATCGCATGGCCACTTGGTCAGGTTGACCACAGAGACTTCTGGGATGTGCCAACCGGGCATAAAAAGCCCACTAACCGTAGCGCGAACCTGAACCCTAACCCTAACCCTAACCCATACGCCAGTACACTGTCCTTCTAAGTGGGTCAGAGAGGCCCCCAGAGGTGCACCCCAATACTCACCCTAACCTCACCCATAACTAGCCTAACCCTAGCCCTTGTGCTAACCCTGTTGCCTAAGCCAGATCTGTACTTGCATTGCACTACACGCAGCAAGTACAATTCCCTTCTTAGTGAGACACAGCGGGTGCAGAGAGTCTGCCAGTCCGCCACTTGTGGCTCTGGGTGACTCCTGCAGGCTTGGCTCGGCCGGCAGCATGTGTGACATGCAAACCATGCCCCGAGGCCTGACTGATGCAGGGAAGGCACCCCAAAAAGAGGGGTGCCTCTGCCAGTCTGCTGTGTCTCTGCGTGCAACTTGGTATGCAATCATATCCATATGGCTATGCATGCATGCCCTTTTGCAGCAGGTGAGGAGAGGAGACCCCCATGTATGAGGGGTCTCCAGGAGCCTGCTTTCCCTAGCAGGTGAGGATAGGAGGCACCCACCCCCCAACAAAGAGGTGCCACCAGGAGCCCGCTACCCCCCTCCAAAACCAGTTTAACGACAGATGAAAAAATGAAAAACGAAACGACAAATTTTTGCGAAGTTTCACGAAAAACGGAAACGAGCCGACACAGGCCGCCTCCGATACACGACAACTCGAAAACGTCATTTTCCCTAGTCGTGCCCATCTCTAATACAGATAGAGTTAAAACACAGGCTTTCATTGAAGACTAAAAATCAAAACAAAACACCACATACTTGTTTGAAGAATGTTATAGTCCTCCAGAAAGGAACATTTTTCAATCAATCGCCAGGGAGTTTACCTGCAATTTTATATGTAGTGGTTCCCAATCCTAGCTCCCAATAGGGTCTTAGGTTAAAACTTCCAGAAGTCTTCACCACTAGATGTACTGAAGAGGATTTCTGGGAATTGCAGTCCAAAAAACATCCTGGGACCAAAGTGTTAGAATCACTGCTGAGAAACATAATTTGAATATTTGTTACAAAATCATAGACCAGTTGCATTCATCCCAGCCCCAAGTTCTTTCAGTAAACTTTTCTTAAACCAGGCTTTTGACACAGGTTTATAAAATGGGAATGGGCTCTATATCTGGGGCAATCTGAACTTTAGACCCTGTAAGTTAAAGCCAAATGTGCTAATTTCCCATGAGGAAAACATTTTACCTCTTTTTTTTTCTTTCTTGGCCAAACAGGCATTACAATGGGATTCAGTGTCTGGTTGTAAAAAATATTTAATAATTCGGTATGAAAAAGAAAAGAGTACACATAAATGTCTTCTAGTATCTCCACCTGTAGCAGGAAAGAGTAGATGGCCTAATTTGCCTCAAATGTAGGAAGCCAGATTTCTTAATAATTCTATTGTATGATAGCACCTCTAATACAGTACCTCTATCCAAAACCTGTAATGAGATAGGTGTGGTATGTGAAAATGGCTGGGGGATTCTGGCTGAGAATGGAGCCAAAGGCATTCCTTTCGCTCTACCCTCAGTGACCCACAGGAAGGAAAGATTATATGGGAGAGACCTGGCAAAGAAACTCAAACTGTCCTCACGATTTGGAACTTAAGTAGCACTCCATGCCCTCTCCCTCTCTCTGCTGTGGTCACAGGAACTTCTGTCAGCTTCTCCCTTGATCTTCTAAGTCACACTTTACACCTGCCCACACAAATATACATCTTGGCTTCAATGCAAGTGCTCAGATGGATATTAAATGCATTGTGTGAAATGGCTCCAAGATGTACATGGATAAATCATGGCTGAAAAGGAAATTGGCCATGATGCAATTAATTAAAGTAAAAGAAAACATAGCATAGAAAAAAGAACATTTGTTGAACATTTCCTGAGGATCTTATCTTATAGCAGTTACTCAAATTTTACTTCTTTGTTATCAGTGAAAGGACCAAGTGTAACATCAGTTTTTTCAATACACCCCATATTTTTTTCTTCATAAGCTGTGATCCACTGTTGTTCATTTGACTAATGAAGGTTTGTGTTCATTAGATTTCCTTTCTGTGTTTATACAGTTGGTGATTTTATATAGACAAGTGGTAGCACTTGTTTCATGTGGGACGGCTCAAAGTATGGCCAGGAATTACTCTAAAATATTTTTCCTTAAGCAGTGAGGTCCTGTTTAGTTTTACCTTCCAGTTCGTATAAACCACCATTTTCAGTGAGGTAAAGACAAGCTGGAGAGGAGGAAACAATACTGTATAATTGCAGATCAGATGGAGGTAAACAACAGCTACCACACTTGAAAGTCTTAACAAAAGGGTTGTTTTATCTGTCAGCTACAATTTCTGCAACTTTTTTAATGCTTCGAGTTCAGTCCAACTTTTTTTCTTTTTTGTTCTTTCTCAATCCAAATGTGATTTTTTTGGGGGGGGGGGGTTGACTGTCTTGTGGTGCCATGCTCTGTCCCTGTCTCTACTCAGAATGCTTTGCCTTCAAATATATATTCCAATCTCTCTCTCTCTCTCTCTCTCTCTCTCTCTCTCTCACACACACACACACACACACACACACACACACACACACACACACACACACACATGCATGCATGCATGCTGGGTGTTAGTTCAGAGTTCAGATCAGAGTCAGGATTACAGCCCCTAGGTTCATCCCTGTAAAGTTGAAGGGCAGAATAAAAATGCTTCCTTGATATATTAGGACTAACATCAGGTGAGAACAGCATACTGCACTGTTATTTATTTATTTATTTATTTATTTATTTGTTGCATTTTTATACCGCCCATCTTCCAGAAGGAACTCTGGGCAGTTTACAGTTGAGAATAAAACAACAATGTATAACAGGCAAGGAAAAAAGGGAGAGAGAAAAAAAACTAATAGGATAAAGAGGGGAAAACCCTCCACAAGAGGCGAAGCGGGCAAGAAAAATATATGAATGAAATGGTCGCCATATGCCTCCTTAAAAGGGGAGGTTTTCAGAACCTTTTTTAAGGTGGGCAGGGATTGTGCTAGGCGCAGCTCACTAGGAAGATGAGGCCCACCACAGAGAAGGCGCAGTTATGCGTGAGCAATTTCCGCGCCTCCCTGGGTGTGGCCACCCTAAGTGAGCATGCCTGCGCCATTCTAGTGGGCCTGATCCCAGTTGACCTCTGGGAGATACGCTCTGACAGGTATTCAGGTCCCAAGCCATGGAGGGTTTTGAAAATCAAAACCAGGACCTTGAACCTTATCTGGAGGACAACGGGTAGCCAATGCAGGTGAGCCAGAACTGGGTTGATGTGGTCGAATCTACGAGCACCCACCACCAGTCTGGCTGCCGCATTCTGCACCCGCTGGAGCCTCCAGACAAGGGTCAAGGGCAACCCCACGTAGAGGGCATTGAAATAGTCGATCTTCGAGATCACGAGGGCCTGCACGACTGTCCTCAGGGAGGACTCATCGAGGTACTGGTGGATCTGGGCGATCCTGTGGAGATGGATAAAAGCAGCCCTGGAGACCGCCGTCACCTGGGCTTCCAGGGAGAGGGCTGAATCCAGGACCACACCCAGATTCCTGGCCCTGTCCGTAGGCTGGAGGGAAGGCTAGGGAGGGGGCCATTATACCAAGATGAGGGCGCCCCAAAGAACAGAACCTCCGTCTTCTCCGGGTTCAGCTTGAGCCGGTTAGTCCATTCCAAGACCGCCTCCAGGCACACGTCGAGGGAGCGTACTGCCTCCTCTGCAGAAGAAGAAAAGGAGAGATAGAGCTGTGTGTCATCAGCGTACTGATGGCATCGAACTCCAAATCTCCTGATGACCTCCGCTAGCGGCCTCATATAAACATTGAACAGCATGGGTGAGATTGCCGACCCCTGGGGCACCCCACAAGGGAGTGTCCAAGGAGCCGACAAATCATCCCCGAGCTGAAACCACTAATTCTAGTATACTGTACATGGAAGGAATTTCCATGCATAACAAGAGGAAGAATAGTTTTTGAAGGATACTGCTGCCTTAGTAAGTACAATAAAAGTTATTCGTTTAGACTTATTAATGTCCTTGTCTTGATAATTATTTTGTTGAGGGTTGAAGAATCCCATGACATTCAAATGCAGTGGCCTCTTTCCTTATCATAAAGAGTTGGGTGATTTGAAATGGAAAAGTAGCTGGGAATTGCTGGATCCTTCTTTATCCCAGCACTTTCTTTTCATGGTCACCATGCAATTGGCATAGTATATGCATTTGACCACTCTGATTTACTGGAAGATGGCAGCCCCAGGATTTATATCTTTAATCAAGAGATAAAAATCAAGACATGATAGTAATCCCCTGTATCAATTTTCCAGGCTTTACATAAAAGTGCTTGCATTAACAGAAAGCTTCATGTTCCATGTTTTGCATTCACTTTATGAAAGCATAAGACATGTGGATGATGCAAAATGATTTGTTTTGCTTGGCCCCTGCTGATACGTTCTAGTTTAAGCTTTCCCTCTTTGGTTATATGATTCTTCATTGGTTAATAAAGGTCTGCAGAGAAACAGCCTTTTCCAAAATTAAGTCAAGATTTGGACTCATTAATGGTACGGGGAGGGCATTAGCACATTTGGCCACTGCTCTCTTACCTTAACAAATCTGGATTCAATAATTGTACAGTGCATTCAAATGGAAAAAGGAAATACAGTATTCTGTGAAATGAGTATCTAATATGTTTTCAATACTGTAAGATTAATCCAAGGCAGAGGAGGCAGAGACTAGATAGTGCATCTGGCATGCTTAAAGAAGAATATTCAAACTCTATAAAAGGTGAAGTTCTGAGCTTTCTTGTATGCATTACATTAATTAAATTTCTAGCCTCTGTCTAATTGCCTAACAGTTATTTAGAAAATAAACTATACAATATACATTTCAAGTCCAAGGAATGCCTAAGTGGATTCAAGTACAAAGCAAAAATCAAAAGACATTAAATGGGTGCAGATTTGAGCTAGGCTCGTACAATGACAAAAGTGTTTTTCTCATGTTGCCATGAGAACCTACAGTGGTGAGGAACACCTTTCATCAATTTTATTGCTTACATATAATAGTCAAGGTCCACAGAAAAAGTCCATGGACAAGTCAGCAGGATGTTTGGCGTATAGAAGAGTAATGCCTGAGTAACTGTGGATTGTACCAATCCTGTAAAGTAGTCCAGTGTTTTACATCCATCTTCTTGTGGAAAACTGGGCTGCATTTCAACTCTGCAATGTGGGCACACATTGTTAGTTTCCTGGCATGTATGTTTTTATGAATGGAAATCCTGGTAGGACTAAAATGTTGATTATAGCAACGGTCAAATTTAGTGAGCAATATGCAAAGAAACTTTTGAGATCTTCGTTCTGTGTGCCGAAAGCATGCTTACAATGCACTATGGTGCTTTCTTCTTCCATTCTAAAAAAAATATACCATAGACACACTGGAATTGTGGAACTTCTCACATGCTAGTATCCATAGGTGAGAAACAGAAGAAATATAAGTAGCTGTAGAAAAAGCAGCCAAACAAGAGGAAGCTTCCTCTTGGGCTACTTAATGCAGATCTTTGTCCTAAGGGTTTGTTTGCATGGTATGGTACAGGCTGCTATTCCAGCATCAACACTGAATTAAAGTTCAAATGCCAGTCAGGTGACCTGCTCTCTGTGGAATGGAAGAGGGGGCATCCTGTTCTGCACTCCAGGCACCAAAACCAGTCCTTATTCCAGGGGGTGGGGCCCTAGCCAATTTCATTAAAAGCAAAGTGTTCTGCTTATATACCGCCCCATACCACTACAAGTAGTCTCTGGGCGGTTTACAGTTTATAATTATAGTATGCAGGCTACACATTGCCCCCCCCCAGCGAGCTGGGTACTCATTTTACCGACCTCGGAAGGATGGAAAGCTGAGTGAACCTTGAGCCTGCTACCGGGGATTGAACCCTCGTCATGAGCACAGTTTTACCTGCAGTACAGGCATTTAACCACTGTGCCATGAGGCTCCTCTATTCCAGTTTCTTTCTATTCATGTGCCCATGGAGAGAAATGAATGTAGGAGGAGACTGTCTCTGGAGCTATCACCCCATCTCCACACATGACAAGATCTTATCCATGAGGGTATCTGAGCAAAGCCTACGTGTGTTTTGTACAGGAGTACAGTGTTTTTAATGTATAAGACTACGTTTTTGGCTAAAATTGCTAGACTAAAAATTGAGGGTCGTCTTACACACAGAAGTAAGCTGAGGAGAGAAGGGTGCAGTTGTGAAACTTTAATTTTGGGTTTGAAAGTGGGGGGCATCTTGTACATGGTAGCGTCTTATAGATAGAAAAATACAGTAGTCCTGTTATATCTGTAGCCTATTCAGAAATGTTTCTTTGAGGCTTAGAACAGAATGCATGATCGGGGGGAAAAGTCTTCAAGACACAGTGCCTGATTACATACAACATCTGTGCCTGATTACATACAAGGAGACATGTAGATCCTCTCCTCCAACCAACTCTCAGAGATGGCAAAGCAGAAATTGAGCTATGGCCAAAATCCTTTTGCTTAGCATAGTAAATCAAACTAGAGTTGGCCAGTTGAATCAACAGAACTTTTGGAGATGCCAAGTCACAAAATCCCCATTGACGCAATGGGCCTGCTCCAATGAAATTCACAATACTAAGCAACACGATTTCAGTCAATATCAATGACACCCTCCCTCAAATACCTGGATAATATTTGAACAGACACACATTTGCAAAGATTGTCATGTTTCATTGATGCATATTTTATGTGCATACAGTAAATCTTTTATGGTTATCCTGGAAGATTCAGAAGTGCATGAGAAACTCACCTGGACATCTTACATTTGGCCTCTTATACAAGGATGTATTGTGAAATAACTGCATTTGAATACTGTGGTTATGGCGTGCAACTAACACCTCCAAAATATTATTGGGTGCAGTACACTGTCATAATGGAAATGCCATCTGGCAGCTGGAGTTACGAATAGAGAGCTCCTGCTTTGAACCTGAAGATGACATGGCACACACACAAGTGTCACTGTGCCCAGTGGGAGGGAAGCAGGAATTTGTTGATTAGCAGTAATCTGCCACGGCCAACAGTGTTATCCAGCAAGAGGAGCCTGTGATCTAGCAGAGGCAGTACAGTACCTGCTTCCATCCCTCACCTGGCTCACACACAATGAAAGTGATTGCCCTCTAAACCTTGATACTGAACCAGGGACATTTTTAGCTGCTGGTAACTCGCCCTGACAAATGATGTCATCTCTACTTTACCAAACAGGTCATTGTGTATAAAAGTGAGCAAAAATGATTTGAATAAATTAAAGCAAAGCAGATATGTGGAATATCAGTGCAAGGATATAGTCCAAACAGTTTCAGAAATTGCTGCACAAAGGTTTCAAGCTACCAGAGATATAACAGTTCAAATATTTCAAGAATTGCAATAGAAACTACAGTGGTACCTTGTATAAAGGAATTAATTCATTCCAAATGAAATTCTGTTAAGCAAAATTTCCTTTGTACAAATTTCCCATAGGAATGCATTGAAAGCGGATTAATCCCTAATCGTGACCATTTTTCTGTTGTACGGATTCTACCCATAGGCGATTCTGTTAAGCAATTTCTCCCTATCTCCGGAAATTTTTTCCTTTTTTAAACAGATTTTCTGTTAAACAAACCACTTGTTATACGAGGGTCCACTGTATTTGTAATGATATACATTTGTATGAAACCCAATACATTATCCAGTTGTTTTTTTCAGAATTCACTGTGCAAGTTTTATTAAAGTTGTAAGCAGCAAGATTCATTGTAATTTATACAATGTAAAATTTGTGCTATCAATCTGACTAGTGGAAAGTTTAAACTTTGAAACAAAGAACTCACTTGAGTGCTTCTAGTTGAAAAGTCAGTAGCCTCCTTGCATGCTTTTATTGTTTTGTAATTGTGATGTACTCTTTAAGACATTCATTTTGGGTAACAGCAACCCAGCCTCTAGTTAAGGACACAGCCTGTGAGGCAAGTTGAACAGCAAAGGAAATGTTTGAAAAGTACATTCACTTGTAGTCGATCCTTTATAAATGTCAACCCCCTCTCTCTCTCTCTCTCTCTCACACACACACACACACACACACACACACACACACGTGTCTAATTAAAGCTGCCAATGAAAGCTCCTTCCCTGAAAATCTAAAATCTATGGAAGAACTCCAAGTTGCTCATCAAATTGTTTAGCATTTACCAAGCATTTGCCTTACATCATTGACAACTCCCCCAGATCCTGTTTTTTTGAGATAACATTGAAGGAGAAATCAGATCTGCAGTGTTGTGTGCTCTGCTCTTGATTGGCTTTGATTTATTAGCCTATTTTTAAAATTAAAATGTTTGTACCAGCGTTGCACAAGCGAAATATGGGGAAAGGGGGAATTATTCCCTAAGCATGTAGTCTAAAATTTGAATGTGGAAGAAATGTCAAAATGAAGAACAGTCAGCAATAAACCAATTGAAATGGAAAACAGTGATGGGGTGATAGTGTCAAAAGGAGAGAGAGAGAGATGATCAGATATTCCACTAGAAGGTGAGGTTCCGCTCTCATCTGTGACATTTGCAAACTTGTTTCGATATTTCTAATAAAAGAATCACAACCACACTGGTGGCTCTTGCTTATTGGGCGCAACCACAAGCCATTTCATGAAATTTAAAAGATTCTGTGACAATTTATGATAAATAATATCCCCAAAGTAAAAGAAACAGAAAGATTGTTCTGGAAATATTAGACAAAAACAGCTCTTCCTGAAAATATTCGGATCCGACTTACCGGGTCCAGCATTGTGGTCCGCAGCTCAGCCGGACCCCCAAGGAGCCGCAAAATGGTGTGCTAGGTCTCCCACGTTGTGCCCAGCAAGTCTGCACCAGGCGTCTGTGCCAATCCCGGGCGCCCGGCGTGCTTTGCGGCTGTGGGCATCCGGGTACTGGCCGGTCCATGCAGGCATAAATGACCGGCTGGCGCCAGCCCCTTTAAAAGGGGTCGCGGCTCCCAGAACGGCACCATTTTGGGGGCGGTGGTAGCATAGTTCCCCCACCCACCCACACCACTGGGCATGAAGTTGGTTCATCACTATGTTGGTTGAGTCAATTTAAATTGTTTTTGTTGTCTTTTTTCGTCACAGCTTTGGCAATTTGGAGGCATTGGGACCGGATCCAGGCTGAGGTGGTGGCAGGAAGGAGCCTGCGCAGCATGGAATCAAACAGGTGGCAACAGTGGACCCAGGAGGGAGCTGCAAGTGTCCTGGCTCGAGTTGGACAACAGACGGCCTCTCCGCTGAGCTTGGGGGAAGGAAATCCCGAAGGAGTCTGCGCCCACGGGGGTTTCCGGAAGCTGAGAACAAAGGGTGCTGCCACCTGGTGGTGCCACCACACACATCGGGGACAGGCGGGTTCCCTGATGGGTATTGGATCTGACCCAGTGCCTGGCCAGAGTACTGCAGTTTGTCAACTGTACCAATAAAGCTGTGGCCTACACATCTTTCCCATAAGAACAAGAGTGTCAGTGTGGTTAATGGGTTTTAACAAATACCAAGGTTTAGCGCTGGACCAAAAATCAAGGATAATCGACAATTTTTAGTCTTCAGAAGTAAACATGGAGAGTTATGCATCCTAAAGGGATACTTCTGTGCTAGTCTATGTATGTCATTTAATGCTGCCTTCATGTCACAATAGATAACCCATTGGCCTCAGCTCTCCAGATATTGGAATGTAAGTCCTATCAACCCTAACCCGAATAATAATCTATGCTGAGGAATGCTGGGAGTTACAGTCTAACATCTGGAAGGTTAATATTGTCTACTATAGTGTAGAGTAGTTCAGTGAAATGTTTCTCAGCAGTAGACTTGATGGACCATAAGGTTCCTTCCAGCTCTGCAAGTCCAAGATGATGATGATGATGATGATGATGATGATGATGATGATGTCACAGCATGGATTGTCACAGCAGGTTCTTTTTTTGCTTGTTTGTTTTAAGGAGGAAGGGCTAGGCCCCCATGTGCAAATAACATGCTCTTCCATACAGGTTATGCCACCCTATTTGATGGGTCCCTTCTGCATGTACTTGTTCTTCTATCCCATTTCTTCATTAATCTTTGATTTATTTTAGCAATCCAAAGAATATGATTTTTTTTTAAAAAAAGGATTGTATTTTGTACTGAATACAGTTTTCTTAAAGTACAGTTTTCTAAACATATTTTATGTGCATTTTGGTGCCTTTTCTGTGCTGAGAACTGCATCTCAAGGTGAAGAAATGAAACATCCCAAGCATAGCTGTATTCCAATCTACACATTCATCTCAGCGCATTTCTTATAAGACTTTGCAAAGAATAAGATTCTTCAGTATCCTTCCTTCTGCATGTGATATTGAGCAAAGATGGGCTGGTTAGTGCTACACAAAATATCAGTTGTAGAAGATCCACACAGAATACCCTTCCAAGCTGGCTCTCGGTGTGAATGTTGATCTGCAAAGGAATACTGTTGTTTCTTAATGTGATGGAAGCTTTTGAGCAAATCCTTTTGGAATTTTAATACTTGATAGAAATGAAACCTATAGAAGGGAATGACTTTTGCTCTTAGTGACTCAGAGATGTCAATGGTTTTCCTAGAGATGGATTTCAAGGCATGGAGGCAACAAAGGTGCAATGGAAGCATTGCTCTCCACCTGTGCTTTCTGCCACTCTTATGCATGTGGAAGCACATACCAGGTGCTGAGCAGCCTCTCTTACCAAATATTTTAGCCATCCCAAAAATTTGTCAGTCTCATGCTAGTCATCTGGAAATAAGATGCTGTGTTTCCTTTTACTATTTCCTGTACAGGCTGCTCTCCTGCCCTTGCAAACCACTTATTTAATCCGAAGTGACTAAGCTCATCCTGCCTTTTCTAATGGAGAGCAGGCCTCATGACACACACAAAAGAAGTTTAGGGTAGCAGTTCACCATTAAACTACTTGGCTTGAGGGTAGGGAGATTGTGATGAGACACATTTCCCAGTGTACCAGAATGCACTTCCTAAGAATTTTTAGTCCCCCGTGTCCTCTGTCAGTTGTCACAACAGTGTTTGACCCTACTGTAAAGGTTGCAGAATTGTTATTCCTAGAAACATGTCAAAGCATAGATTTCAACAATGATATACGTAATTGAGACATTCTTTCTGAATAAATAGCATGCATTATGAGACTCAAGAATGTTAACAGGTGCTACAGAGAAACGAGAGGCCCTTTTATTCATCAAACATTTTGCAGATTCAAAAAGCAAATTTGGGATTCTTTCCTATACACAATTGCCTTTGACTAAGCTGTGTTAAATTTAATACTACCTACTTCTAAGTAAATACCTACATGTTTGCACTGTTGATTTACATTGTTGACTAGAAAAGCATAATTCTGACATCTTAGACTTAGAACATAAACTGAAGATATTTACAAATTAATTTCAATGAGACACTAAAATTGTCTTTTAAAAATTTTAACTTTTTCTACCATATTCACATAGAGGGGAATTTTTTCTGCAAGATTCAGTTTGTTTCTGTCATATGCTTTGCTGGTCAGTTAGTGCAAATATTTCTTTTTCATGATTACTAGATTAAGCCGTCAAGGGAATCCACAACATTTTTGTACATATAATCTAGAGCAAGTACATTGTTGACACAAGATAATACATGAGCAAGAACGTATTTAAAGGCATTGGCAATTTTTTTCCTCTTTCCAACACAGGCCAGCATCCAACTCAACAATACTGATTATATTGTTTGTCTCTTTGCTAAGGAGCTATGCAAATAATTTGCAGCGTGGTGCACCGAATGTATTTCTCATCCAAAACAAATTAAATCATAGCCCCTGTGCAGTACAGATCTATAGGAATTAGGTAATACATTGCAGAGATGTTCTTCATTTAAAAAGAAACTGGGAGTTCAAGAGTTAAAGGATATACTCCTTTATATGTTTCCTTAGGAGTTAGCATAGTGTACTTGTAGGCATTTTCGGAGGCAGTCATATGTTTCTGCTGTTCAAGTGAAAAACATGTTAAGGGGGACTCACACTTCTTGATGGGAAAAATGGACACACTTATGAAGGATATTTTGATTTTTTTTCAAAACAACTTCAGTTGTGATCCACTTGGCTATGGAGAATTTCTGCTTCTCTGAACAGTTGCAATAGGAAAGCTTTTGGTATTCTTACTTCAGTTATATTCCAGTTTCCATTTATGGAGCTTAAAAGCCACTGAAAACATGCCCATAAATGCCCTATCTGATCAGGATCTGATTGGACCAGACCTGTTTTGCTTCAGCAAAACTACTAAATCCTGGGCTCTCAGATCATATCCTAATAACCTTTGCTACCATTATACATTGAAATAAATGTCAACTCATAGAGACCCAGTTACTCACTGAAGTTACCCATTTCAACAGGTTATTATATCTGTGTTTTCCCATTATTATTATTATTATTTAACTTCCTCTCTGGTTTTGTTGGTTGCAAATTTTCATTGGGTAGAATTTAAAGAAATAGTGCAATTCCAGGTTCCTGCTACTATCAATGCAATCTTCATTCCTACATTTCTAGTCATATGCTGAAAGCATTTTGATAAGTTATTGTTGACAGGGAGAGTGCATTGCCTCCATGCCTTAAGCCAAATATTTGTGACCTGGAGTGCAACGTTTTTGGAGACTGGTCATCTGTAATTAACCACAGAACAGTTTCAAAAGTTGCATGAAGTGAACTTTGAAGAAATCCTCTTGTGTTCTTCCCTCCCATTTGTTACTTAGCAAAGAACACTGTTTCTACAATGAATATTTATGAGAGTACAGCATAGGGCAAAATGCTATCTTTTACACAGAATTTTCCATCTTTCAAATAAAATTCCATCTGTTTGTTTATGCTTTTGGAAACCAGTATAGAAAGTAATCTTTTGCCTATTTTTTAAAATTCCTGTCTCAGAGGATTTTTTTCCCCATGATATATTATTGTTTTCCTCCACGTTTTAAAGATTTGTGAACCCTGGCCAATTTAATAAAATCCATTTGCAGATTATACATTTAATGATAAGAATCCTTGCATGGACAGAACACTGCAGCTGACTTTAATAACAAGATTACAATGGCTCCAACATGTGTGAATGGCTTCATATATGTGATTCCTTCTACCCCGGTCTTAGATCCTTGCCCATCATGACTATTAAAATCTGCCAAGGATACTATGACCAAATGGGTCTGATATGTCATCAGTGCTTCACTTCAGGAAGGCCATGTGTTTTCCTGTTGTTGTTGGTTTTTTTTTTAATTAGAGGGCCTATATGTAGGGAAACTATACTGGCAATGGACGATTTGAACAACTATAGTCCTATTTCAGATCTATTTTGGGGCAAGTTAATCAAAGCAAAGCAAAGCAAATGCAACCGACAAGTAGTCTCTGGGCGGTTTACAATTTTGATCAGTTGCAAGTGGGTTCTTGGAACTGAGTGAACCTTGAGCCTGCTACCGGGGATTGAACCCAGGTTCAGTTTTACCTGCAGTCAGCATTTTAGGCCACGATGACAGTGGTGGCTGATCATTGAAGTGTTCTTGGAACTGTTGCTCTTCAATCAGATTTTAGGGACATGGCAGCAGCCTGGCACCCTGCAAGACAGTCTCCTAAAAAGATAAAAGGAGTGTAACCCTGTTGGTCCTCCTGAATGTTTTTGTGTCCTATAATCAACCACTGTTTTCTTCTGAGAAGGCTATTGGGTTTAAAGATTAGAAGCTCCATTATTTGTTGGTTGGTCATCCTTTCTGAATGACCAATCCGAGATGGTACAGCTTGGGGATGCTGACTCCATTCCTTGGGAATTCTGCTTCAAACAAAGATTACTGTTTAGTGTTCTGCTTTCTACCATTTGGCTTCCCTGAAAAATACTACAGAAATTTCAGGTGGTCTAAAATGCAGCATCCAGACTGACTTCTGGGATTAGCAAATTTGATCATATATCCAAAATCCTGGTGCACCTTCTTTGTCTCCCTGACAGTTTCTGTGCTCAAAGCAACATCCTAGTTAAGCCCTTTGCCGTTTAGGATCTTGATTCTTGTTGTATCATCTCTCCCAGAAATCCATTTCACCCACTGGTCTCAATCCATGTTGCTGAATGTGGCCATACCAATAGAGGCTAGAAAAGCAAATAAAGGAGATTAGGCTTCCTTGGTGGTGACCCCCAGTCTCTGGAATAGGTTACCAGCTAAGATATGACAGATTCTTTCCCACTTCCTATTCAGGAAATTCTTCAGAACAGAACTATTCCAAGATGCTTTCAACAACTGAGTCTCCAGGAATCCTGGCTATTTTTTTCTTGTTCTCTCTTTTTAATATGCATTTTAATAGCCATATTGGTGTATATATTCTCATGTGGGATCTGTGGTATTTTTAAATTTTAGGATGTAAATCACCAAGAGTAGTGTGTGCGCTAGTGGAACAGTATAGGAAATAAATAAATAAATAAATATGTGGTGCTTTTCTACTGCATTTATGGCAAATATGGCTGAAATCCTGTTTCTCAGCAAAGTAAATCACAACAAGAGTAGTGCCACTGGATTTGTGCAATATAGGAAGGACCTGAGTTACCAAAACGCTTACTGATCCAAGGAGTCTACTCTAGCTGTGACTTACTACAATAGGATTTCAGCCTATAATCCTTTAACTTACCCTTCAGAATCTGAACATCTGTTTGAGAAGGCACACAGATGGTCTGGTTCCATTCATTTTCACTATAGAGAGTACTATATGCCTCCTACCTATGTTTATGTTTGCATTTTGCCTAATACATGAGAAAACCTAAATTTTATGGAAATGCAATCTTCATTTTTCTTCCGATGATGCAGAAACAGCCATCCTATCTGAATGAAATTCAACTTCTAAATCAGTGGTTCTCAACTTTGGGTCCCCAGATGTTCTTGGACTAAAATTCCCCCAAAGCCTAATTAGCACAACTAGTATAATACTACTGAGAGCTAGGATAAGAAACTAAAGAGGTACTGTAGGTGGGCAACACTTTGGGGTGCATACCTGTCCCTATCTATTCTGTAGTAAGTAGAGAACCTCTTTTGTTACATGATTTGGCAAGGCTGGGGAGAGCTCATTTCAAAAAGTAATACTGTACAGTGCTATCAGATCCAAGCAAGAGAACAATGGTATCCTATTTAAAAAAATTTTTTTAAACTTCAAACAAATGACAATTGATTTTGTTTTCATGAAGCATTGCTGTTGAACTCTTCAGTATTAAACAGTGTCATTTCTTATTTCTATACAGTACTATGTAAAATACCTTTGATACATCAAGTGCTGTCAGCTCCCGTGGAGCCTTTTTTCCTCCTTGTTTCCTAAGATTTCATGTCATTGTCAGAAAGAAGAAATAGAACATTGAGAAATCAAGACTTAGATTCAAATGACCACATAGCCTTCTCAATCACCTCCTACAAGTAGCATCAATTTCCAATTTAATGTGTTTTGGGTAACTTCAGGAAAGTTTTCTCATGAACAGGAGAAGAAAGGAAGATTGTACTAGTTACGTTTTTATCTAAAGACATAACAAAAACATTGTTTGGACAATCCATCTATAGATTAAATTAATGTATGGAACAAAATATGAATGTGAAGACACCTGGGTTATTCTTATTTGTGCCTACTCTGATGATACCTGTTCAAGTTATATTGTGATGAACAGGAGACTCTTGCTTGCAAATCGCTACTTATTAAAAAGGTGAAAGTTGCATTCCTTGGCACACAGCTGATGGGCATGATCAGGTGCATAGTCAGGAATCCCAATGCCTTTTTCATTAGCACCAATTTGCCATTAAGTCTTATCCAATTTCTTATAGACAAGCATCACTAATTCCCAACAGTTAAACTGACACATTGAAATTGCAGATGAAAGAACTTTGCTTGCAACATGACATAATTTTAAAAAAGTATCAAGTTAGGAATTGTATTCATCTTATGGAAGAAGTGTGGCATTGGTCAAATCAGAGGTGAGCCAGTTTTAGGCCTTCAGGGCCCTTTGTCCCCTTCACAAAAATTCTGAGGTCCAGTAGCTATAGCTAGATAAAGTGGTCCCCCGCCCTTTTGCGGTTCATATACTGCGGTCCCGCTATATCGAAGGACCACAGTACATGAAAAAAGGCCCCCTGGGATAAGGGGGAAAGGCCTGTTTCAGGCCTCCCGTACTTACCCCAGGACTGGTGCTGCCCCAAACGGGCCTCCCTGTGAACCGGAAGTGACTTCCAGTAAAATTCTGGTTCGCAGGAAGGCCCTTGCAGGCCCATTCAGAGCAGCGCCAGGCTGGGGGTAAATACAAGAACCCCCAGCTAGGCCCCCCAGGCCTGAACTGACCTGCATCCGTATATCACGAATTTTCAATTATTGCGGGTTGGCTCGGGTCCCTAACCCCCGCAATAGGCGGGGGAATCACTGTACAAACTGTTGCTTCATAGATATGTTTAAGCATTCATAGACGGCCACGGAACACTTGTGCCCAAATTTGGAGCAGAGAACCACAGGTGCTACACTTCTCCTCCCCTCTTCCACACCAGCCAGAGACTCAATCACTGGCCATAGTGCTGCACCAGAGAACTCCTTCACTGGCAACACACCTGTCATGTCAGGAGCTTGAGCTGTTCTTTCCCACCTCCTCTAGGCCACCAACCAATGTGGGGCCTTTCCCAGTCCCACCTCATTTTTGGACTGGCTGATGGTCTGAGGAGCAGGGAAAGAACCCCAGCTCCTGCTGCAACTGGAGTACTGTGGATGAAGGAGGTCCCTGGCACAGTGCTGTGGCCAGGAAGTGGTCCTCCAACCAATGGGGGGAAGGGAGGTGAGGGGGAGAATCATGGCACTTGGGGTGCTGCACACAGCACAAAACACAACAAGGAATTTTTAATGAATTCCTAAATATTTTTAGGCTTTTTAAAAATAAATTCATGATTCCCCCACAATTAATCATTTTCAGTATCTTAACATAACTTAGATGAAAGAAGCTTTAGAGTTGTTAAAAAGCATTGTGCTATGTATTTATCAGAGATGTGCCATCAAGGTGCAATGAAGTCATGGAATTCTTTGGAATGTTCTGCATCCCTTTGAGATAATAAAACCCAATGTGAAATTGTCCCTTGGCTGAAGCAAAATGTTAGCAGCAGCAGAAGCAGCAGCAAAGGTTGGATTACAGAGATGATACAAGGGAAGAACAACCTGTTCACAAGTTTAAACAGCAAATTGGCTTTGTCCTGGCTCCAGGCCTTTCTGGAGGATTGTCCTCAGAGAGTTCAGTTTGGAGAGATTATGTCTATCCCTTGGACCCTTAACTGTGGAGCCTCTTCTTCGTTCTGTGGAAGATTCCATTCCATCTCTTGAATATTACCTGGATGCTGTGCTGGGGTGGATAGGGATAACAGACCAAGGACAAACCTGGACAAGATGGAGGTCCTGAAGGTAGTCTTGTGATTAGACTACGGCAATGCTCTCTTTGTGGGGCTTCCTATGAGGTTGTTAGGGAAACTCCAGCCAGTGCAAAACATGGTGGCCAGACTAGTGAGTAATGTGAAGAAATGCCAACACTTCCCCCCTACTCTAGCCACCTTGCACTGGGTACCAGTTCATTTCCATACCAATTTCAAGTTGATGATGATGACATACAAAACTCTAAATGGTTTGGGACCTCAATACCTGGCAGAATGGCTCCTTCCTTCAAGATCTGCCCATACCACACAATCTACCCGTGCCAAGCAGCTGAGAACATTAACCCCAAAAGAAGACCAAAACTTCTTGGTAGTTGCTCCTTGTCTTTGGAATGGTCTCCCACTTGAAATCCACCTGGCCTCTTCACCAGAAAATGTTTAAATGGTCACTACAAACTGGCTCTTTAAACAGGCTTTTCCAGAGCCTATAACATCTTAAAGCAGTGGCTATAATAGCACTATACTGCCCGTTCACTGTCTTGTTCTTAAATTATTATTTTTAATTGAGTTCATGTTGTTTAATTTATATCTTTGATGCATATTAAATTTTGGTGCTTCTTTTTTGCACTGTCACTGTTTTTCATTTGGTTTAGACAGTTATTTATTATATTTGTTGTACACCACCCAGAGAGGCCTTGGTAGCCAGATGAGCAGTAAAAAAAATCAGTTAAACACACTCACACCCCAGATTAGTGTAGGAACTCTTTAGTATTTGATGTTTGGGCAGAGGTAAAGCTGTGTGAGCACTGCAGAATGTTTTCTGCCTCAGTGTACAAGTGAGTAAAGCACGATCTTTGTAACATTTTGAGAGAGAAACATGTAAATGTTTTAGAAGAACTTTTAAAAAAAGATTAAATTTAAGTCTCTGTGGACAGGTGGTTTGGCTTTCTACCTCACAGCAATCAAGAAGAGCTTCGATGCAGATAAGCATTTTATTTTAAAGAACCTCAGTACATCCTCCCGAACAGATGGTTGGATGGACCTGAGCTGTTTGAGTGCCTGTGCAGAATCTCAGCATTCCAAACTGGAGAAGAACTTCTGAAAGAAAAGGACATAGCCAAGAATTAAAAGCTGGTCAGGTTTCTATACTGGTAATTACCAACTTCTGCACAGCCGTATCTGAGGCTTATCATAATGAGCTGTGTAAAAACGTGAATGTCAAAGGGATCAAGCTTTCTGCAAAAGTAACAGGACCCAACTGTAGACAATGTTATGTGTTCTTTATATTTTTTAAAAAAAACCTGTCAAGGCAACTCCATTGTATACCACGTTGAATGGAATGAATTATGAAATTCAATTCAGTTTGACCAGGTTAGCTTTAGCTATGGGCCTGAACAAATTCCAGCTGAAGAAAAAGCAAAAGTGTTCTGCTTATATACCACCCCATACCACTTCAAGTAGCTTCTTGGCGGTTTACAGTTTAATTACAGTATGCAGGCTACACATCCCCCCCCCAGCAAGCTGCGTACTCATTTTAGCAACCTCAGAAATATGGAAGGCTAAGTGAACCTTGAGCCTCCTACCTGGGATTGAACCCCAGGTTGTGAACACAGTTTTAGCTGCAGTACAGGTTCAGTACTACTAATGCAACCCGAGGGGGTACCCTCACAAAAATTGTGCAGCTAGTATACAATTCAATAGTTATTTACAGAAAATATATGCAGGCCAGTAGACTGACAACCCCTTCCATTTGTTTTGCTTTCAGCAGTCCTAGGTAGAACAGGCATCTTGAAGGATCCAGGAAGTAAGCTGATAAGCCTTTGACTGTATAATCTGTACAGATTTGTTTCACTTTACTGCTGTCACCTACAGCCCTTTTGGGTTATCTGGACTTACAGAAAAGTGACTGTTTTGATGCCTCTTTTCAGTTTTGTTGTACTGTATGTCAGTATTTCTTCACCTACTAGCTAGGATCCAAATCTGACACTGCTTGAGCAGTTTTTTTTAAATTTAGTTTTATACCGCCTGTCTTCCCAAAGGAACTCTGGGCAGTTAACAATACGGGTAACACAAACAAATGTAAAACCCAGTGCAACAATCAGGACAAATGAGGAAAGAATAGAAGAAAACAAGATAAATACAAGATCAATGCTATGAAGGTGACTCAAAAAAAATTAAAGGTCACCAGATGCCTCCCTAAAAAGCAAGGTTTTGAGTGCTTTTTAAAAGGCGAGCAGGGACTGTGTGAGGCACAACTCACTCAGAAGGTGGTTCCAAAGCAAGGGGTCAGCCACAGAGAAGGTGCGGTTTTGGGCTACCAATTTCCACACCTCCCTGGGTGTGGCCACTTGAAGTGAGAACACCTGCGACATTCTAGTGGGCCGGGCCTCAGTTGATTTTTGCATGATACACTCCAACAAGTATTTAGGTCCCAAGCCGTGGAAGGGTTTATAAATCAAAGCCAAGACCTTGAACCTTATCTGGAGTGCAACGGGCAACCAGTGCAAGCGAGCCAGAACTGGGGTAATACGATCAAATCTATGCGCACCCACCACCAGTCTGGCCGCTGTGTTCTGTACCCGTTGAAGTCTCCGGACAAGGGTCAAGGGCAATCCCATGTAAAGAACATTGCAGCAATCTATCATTGAGATCATGAGAGCCTACACAATTGTTCTCAGGGAGGCCTCGTCCAGGTACATGAAGATCTAGGCAATCCGACATAGGTGGGAAAAGGCGGTCTTGGAAACGGTCATCACCTAGGCTTCCAGGGAAAGAGCCGGATCCAAGACCACTCCCAGATTCCTGACCCTGTCCGCAAGCGTAGGGTGATACCCCCCAAACTGGGGAGAGGGCTGCTGAACCTGGCAGAGGACGCCCCAAAGAACAGGACCTCAGTCTTCTCCGGGTTGAGTCTAAGCCTGTTGGTCCTGGTCCATTCCATGACCGCCTCCAGGCACAAATCAAGGGAGCATACCGCCTCAACTGTAGAGGTGGAAAAGGAGAGATAGAGCTGCGTGTCATCTGCATATTGATGACAGCAGACTCTAAATCCCCTAATGACCTCTGCCAGCAGTCTCATACAGATGTTGAACAGCATGGGGGAGATTGCCGACCCCTGGGGCACCCCACAAGGGAGCTTCCAAGGAGGTGACAACTTATCCCCCAGCTGCATACATCCCCCCAGTTGCACTTTGTCCTCACTCATTAAAGGAAGCATCTCATAGTTCCTTATGTGAATTGTTCCTAGCCATGGCAAAGAGACTAGGCAACACAGTGAGCAAGGGTGCCGTGTCTGGATACCAATCAAGAACCAGAGCCCAACTACATTCTTTCCAAACAACTATTTTTTGATACCATTACTGTCCTCTTTGTCAGCGGAATGGCCTTTCCATCCCTTACTACCAGATCCAATGTAATAACACTGGCACGGCTTCTCATCCTGCCAGTGCTGAAAAGGGTTGTGTGGTCCTTGGGCTCCTACTCAGATCATTTCTTCCATCTTTGTATACCATGGTCTGTTGGCATGATGACAAACTACAAAAATATTTATAGTTTTTCTGGAAAGAAACAAGCAAGGAAGATGTTTCTGGACATCAGTTATACATAGTGTCTTCATAAACTGGCCAGAAACTCTTTAGTCACATCAAGTGTCTGTTTATTCCCAGAAATGAGGTCTTCACTGTGTTATTTTACTCTCTGAGTGAATTTGAGCTTTCAGTCTGTTGATGGTCTCTAGGTGGAAAATATTTTTTTTTTTTAGTCAGAAAGTTAAAAATGGCCATGTTAATTGAAGTCAGTATTCACAAGAACAAGTTTGAGCTGGATCAAATAAATATTATGGTCAGTGATTGATGGCACTAGTAGCTCTTTACTTTGGAGTCCAGTAGCTCACTTTTCTCCTTTTCTTAGAGGTCTCCAAGATTTTTCTTTCCATGAACTATTCTGCTTTCCAATTAAGAGTTGTAAGAAAAGAGGTTACATACAAGTCAAACAGAAATGATAAGACTGGCCACAGCTCTAAAAGATCAAATGGAGTGTTTGGATTACAAATGTATTTGGCTAATGTAAGTCAATTCACTGAGGTTTGTCGATTTTCACCTCATATAAATCAAGGATGTGTGATAAATTAGGTGATGACGAAAGTCAATATTAGCAAAGGAATGTTGACATCTCATAGTTACCTACCTGTTGCCAGTTCCAAAAAAGATCTGCCAAAGATGTAATCTACAATAAACAATTGGTTTCCAGGAATCTATAAAGAGGGGCATTAAGTGTGAATTGATTTATACGGGCAACAGCAATAGCAAAATAATGCAGAACATGAAATCAATTGTGTTTTCATCAAAGCATGTATTTTTCTTTCTCTAGAAATCACAGAAATTTCTATGTGTGCTTGGACTCCATAAATATTTTGTATATATATTTTTATTTATTACACTAAATTACACAGAACAAATATATTGCTTGTCTCCTGTCGTGTTACCGATTCAATCACAGTTTTTCCCAACATTTGAGCCCAGTATAATTTATATCTCTTTTCCCAACTTAAATGAGCATACTTTCATACAGTGGTACCTTGTATAAAGGAAATAATTCATTCCAAATGAAATTATGTTGAGCAAATTTTCCTCTATACAAGTTTCCCATAGGAATGTATTGAAAACAGTGTAATCCCTAATCACGACCATTTTTATGTTGTAAGGATTCACTCCATAAGCAATTCTGTTAAGCAAATTTCCCCTATCTCCAGAATTTTTATGTTGTACAGATTTTATGTTATACAAACTGTTTGTTATACAAGGGTCCACTGTACTTTCATACTATATCTAACTATACTTACACCTATTTTAATACAAAGCATATAGCCTATCTAATCTCAACAATCTATTCAATCTCACTATTTAGCTCTTCGAAACTAAGCAATTAAGGATAGATTTGGCTGACTGTATATATTCTATATATCATCCACAGTATATTTTCCCATTCTTCCAAAAAGTGCCTAATTTCAGCAACTATCTCTAATTCAAGTTAATATTTATGGGCTAGTATAAGAGAGCTACCTCCTTGTCTATATATTTCCCTTTTTGAAAGTTTATCAAATCCAGATTTTCATCAGCCCAAGCTTGCTTCTCACTCAGTCTCAATACTTCTGTATGCTGAAGATACTGTGCTTCTGTCAACATTGTGCATTGGATTTAGAAGACTTTTGAGATCCTTCTCCTCTTATTTTTATCTAAGAACATTTAGAAATTAATTATACTAAAACCAAAATAATGGTTTTTAGTAGAAGGAGAATTAATCACAAATGGTCCCTTAATGGCCAGCCAATTGAACAAGTCCAGCAATATAAATATCTTGGCATAACATTCCTCTTGTCTGGTACTTGGTCTATGCATATATCCCGTACAGCAATGAGAGCCCAAGGAAATATCAAAGGCATAATTAGGTTTTCAACTCAAATGGAGGAAAACATGTCCCCCCAGCCTTACAAGTTTTTAAGGCCAAAATCATCTCTCAAATGCTATATGGCTCTCAATTGTTTGGATATGTCAATTTAAGACCAGTGGACTAGATTTGTAAGAGCCATTTTAGGCGTCCCTTCATGCACTTTTAACACAGCACTTCGCCTAGGGGTTGGATTAGTTCCCATTGCAGCACGAGCCAAAATTCTTATGGTCAAGTATTAGCTCAAACTCATTTTTTCCTCAGAGGGGTTTTCCCCTTATATTCTTAAAACATTGGGTCCTAGGAAAGCCATGACTCTGGTGAAATTATGGATCAGGGACATAGAACTGCAGAACCATGCTGGCCAGTTGGGAAAATTCAAATTTCTTATGAAACCTGCATTTACCGCCTCCCCGTATTTAGATAGGCTCATATCTCCAAATTCTAGAAGGGTCTTTACAATGGCCAGACTTGATGTTCTTCCTTCCAAGTTTTTGGAGGGAATGTTTCAAAGTTTACCTCAGTCAGTTTCTCATTGCCCTTGCTTCAATGATCAAATGGAAACAGTTGACCATGTACTTTTATTTTGTTCCTACTACCATAAGGAACTCATTTTTCCAATTATATGTAAATTTCTTGGGAGGTCAACATAATTTTATGTACATTTGCTTCTTTCTGATAATACTTATCAGACTACTAGACACGTAGCCAAATTTAGCACTCTCTTGCAGTTTGGTGCCTTTATTGGATTAAAGTTATTTTTTTAAATCCATATCTATGAATTTTAATCAAAAGTTTTAATGCCCAATTCACAAGAAGTAAAATGGAAGTGTACAGTGGGGTTGTGTTTGCGGCAGGTTGTTTGTGTATTATTGTTGTTTCTTTCTTTTTTGTCTTTGGCTGTAAATAATTTACTACTACTTTATGCATAGAAATTCTTGTCTATACCTAACTGCCTCTATTTTTAAAAAATATAACAGCTTAACATTTATTTATAAATCAGGTTTGTCTTCACATTTCCATTTTCCATTTCCCATATCATACCAATTAACCAGTAGCCTTAGACAATCAGAATACAGAAAGCATTTTATGTAATGAATTCACTAAGCCAGAAGTTCTTTTTTTCAATTTTCCCTTTTCCTGCCAAGCCCCCATTCTCACAGATTGCTTCCCCCTTGCCATCCTCATTGGGTGTTATATTATCCTGATAGCAATCTTGATGGCCCCTCTGCCACTGAAAAAGTCCCATATTTTCCTCTTTTTGGCACCCACATTGAATAAGACAGATGTGCCCATCGTACTCCATGGACCTGGCACATGCAAGGGCCCAGCCTGTACCATTCCCATCACATCCGTGTTCATGTTAACATTTGCCCTCCATTCTGGTTCAATCTCCTGACTCGAGCTGACCTCAGTAGATACGTTTATCATATTCTGTAAATTTGGCATATCCAAAGATCCATCCTGGATCAATCTTGTTGCGTTTGTCTGTAGATTAAGATCAGCTGTTTGTTTTAGCTCAATCTCCTGATCAGAGCTAATTTCGGGTTTTTTCTAGAGACCCATATTATCCACCACTCTATCTTGAGGTCTATCTTGTGGAGTTGCAAACTGCATTCCTTGATCTCTGTTTTGCCTCTGTGTGTTTATCAGAATTGAAGATCTCTGTATCTTCAGAGGTTGAACCAGTATAGAATCTATAATTTTTTTGCAAACCGCATAGAATTTTGTTGGCAAAATCTTCTTCTAAGATGTTTTCCCAATCCATTGTGTTTATAGCTCACAAGAAAGGGTTAATGTTGTTTGTAATAGTTGCTGCCACTTAGTTTTGAAATATTGTTTGTAATCATTTCTTCCACTTAGTTTCAAAATAAGAGAAGATACAGAGGAAAATAACTAGACTAGATTAAATCCAAAGCTGCGAGCTTTGTTTTCAAAACTTTGTTTTCAGACCATGCGGTTATTCCAAGGTCAGATTATGTGTTCTGAAGAAACAGTTTTCCCAATGCTACTCTTACAGTTGCGTCTTTAAAATCAACATGTAGAAAGTGCAGAGAGGCATAAGGTAGTTTCCTTTAAGTTTTGTCTTTATCCACCACATATAAAGAGCAGCAAAGGCATAAAATAATTTTCCACAAGAAGAGAACAATAGGCAAAAAGGCAAGTTCATGAAATAATGTGAAAACAATCACTTCTGTGCTTGTCTTTCAAAAACATTCACACCTTCTTTGCTAAAAGCCTCTTCCTCAGAGAAAGAGGGTTTAGTGCTTGTTTGAAGGAAAGATTTCCATATACCAAGAAGATTTGCATAGGGAGAGATAAAAGCTTCTGCTCATGACACACCATGTATTTACAAGCTTTAATGTCCGGCACCAACAGTTCTGCCTTCACCATAGCGAAGGTCTTCCTCTGGTGGGAGATGAAGCATTTTCCTGCTTCCACAAAGTTCACTGCTGCTCCCTTTGTGATCTGCAGTTGCTGCGTCTTCTTCATTTCCCCTCCAAGGAAACTTTATCCTTATTAGGGTCCTTTTATCTGGAGGAATTCAATTTGATAAGCTGGATCACTTATCAAGTTGTTTTGCCGCAGTATATCCGGAACCAGAACTCCATAAATATTGATCAAGGCATAATTTTCCCAGTTGAGCAAAAGAGTAAAAAAGGCCAAACCATCAAATCATTCCTATCTTCCCAGCCTCTTGGTAAGATCCCTTGAGATTCTAAAATGTGCCAATCTCGACATGATGCTATAGGTTGTTGTTGGTGGTGATATTGTTTGTGGTGGTTTTTATTTATATAATAGATGTGGGAAAATCCAAACAGTTTTAGCATTATGGAGGGAAATGAAGGGGGAGTTGAATTCCTGATCTCTTGCCACCTATTGGTGTAATAGAGGCTTCAACTGAAGTACAAATGGCAGATTCAAAATGTCTTGCATGGGAGGGGGGAGTACCTTTTCTTCTTAAACAGCTATCATATATATAATATAATATACTTTTGTGGGAGAACAGAACATGATTAGAGAAATTACTGTTAGAATGGCCAGATTTAGGCAGTATTTCATATTTGTGAAATTGGACTTCACAGGACTTCTGTGCTTAAGTCCTTAATGCCAATTACAATGAAAACAAACTATTTTGGAAACAACATCATCATGATCAACAACAACAAAAACAGTCTTTTTATGTACTCAGCTAATTTAATCACTTGGGGAATTGCCTTTCCTAATCACAGACTATTTGTAAGATATGGTAATGGGCACAGGCAAGACAGTTATTCGTGTACACATTCTGTTTTAGACAACTTGCCACATAAGCCGGTCTACTCAGATCGCATGTATGTTTATCATACCAGTTATGGATGGCCTAGGCAGATTTCTTGCTTGACTGAATCAAGCAAATACAAAGTGCATGTGCATATGGAACAGAATGCAGGGAATAGTCACACAAGGAAATGCTGTACTGGTGATTTTCATCATATCTGTTTCTGTCCTAGGCATCATGTCATAGAAATAGCCCTGGCTTAGTAGAGTAGAACAATCCATACTACTCTGAGCTTGCCCTTGACTATCCCACCGCACCGCACCCCATATAACTGATAATAGGATGGCTGAAATAACACTACGTTGGAATTACAAGGGAATTAATATTGACTTTGAATGTGGATCTGCCAACTGTTCAGTATCTGGTGCCACCTATCTGACTTTTTTACTGATCAACTGCATATATTTGGCCTAAATCCCCAAAGGTTTATGTGGATTTTAAGATCTCCAACTTTTTTGTTTCATTTTTTGTGAACATGGTTTACATGTTTGGTTTGCTCTTGATATTAATGACCTATAATGAATATTTGACATAAATAGCTACATTGCTATAATCTCTACTATAACCTCTACTATTGTGTGCATAAGTTCACTGTACAGAAATGACATTGTTCATTCCTCTTCAGACATAAACTTTTGCAAGATGTAAACCCAAAGAATTAAACTGCATTAACTATATCCAATTTTGGTCTCCAGATACATGACTACAATTTATCTACCATTACTCATAGCTTATTTCAGTCCAACATCTATTAAACATGTTTTATTCAGAATTATCAATTCTAAGATTGTAATGTGACTTGGGAAAATTACATAAATGTGACTTATCAAATATAGAAAAAATTCTAATCAGTAATTCATATCCCTTTTGCTTCCCACACGAAGAATTGTTAAAATATAATTTTAATGACGCATAAAAAGTCACTTTAAAAAGTCTGTACATGTTACTTCTGATATGATTAATAGAATGAATCATTACTAGAATCATACAAGGTCTGAGAGGTAAACATAAAGTAGTAGAAAAGAAGATTTAGGAATGTACTTAGAGGAAACTATCAGATTAATACCATAGCTAAATACAAACTGCACACTGGAGGGCTCTCTTTAAGAAATGGTATGTGCAACTTTATTTTCTAAAACTACAATAAGTAAATGAATGAAAACTGTACAAAGTCTGTTAGATGTAATTTTTCCCACATGGAATAATTTCTGCTTGATAAGAATGACCTAAGTAAGCATCTCGCCCACCTTACTAAAAGAACAGTGTATGCTAAGAATGTGTAATTAATTATAATTATGTGTGCTCAAGTTGATTCTGGTTTATGGCAACCCTTTCCATAGTTTTCATGGGAAAACTCTGAATGGCACAACAACAGCAATACACTATGGGAGACAGATGGATGAGAAACATTTTATAGCATGCACCTAGGGCATGTTATGTGCCCGTGCAGAAGAATTGTGAATCTAGAAGAATTGAAGAATCTAGGGTGGTATGGAGCTATATGTCTCTCTGTGACCAAGGCTTTAGATGCTGAAAATGCCAACACTTAAGATGCTATCAGTACCAGACACTCCCAGGTCATCAGAGGTTTCTAAATGCTATTTGGGGAAGGCTTCAACTGCTGGAAACATGTAGAAGCCAATCTTATCTGGCCAAATGACCAAGTTGTTAACCATAGTAGTTCTGGGGTGAAAAGTTCAAAAAGTGATATAATTTACCCAGGTCAGAGAGCTCTAACAGTTGCTATGCTTTGATGCCCAACTTTGTCATCCTTTGAGGTCTAGTTTTGTTATCAGTTTGCTCATGAGTCAGCTGCTTTGTTACCATTTTGCCAGTTAGTGAAGACTAGGCACACAGCCGGTGCATGCTCCATATATTGGCCCATTACTGAGACCAGGCTCCAGAAGGGGCTCCACTCTTGACTTCCAGTGGTCACCATTCCTCAAGGGCTCTCAGTGTGCAGAAAGGGCACAAGGTTTCTCCCAATTTTCTTCTTTGACTCCAAGTGTTTTTTGCTTTTCTGTCTCTTTTCTCTTTAATGTCATTTTGTGCCTTTTTCTGCATTGATCGCTGTCATCAAATTCTAAAAAATAACCCTTGTCAGCCTTGACAAGACAAGGTACAAGTTTATGAATAACACTTTGTAGTTTGCATTGTGTGGCATGCAACACTTGTCTAGCATGGCAGGCTTAAAAAGTAACACCTTCTAATTTGTGAGTGGATGTAGTTTCTTTAGAGATCCAGCTAGGATAGTTTAGGAAAAATGAGCCTCATTTGCATAGTGAAGCCAAACTGTTAAACCCAATATCTCCTTTTGCTAGATATGAATCAATTAGCCTCAACTACTAAAGATGGCATGCCCGTGGATAGACATCTTTGGATTGATCTGATGATCATTGTAAATGTTTACTTTACCAATAACTTTACAGTATTACATTTCATCTCTTCAACAGTAACAGCAGAGCAAAGTGTTCTGCTTATATACCGCCCCATACCACTTCAAATAGTCTCTGGGTGGTTTACAGTTTCATTACAGTATGCAGGCTACATATTCCCCCCCCCCCCCTGGAAGCCTGTGAAAATTCTCAGTCATCCAGGTGAGATTGTCTGGAAGTTGAGTCATAGCAACATTTTTTTGTGAGAGCAAAGCATTTCACTACTCATCCAAGCAGCTTCACCAGTCATTTCTTTTCCTCTGTGGTTCCTACCACCTACTCATGACCCATGATAGGATTTTTCATGTGTAGCATCCTGACTTGGGTAAAGACCCCAAAGGCTCTTGCCTGATTCACATTTGGAAAACATTTGTACTTTCTTATCATTCTAAAGCTATGTACTTTGCAAATCTACCAGTACAACATTTGACAGGGCGATGCTTCCAGTTGCCAGAGTCAAAGGAACCAACACCACCTGCGAACATCGACACAGATTACTTCCCAATGTTCATTATGTAAAGATTTCCCAAAGTGAAAAATACTACTTCATGACTCTCTCTTGCCTATACTTGACACTGTTCTAAGATATCAGCACCAGCTGCAGCCATTGTCAGACTCTGTACTGATTTCATTGGGGAGAACATGAGGTCTGTTGTCTTGTTTTCCTCATAACCAGACAACTTCGTCATAGAAGGAAAGTCATTTTACTGTCATTTCAAATTCTCCCATTTCATCCCCCTTTGCTTGTAAAAAAAAACCATTAGGCAGTTCCCTGGCAGGGTAGATATATGCTTACATTTTCAGTAGTTCAATTTTACTTTTGCTATACATAATAAACATGTACAAAGATGTCTGACTGCTTCTAACATCAATATTAGTTGCAATGTGTTACCAGAGAGATCTGTAAAGTAAATAATTCATATTAGAATTCTAAATAAAACAGATTGCAAGCATGAGTGAGCCTTAAAGAGGTCTAGTTTTAACAAATTAAAGGAAAACGCAATATATAATACTGTGGTAGATATTTTTGATGAACACAGAGAATTACAGAAACCATAGAAAGTCATTTTTTAGGAAGAATGAATAAATACCATTCTGGAACCTAAGAGAAGGCAGCAGCATATAAGCTCTGCTCAGTTATAGATAGTTTCTGCTTATATTTAGCCTTTTCTGAAGTGACTTTTCAAGTTCTGGAGTTAGCAATGATGGTATCACCATGAAGCTCAGTCAACATAATACCATCAAAATTGCAAGTGGATAGAACATCTTTGATGGAGCCTGAACTTTCCTGGAGATGGAGGTGGGGTATATATATATTGGGGTGGAATCCCCACCTCCATCTCCAGGAGAGTAAGTTGATTAGTTCTAAACAAAACCAAAAGAAATTAAAAACAAAAACTTGATTTTGATCAAGTGCTATCTTTTCTTCAGCTATTTACTAATGAAAGAGCAGGATTAGGATTGGATGGGAGGCTGAATCTAGAGGAAGGAGAAGGACTGACAATGTTAGAATTATGACAGGAATGTGTATCTGAAATTAGGGGTGAGACTGAAAAGTGTAGATGATATGAGAGGTAAAAAATAAAAACAAACAAACAGCAATAACAGAGAGATCAGCTGATTTCCAGTCCATGTATTGGCTCATAAAATCATTCTTTATTGTTTCCACCTTGATCTGCCTTTTAAAAGAACATGAAAATTCACTTTCAAATTTACAAAATATATTTTGAATATACAATAGGATCCCCATATCCACTGGGGGTTGGTTCTAAGCCTCCCCATCAGTACTGAAAACCGTGGATAATAGTATGGTAAAAGGGTGGGTTAGAATTTTTTTTTTCACATACGGTACATTCCCAGAAAAGACTACTAGGGGGCACTAGAGATTGTACATTGTATTCTTCCCAAACAAGTATTCCTGGCATGGTCTCTCACTCCCTCTAATGGCCTAGTCTGGTAATATGTGTGAAAAGTTTTTTCCTGGATGTTTTTATTTTTTTTTTATATTTTCAGATGGAGGATAAATGAATCAGTGAATTTTGATCCCGTGGATAAAGCTGTACATTCTCTTAAAATGTACAATTCTAAGTATATTATACCTCAGAGTAAACATTTCTATAATCCTGGTTTATCTCAAAATATCCGGTTATAAATACATGATAATACATTATCATCTGCACATTGTTCTGAAAGGCACAGATCTGGATAGTTTACCCAAGTTTGACAGTCAGAATGTTGACTGCAAACAAGGATATCTACGGGCATTGTCTTCAAAGCAGATTGATTTGCTGGCCTATTGCAGATGCATAGTGCTTATCACTATAATGCTCCAATTTGTTTGACTTTTGTGGGAGTGTTCACACATGCTTTGGACCTTTGCATTACATTCAGTGACATTTAAAAATCTTCAAACTGTGTGACGAATTTGACAGCATTAAAGCAGAGCTTAAAAAGCACCATGAAGTTTAACCAAGTGTGTGTGTGGAGTAAGAAGTATTAAAGGGGAGGAGGACTGGTTCCATCAAGGAAGCTACAGCCTTGAGCAAGTCTGTTGAGGTCATTCATTCATTGGGTTGCCAATGCCATAAGTCAGAGGTGGCTTGACCGCACATAACAACAACAAACGGTGAGAAGGGGTAATTCTTTCTTGTGCCATTTTCCTTATCTGTTGCTCATTGATGCAGTTCTCAAGGTCCAGTTTGCTTTTCTTGGGAACACATGGGTGGCTACATGCTTTGCCCAGTGAGGCAAATGACTATGATTCATAATTCCATTCAAACAGTTTCATTCAGGAAACTAGTGGAAGCATCATTTTCTTGACTCAGTTTGGTAATCTGCCAAGGCTGTTTTTTTTTTTAAAAAGCAATGAAACATCATGAGATATCATCACAGATCTGTGTTTTATCTCCTTGGGCCCTCAGTGCTCATAACTTTTGAAAACAGCATTTGTGCATAACTACTACTGATTCTCTTAAAAGTGCAGCATTGCACCCTATATTTACAATAAAAAATAGAATACCCCAGATATAAATAATTTGTTACAGAATGTGCCAATTGTATTGTTACAGTGCATGTTAAGGTATGCAGTAAACAGAACACAAGCTGAATGCTGCTGCATTGTCTGAGGAAGATCAATACTTTTCTTGGTATCTTTCAGTGTCAGTCTTAATTAGATCTTTTCTTTATATAAGATCTCAGTCACTGAGGAGAGCATGCTGAATTAATCAGAGTTCCAGCACACAATGCACATATCTACTTGATTATTTCCAGATGATCAGTTGTCCAGTCTTCCCCTTACATACCTCAGTATAACAATAATTTCCTACATTTCGCCCTGTTTTTTCACAATGGAAAAAGCAAACTTTGTTTTCAAGCATCAAATAAGCTATTTTAAAGGTTTCTGAAATCAGCTTATTCTCACTTCTGGAAATGCAGGTGTTAGGTCTAAAAATCCTGCAAACTTAGGCTACATGTTGCTGTATATGGTAGCTATACCATTTATATTACATCCCTTGATAGAACTGTTCCGGGTTGTTTTGCATACTGTCCTGACATCAGATTTTTCAGTTAGCTTGGCATATAAACCTCATGCATATATTAGTTCCTTTTAAGCAGAGCATATCCTTGTAATACAATATGTTAAACATATTTCTCTTTAAATGTATTTGTATACAAGTAATGTCTACATTTTGCACACTGCGTCATAACTAAGTTCCTGCTTAGCCAGTCTGGGGCCTATGGGCAGTCAAAGGCTGAAATCATCATGCTTAGCATAGTAAGTTGTACTACAGTAGACCAATTGTATCACTCCTCCATACATTCCATGGATCCGAATGGGTCTACTTTAGTTGCAACCTACTGCATAATAAAGTATTTGAATATTTAAGTTGTCACATGCTACTTTAATATACAGTAGTACTAATACTGTGTAGTATATTGCAACTAAAGTAGGCCCATTTGAATCCATGGAACCTATGGTAGAGTTGACTTATCAAATCCCTGCTGATTCTATGAGCTGCTTTGGCCATTACTGCTGGCCCATATCTCCAAGAACTGGTAAAAGTGGTCTAAGACTTTTCCAAGGCTTTTTGCTGCCCGAGATAATGAGGTCCATTTTCCAATTCCCATTATAAATTCTGCCTCATTGGCAATGGGATGCTACTGTCTAGGATTGAGTAGCTTCATTCGTAGAGGCATTCCCAGAACAGGTTGAGTGCCATGCACACTTCTGTACTCCAGGGAGTTAAGGAGGAACAGCCAGTAGACTGCCATAACAGCTCCTCAGCACCCCTTCCCTCTCGGATCTGGCCCTGTTAGGAAAGCTGTTCCTTAGAACAGTGATTGTGAGGTGATTTTAAAAAACCCACAGAAGCAGCCCTTGTCTCTTAATGATACCTCAGGCTGCATTTGCAGACTAGCTATAGGAAGCATTAGGGATTATCAGTGTTCTAATACCCTGAGGCAAGAGGCCTTGTACCAGCCTCAGATTATAGGGGGAAAGAGTTGGAGAGATGTCAGTTGACTTTATATTAATGTTTGGCAAACCCTTAAAGTCTACACTCGATAATAACCTTTGGCTGGCCTATAGGAGCCCCACGTGCTGCTCACCAACCCATACAATTTAGGAAGTAAGCCTAGCGGATGTGAGCCACGAATTGGTCTTGTAGTGCAAAAAGTTATGTTTGACTGGCTTCCAGGGATTAATGTTTTCCTCAACAAGAGCAACAAGTCACTGCCACCTGGCCATCTGCCAGAGTCACATAATAAAAATTTCCTTTGGTCTGTCTTTCGGCATGATTCAACTTTGGCACCATTGTTTGGTATTGTAACATCGCTGTGCAGATTAGAGGGGCAGGTGAATTTTGAGAGTGGTGTCCAAGATGGAAAATTTAATAAGAGGTCTGAGCTTTGACTACTGCTGAAGAAAATTCAAAGCCCAGAACTGAGTCTCTGGAAAGACCTATAAAGGATGTGAGAAGCCAAGTTTACAGAGGCCAGACACAAATCCCTGAAGGAGCAGAATTTTTGTTCCCTATGTGAGGAAATGATTCTTGTGAGGGGAACTCAGGTAGAAACAGCCCTGCCAAGGGAAAAAAACCTGTCAGGCCCTACTAGCCAGAACTGCTGACATGACTAATGGCTGTTAGAAATCAGAGAACTCCAAAACTGTAGATAAAGACATCCAAGGATGGGAGAAAATATATATATAGGGAGATATTTCTTGCTTTTGTTTGTGACTGTTGTTCCTTTTCCCATTTTCTTCTCTTTCTGTTTACCAATCAGTTTATGACCATCTTACTTCTTTGTTCTTATAACTGCTTTTGAACATAAGTATTTGGCAACTTTCTCCGCTTGCTCCAGGATGTTTTTTGATATTGGTATTCCTTTTCACTCCTCTACCTGCCCGCTTCAACATGGGCATCAGTTTGGTATTTTAGCCCCTTGCTTAAAATAACCAAATAGGGCTCCTGAGGCATTATGAGTACCTTCTTTCCCCGTCACTGACCTGCCTTATGACCTCTGAGAAATCAATCCAGCTGTTTCCCAGTTTCATCAGTCAGGCTCAAACAGACAAGGCTGCAAGCCCTTCACAACAGAAATCTCTCATTCTATCATCTCTCATTTTCTTCACTTAACACTTGAATTTGTTTTCCAGCCTTAAAACTCATTGAACATTACAAAAGGCACTAAAGGTCACAGGCAGGGATTGATAACTATGGCTAGAAATTCGGAATGCTGTGGTGAGTACATATTTCATACAATAATTCCCTTCATATCTCATCCAGCTTTGATTTAAAATACCCTTGAGCAGTGTCATATAGAATTATAATAAAATCTCAAGTCCTCAGATCCCAAAGAAAGGAAGGGGCAAAGAAAAAGATATAGAGATAGACATATTGAAGTGGGGAATGGTAAGACTACAGGGATGTCAGAGGGGCAGCATACCTTCATGGCAAGTGAGGAATGATGCCCAGAATTCTTCAAAGACCTCTAGAGCTAATTTTTGTTTTTTGATAGATGATCTGCTTCTTGAGTGGCCAAAGTGGTCTTCATTCTAGAGGGAACGGATGATGGAATAGTTTGCCACAAAGAATGCTCTCTGGACTGAAGGTGGTTGGAGGCCTATTGAAACCCATACAGCCAAGATATAACCTAGGATCCAAATGAATACAAAGCAAAGCATGCTGCTTGTATCCCCCCCCTAGTGCTTAAACCGCTTTCTAGGCAGTTTACAAGTAATCATGCAGGCTACACATTGCCCCCACCCCCAGCAAGCTGAGTACTCATTTTGATGACTTTGGGTGGCTGGAGCGCTGAGTGAACCTTGAGCTTTCTACCTGAAATCAACTGAGCACAGTTATGAGTGCAGTACAGAAGTTTAACCACTGTGCCACGAGGTTGAATTCTTTAAACAATTCATTCTCCTAGGGCTTAGGGCATACTGAAGCAGTTCTATGATTTAGTATATATGGACCAAGATTACACCCACTACCAGACAATTTTTGGTCAGCCTAATAGTATTCAATAACATTCAAGTGAATAATCATAGCATGCTATTTTAATTTTTGGAAGAAACTAATAGAGCTTTCTAGGTTTATCTACATCTAACTTCATTCCCCCCAGAACATTTTGGAAGAAAGTAGAAAATTGGTTATCAGAAATTACAAAGAAAAGGATTGAGGAAAAAATTGATCGTATCTTAGGGTTAGTAGATAGGAAAAAAATGGAAAGGCATAAAAAAGATTGTGTATTACGGGATAGCAGTGGCTATAATGATATTAACGTATGGATGGAAGGAGGGAGAAAAATAGAAATATGATAAATGGAAATAATATATACATCATTTCCCCCCCCAAAATGAATGGATACAAATAATGCAAGAAGGAAAGACAGAAGGGAAAAACAGAATTTTAAAGGAGTGGGAGAAGTATATAATTTTGATAAAAGGTAAGACTGAGAACGAGAAATGGGCTAAACTACTCCATCATGCCTTAATAATGTTTAATATGAAAGGGTAGTGAATTTTGTGCTTGCGGGGGGGGGGGGTGAGGGAGGGTTAATGAGGAAGGGACTGTAGGATGGTGTAATGTTTTTGGATTAGTTGTAAGCAGTGAAAATGTATGCTTGTTCTTCATGCAATAAAAAATATTTTTTTAAAAAAAAAAACTTCATTGCCCCCAGAAGTCTGACGACTGAGTCAGCATCTTAGGTGATAGCTAAAGGAGACATTAAATAGCTATGATCAGGATCTTTTGGGGGAGTCAGGCTAAAAAAAACAGCTGTAGCTGCAGTGGCCTTAAACACAGGTTACTCACCACCAAAAGTTTTGCTGCACTGTTTAGATGAACAAGATTTGTTTTAGCACGAATTATGTACCTGTGTAGAACACAAAGGCATCTTCATTAAAACACATTATTTTTAAATCTTCTGGAAGATTTAGGGATATTGGGCATACGGAAAATGTAACTGGACAGCACAGGACTGTCCTGTCTTCTGAGGTTGTGATACAGTGTGTGAAACAGAATAAGACACAAACAATGTCACTTAGCACAGTTTTATGTGACCCTGTCTTTGGAGAGTTTTGCCCGAATCTGATGGCTACTGCCTTTCTTTCTTTTCAAAATTATGCCATCAAGAATCCCATCAAATCTATATTGTGATTTTTTTTAAATGTGATTTTTAAAAAAAGGAACATGGCTGCCAAGTCTCCTCTCACGGCCACCTCAAAGAGCTGGAAAATGTGTCTACTTAACAGCAGAAATAGAAAAAAGCTCACTTAAATGAAAGCCAGTCTTGCTGGAAGTTCCACGTAACCAAGATCAAATCCACCAGAACATTTTGTTACCTTTCTACACATTACAGATTTTTAAACTTCCATAGTATTCTAATCCTGCTTAACTGCAATTTTTTTCAAGATACTGGCTGAAATCCTGTTGCTTAACATAAGAACAATTGCAGAGCTCCGTCTGTTCCAAGCTGGCAAAGAATCCTCACCGCAGTGGTCACACGAATGGTCTGAATTAGGAAGCTTTGTCCTACTCTGGATTTGTACGGATTCCATCTGCTTTCTGTTAGTGCAGTGGTCTGGGGCTGGACAGTGGTAAGCAGCTCCCAAGCAACTCCAGTAGTTTACACACAGGCTTTCCTTTGAGTGGGGGGAGAGGAGTAGTGATGATGCTTCAGGCTCAGTAGGGCAGTGAAAGATGAAGAGCACAGTCCTTACAAAGGTCATTGATTATTTATGTCAAGATTAGGCAAGAGACTAAAGGCCTTGTGAGGCTAATGATGCCTGGAGCTTGGAAGAAGAGCTACACAGCGTTTCATTTAAAGGAAAACTCCTTCTGCCAACACATTGGCATCTCAGTGGCACAAACAAGATCAAGCAAGAATAATAAAATGAAGATCTGGGAATGGTGTTTCATTTCTAGTAAAAAGGTAAATGCCCCCCCCGCGCGCACACATGCATGCTAGTCATGTCCAACTCTAGGGGCAGTGCTCATATCTAGAGTTTCTAAGCCAAAGAGCCAGTGTTGTGCAAGTCCGTGGACATGTAGCCGGCATGGCTGAACGCATTTCTGTGCATGGAACACTGTTTATCTACTTGCACTTACATGCTTTTGAACTGATAGGTTTGCAGGAGCTGGGGTTAACAATGGAAGCTCACTCCATTGCGTGGCACCCAGAATTCGAACCGCCAAGCTGCCAACTTTGCAGCTGACAGTTTCGGTACTCTAGCTCGCTAAGCTACCACACATTTCTACCATAGTTCTAATTTCCTTTGTACTGCATAATAATGCTTCTTATAGCTGCTTTCTTCCACGTCCTGCATATAAAATAAGTCTTTCCTTTCCTTTATATATGGACCGTTTGTGTTGTTGTAGTGCATTGAGGACATAAATAAATTTGCTACAGGAAAATTAAAAACAAAGACAAGGTTCCTATGGCATCACATTGTAGAAGTGAAGAGTTTGAACTACGTGACCCCTTTAAAAAACCAATACAAGGATAGGCTAGGTGATCAGAGGTAATAATGTGTAGGAAATGTTGTCCTCTAATCCTGTGGTTCTCAACCTTCCTAATGTCAGGACCCTTAATACAGATCCTCATGTTGTGGTGACCCCTTGCCTTGCTTGGAAGAGGCCACAAGCCCCCTTTGGCAGGCCACTGCGGCAGGTGCCAAAGAGAATTTCCCTCTATAGCCACCCTTAAGCATTTGCAACCTCCAGTGCCATTGACTGACATCCCCGCCAACCTATCAAGCTGTAACTCACTCTTTCCTCCCCCCCCTCCTCTAGCCCCAAGTCGCTTGTGCCTTTTTCTGCAGTAGCTCATGGCGACCCCTGTGAAATGGCTGTTTGACCCCCAAAGGGGTCCAGACCCCCAGGTTGGGAACCACTGCTCTAATCTAAAAATGGAGAGGGGGAGAGAAGGAGAATGGATTATGGAAAATATAAAAGCCTCTCCAAAACCTCACTCATCTCACTTTTGGGATTTTCCACAGTATACTAACAGTTTTGATTGTGATCACTACAGGATAGAAAAAAATTATCTTCTTGCTTATAATGTAGATCGCTCATTATCCCACATGAAGATTCTTGATTTCCATAGGTACTAGCAGGAGAATCAAGCATTGTTTCAAAACTTGCTTAAAAGTGAGAAATGAAGCAGCATATCAGCTCAGAATTTTGTGAAGCCAAAAAATTGTTTTCTGCAAAAAGGCAGCTGAGAAGGTGACTGTGCATGCAGACATCACTGGATGGGTCACTATAGAGATCAAATAGCTGCGTAATCAGCAGCAAAAGAAGGAAAATCTGAATCTGCTGAAATAGGACTAGTTGTAGAATATGGCACAGACCATAAATATCCTTAGAACTAGGGTACTAACATTTATTTGGCCATGGAAACTCTGGGGAGTTGCCACGCTAGTAAAGTCTCTCCTTCTATATCTCAGATATCTAGAAAGCCATATTAGGGTCACCATAAGTCAGATGTGACTTGATGGAACATAACACAGAGAACATAGGAAGTCTTAACTCTCTCTCTCTAGCAGCAAAAAATGATTAAATTCAGACTATAGTGCTTTGGACATATCACAAGAAGATAGAACTCGCTAGACAACAGAATAATGCTGGCAAAGCTGAAGGTAGCAGAAGACTGAACATGAGATGGATTGTCTCAATGAGGAGGCTGTGGCCTTGAGTATAAAAGATCTAAACTGGGATGTTATTTGTAGGACCTTCTGAAGGTCACTAATACATTGGATACATGAACTGATTTCATGGCACATAACAAGTAGCAGGAGCCATAAAAACAAAGCAAAACCAGAAACAATCTTGGAGCTCACAGGGGGATGAGAGAGACTTCAGTGACTATTCCCATTCTTCCCATGTGATCCCTAGACCTTAACAGACAGAGTTAAACTGCCTCATCTCAGCATATCAAGCTATGTACTGGGGGTGGGTGGGATGTGTATGTGGGTCCCAGATATCACTGCTGACACTAGTTTGTGAACCCCTGCTGTAGAGGGTCAACTAGAATACTCCAAATAGTTGTTGACTTAGCATGGCCCAGTGTAGGTGGGGTCTACTTCTCTCATAAAGTTCCTGCAGGCCTCCTCTGAACAAAGATAAATGAAGCTCAGGTTCATCATGAGATAAATAGGTACACACTCTGTATGAGAATCAAACAAGATGTTACACTTAAGATAATTTTAATAGAAGTTTCCCTCAGGTAGTGAAAGAATTCTATCTGTCTTGCACATGATTATCTTCAATGATGTATTTTGCGTTTTGTTATCAGTCACTGGAAAGTAAACACAATGACAGTGCTAAGTTTGCAAATCTTGTAACTGAATCAATTATCTCTAAGAAAACCCCAGTGTAGAAGGGAAAATGTGTTAATTTGAGGAAAAAAGCATTCCACGTAATATCTAGTTTGACCCTTAGAAAGGTCACTTGGGCCACTATCTCACCTGGGGGGATATCTGGATGTTGTGAACGTCTGGCTTTTCTTCTTCCTTTGTCACATGACTGAAGATGTGGGATCTCCATTCCCACGCACAAGGATTATTTTTAAAAGTGCCGACCAGCCCCAGGGCCAGCAGGTGGCGCTAGGAAAAAATAAAAAATAATTTAAAAAACAGCGCTGACAGCCCAAAGGTCAGTTGTCAGCGCTGGGGGGAGGAGATGGGAAATTTTAAAAAAAAAAATTAAAAGCACTGACCCAGGATGAGCTGGTTGGTGCTAGGAAAAAAACGGAAAAAAAACAACAACAACCCAAAAAACAGTACAGACAGCCCAAAGGCCAGCTGCTCAGCACTTGGGGGGGGGGTAAAAAAATTTTAAAAGCACCGACCAGCCCCAATACGAGCTGATCAGCGCTGGGGGGGGGAGCAGAAAACCAGATCACATGCAAGCTCCAACGGACTTCTGGCTCGCATTTTTTACCAGAGAAAAAAATTCTCAACTTTTCCGGTATGTCTTGGAAAACTCGCTAAAAGGGGCATAACCGGGTGGGTTTTTTTTTTAAAAAAGCCCAGTGGCCATGGGGACAAGTTTTTTGGAAATGCTTTATCTTGAAATTTAATCAGCATTTTAAACGATGTGCGATAAAGCCCCTGCTAAGTCTGAAAAAGTCCGTCTGTTCTGACAAGGTGCATGAACTTATCATAACCAACCTCTTTCAAGGGATATTTTTAGAATTACTTTTAGTTTGTAATACAAAAGTTTCCATTTCTTATTCCAGCTATTTAAAGTAATGTCAGTGTTAATTCTGTCCTGGTGGACTGTGAGATGAGATGTTAAAAAACTGAACATAGCATAAAGAACATATGTACAATTCTCTTTAGTAGTAATAGTCAGCATGTATATTTCAGACATTTTAAACATTTTGGTGCATTGAGATATAGTGTATTATATTTAAAAGGTGCAGCTGCTAACATAAGAGGATTGGAGCTCCAGAGAAAAAGAGATAAGGGACCATGAGCAGCAACCAAAGATGAGAGAGTTAAGTCCTTCCTACCCAAGCCCTAAGCCAAATATTTCCAAATATATACAGCCTCGATAGGGATGTTATGATGTTCCATGATTCACTTGTATTCTGTAATCTGGATGTGCCAGCAGAGACGTTGACGGGACTTTAGTTGGACAGTCTTTTAGTCTGTTATTCAGTGCTTTTGCACTGAGAAGTTTTCCAAAGGAGAACAAAACTACCCTTTTTCATATAAGACATATTAAAATGAATGTTGTTACTTCGGCTGTTCGTAGCAGGAATAAGCACTACTGAATGCTGAATACTATGCGAGACAACAACCAGAAATTAAAATTAAATTAAATTAAAATTTGTGGATTGTGTGCATTGCTGTGGTTTATGAGCCAGGAATGAATGTGTGTTTTATACACATATAAAACCGAACCCTGAAACCTTTGCGTGTTTGTGTGTGCATTTTAAATTTACTTAAACTACGGTACATCCTAGCTTCTGCTTTCCTACATCAAATCAACCCTCACAAAACACTTTTCTACTATACAATACAGTATTCCAAATATAAATTCCCTCTCACAAACACATTCAGTATCTCAATGTAAAATGTAGAAATTGTGCCCTCGCTTCCTGATCACTCAACTAATAAAAATCCCCCTCCTTACCAGTACCTTTTCAGCAAAACAACCTACCATGGCACTTCATTTGCACAGTCACGTCAGTCTCTGATCTCTTGGAAGCACTGTGTATCTCTTTAATGTTCCCAGACTTCACCAACAACATGAATAAAATTATCTTGGCCGTTTAATGCTGATTTGTAATGGCCACTGAAACATCTCCCTCCCACCAATTTAAACCTTTTTTATATTCTAGCGCTACAGAATGTGGGTGCACCATGTCTGACAACATTTTCACTTATTTTTAAATATAACAAGAGGTGGAGTAGTTTCCTAATATTTCATAAACAATTATCTACAGGAAAATCCAGTCTGCCCCTGTTCACAGTAGGATTCTTCCTGTTCCTTTTCAGGGTGCGTAGTTCACATCTGAAGATGTTTCTTCTCTTTTTACCATCCCTCAGTTATTCCTACTACATCTATACCTCTTTATTGTTTACTTGTTAAAGCAAGAATGAGGAATGCTTGTCCATCCCCATGATTTTGACCTGGAATTCCCATCATTCTCCTAAACTATTAGAATGTCTTTAATGTTGACTGAGGCTGATGGGAAATGCAATACAGTCCAGTCCAGAGACCAAAAACTGCCTTAGAACAACTGGATATACTTTAGGATTCAGTCCTGTGCACACTAACCTGGGAATATTCAAAGAGAATTACTAAAACGTGTTTAAATCTGTACTGTCTGTGGAACTGACATGAACTGAGACCTAAGATGAAATTCTGTGCCCACTATAAGTCCCAAAGGCCAGAATCTTAGATGTGTCTATGTAAGATGTTCAGAACATGTTGTAGTTAACTGCAGTTTGTGGACAAGTTGCTGTGGCACTTGGCTATTGCACAACTGGGGGTGTGATCAGGGACATGTCTGAAATATACCCAGTACATTGTCAATTAGCCACAATTAGCCATGGGAAATTGACATCTTATGCAAGAGTAATAGCATTCTGGCCACTGAATTTAAATTGAATTAGACGTTAAATGCCAGATGCCCAAGTCTCTTCAATGCTGTATACTCTGCAATGAGCACTGATTAATTCCATTCAAAACAGAGGGATTATGCCTACCCAGGGAAGTGTTATCTGATTCTGATTAAACAATGTTATACTCCACAACCATAAAACCACAGGCTCATTAGTGACACTAAATATTTCATCTAGTTATAGGTCGGATAACTGACAGGCTCCTAAACTTTTGGAGGAATGACAATAATGGAGCAGAAAGGAGACATTCTGAATTCATTATACTGAAATGAGCTTAGGTTTTTGCTATTGCCAAGGAAGCATGGAGGGGGGAGAATGGCAGAGCCCAATATGAACATGTTGTTAGAGTGCATAATTCAGATTTTTTATTTTAAACAACCGGCAGTGTCTATGCATTCTCATGCAAGAGTAAGGCCAGTAAACTCAATAGAGCTTATGTTCAAATAGGCATGAGTAGGACAGCACTGGCAGCATTTAAAATGCCATATGCTTTGTTTTGTTTGCTGTATCTGTTTTTTTTTTTAAGTGTTGTTTGAAGGGGTAACAGGGGATTCCAAATTGTGTTAACTTGTAACTTACAAGATATAACATGTTCTTTGGGTGTTTATGGCAATATTAAAATAGTTCAATAAAACATAGCACACAACAACTATGCGGGAAGAAGTGATTTGTTTAAATCTGTACTGTGGGCCTTTAACTCTCTAGAAAGGAAAGTCTCAACAGCTTTTTCTTTTGACATGCATGATGAGTAGTTTATCCCTACAGGCATTTTTAAAGGAGACCCTCCAATTCAGCTGTAGTCGACTGTTTTTGATATGGTTTCTGTGATGGTGACGTATGAGCTTGGTTGCTATTTGTTTCACCGTTATAGGTTCAATCACGCGAAATGCTTTTGCACTAAATTTAGTGCTCCGGCCCACTAGCAATTATAAAATACAGAATTATAGTTAGACCTTAGAAGCAAATTGATAGAAAACAGAATTAAAACAGATCTCAGTGAACTAAACAAGACAAACTAAAAGGGAAAGACGTTCCAAATCAGAAATTGAAACCTGCGTCAGAAAACATGTCAGTTTAAAAGGCAAAAGGCATGTCCATCTGTATAAAGAAAGTTTTGTGCCATTTGACAAAATAACGACAAAAATTGAAGTAGCCTAGCCTCCCTTTGCGGTGAGTTCCCGAGCCTTGGAGGACCTGTGTGTTTGTTTCTAATCCTCTGGTAACTTCTGGTATTATTGCCAGGTATCTCCAGACTAATTTTATTACAGAAAGGCAGAATAGGAATTCCCAAACAAATAAATATAATGCATGAGTAAATGAAAACATGTCTACTTATCATGTATCTAACATATCAAGTTAAGTGATGCGAGAAACCATTCACCTAGATCAGTAGGGGCCAAACTTCGGCCCTTCAGATGTTTGGGACCACAACTCCCAGAATTCCAAGCCTGTATTGCCAATGACAAAGGACTTTGGGAGTTGTGGTCCAAAACAACTGGAAGGCCGAAGTTTGGCCACCACTGACCTAGATGGTAAGTAAGCAGAGTGGCCATTTTAGTTCTGATTATTGTCTTATCATAGTGCAAAGTTTAACAGTGCATTGACTGCAGCTGTCACGGCGTAGTAGCAGAGATCTCTTCCTACTCTGCTGATTAGATTTAGCTCAACTTTCAGGATAGTCTTTTAGAAATGCTGCAGTAAGAGTAGCTGATTTGGCTATGGAGCAGTGTTGGGCAGGCAACGAAATGCAGCGATATCTTCTCCCAAGATTCTAAGTATGTTTATAAATGTTTAAAAGTTTGGCTTTAGTGGTTCCCAATGGAAGATCTGTTTCAGAATTGTTAATAAAATAACAAAATTGATCCAAAGGCCCACAGCATGTTTGAGCACTGATGATGGAAAGCCTTAGCATTCGTTCTCACAGCCAGGTAAGAGCTTATAGAACTGGCTACAACAGAGCATTACCGCTGGAGAAAGGAATTGACACTGCAGACGTTTCCAGCATATTATATTGTTCTAGTCTTGTGTAAATACCCCAAATCTAAAACAGAAAGTTTATGTAAAAGATGCCAGATCAGTCTCTCCGTACGTATTGTATTCCCAGTGATTTGGAGAACGAGTTGTTTTTCTGCTTAATGACACTGCAAATTAGTCCAAGTAGAGAGAGCCAAACATGCAAAAGCAAAGCAAAGCAAAGTGTTCTGCTTATATACCGCCCCATACCACTACAAGTAGTCTCTGGGCGGTTTACAATTTTGATTACAGTGTGCAGGCTACACATTAGATGTCTCTAATGTCGTTTTTTTACAATTATTTATTCCTGTCACAAAATATAAATGGTCTTTTGAACTATTAGAGCATTAGTAAAAAAAACTGAGGTTAATCTTAACTTCAGAGCTTGACAATAGAATGAGAATTTTCTTTTTTGGTAGTTAGTGGGATTATTTTTGTAATCCTTCACAGGATTTTTGATGGTTTCCAGAAATTTGAATGGGTCTCATGCAGGAAAAATTCCCTGGTTTTTGTATACATATATTTTGGTTTGAGGCTAATTGACACTGGTGTAATAAATGATACTTTCATGTTTGGATTTTTAATGGGATTTCTAGATAACTTTTTGGCATAGATTCAAATATCTACTTGCAAAAAGGAATTTTATAAATGATAAGATTTTAATAATTTATAGTGTCATGCTTCATAGAGCATTTCTTTAAAGTCTACCACTGAAGATTGCAATAAAGGCTATGGTGCACAAAACTATTGATTGGTGTAAAAATGCATATCATAATCTGATTATGTAAAACCACCACACCCATCTTTTACTCTGAGTCTGTTTCTGAATCTGGAAGTCATATCATATCTTTCCATATCTTTCTTGGAGCCAAGTCACGGCATCATTCTCTCACTGTCATTGATTTTTTTTTTGGCAGTAATTTTGTGACAGAGCTCTGTGTACATCCCAGTATTTTAATGACATCTATGCAGAGGCGCCTAGCTACTGCTGTATACTGTTTAGCAGTATACAAAGAGGCAGACCCAAAAAGGACTCACTCAGGTAGGCAATATGATGAAATGGCACTTGGGAACATTGTTTTATGGGGGCTCAAGCCCCTCCTGCAACTGAGAACACAGAAGGTGGTGTTGGGGAATTTATATTGAACACCTTGGCAGCTGACCTGTGGGTCCCTCAGGGCTCTGTTTTGTCTTTTATGTCATTTAATAAATGCATGAAACTGCTGGGAGAGATTATTTGGAGTTTGGTGTCACCAATGAGTAGATGACACCCAGTCTCTACCTCTCCTTGCCACCGAAATCCAAGGAAACCGTGTTGGCATTAGATCAGTGTTTGGCATCAGTAATGGACTGGATGAAGGTGAAGAAATACAAACTTAATCCAGGCAAGACAGAGGTGCTTTTGCTAAATCAAAAGGAAGATCAAGGAATAGGGATGCAGGCTGTATTGTATGGGGTTAACCTGCCATAGAAGAAAGAAGTGTGCAGTTTTGGGGGGCTCCTGGACTCTTCCTTGAACCTGGATGCCAAGGTCTTGACAATGGCTGACTGGGGCTGGTTAAAGGAGCTACCTAACACCGTTGTTATAGCAGCTGCACTAGTTGCAAATCAGTTTCAGGGGATAATACAAAGTGCCGGCTTTATCTTACAAAGCAGTAAATGTCCTGGATCCAAATTAGTTCAAAGACAGTATCCCCCAGAAACACAGAAGGTGGTGTTGGGGAATTTATATTGAACACCTTGGCAGCTGACCTGTGGGTCCCTCAGGGCTCTGTTTTGTCTTTTATGTCATTTAATAAATGCATGAAACTGCTGGGAGAGATTATTTGGAGTTTGGTGTCACCAATGAGTAGATGACACCCAGTCTCTACCTCTCCTTGCCACCGAAATCCAAGGAAACCGTGTTGGCATTAGATCAGTGTTTGGCATCAGTAATGGACTGGATGAAGGTGAAGAAATACAAACTTAATCCAGGCAAGACAGAGGTGCTTTTGCTAAATCAAAAGGAAGATCAAGGAATAGGGATGCAGGCTGTATTGTATGGGGTTAACCTGCCATAGAAGAAAGAAGTGTGCAGTTTTGGGGGGCTCCTGGACTCTTCCTTGAACCTGGATGCCAAGGTCTTGACAATGGCTGACTGGGGCTGGTTAAAGGAGCTACCTAACACCGTTGTTATAGCAGCTGCACTAGTTGCAAATCAGTTTCAAGGGATAATACAAAGTGCCGGCTTTATCTTACAAAGCAGTAAATGTCCTGGATCCAAATTAGTTCAAAGACAGTATCCCCCAGAAACTTTCCTTTCAGACCACATTGCACTTTGGGAGGGGTATGTTTGCCAGTATTGGAAACTGGGAAAGGTTTTTTACATTCCTCCAAAGTACCACAAAGCAAACTAACACACACACACAAATAAACCCACCAATATAAGTGATTTCCCAATGTATCTAATGTATAAAATTATTTTGCCTTCAGATAGCCTCACCATGTATGTGGGAAGAGAGTTTCTCATTAATCCCAAAGTTAATGTAGTTATAAATCTACTGTGAAAAAATGGACAAAAATTACATGAGCATTCTTTAATCAAAACCATTCTTTTGGGGGCTAATTAATTGCTAATTAAGAATTAAATTAGAGTAAATAGCCCAGCTAAGAGTTTATTTAAAGTCCCACTATCTCACATTCAGGATAATTTCCTTATTGCAAATGTGCTCTGTGTGGCTTTTGAATATTGGCCTCCAGCATGTCTCATACTTAATTTGCAAGCCTTCCCCTGCCCCCAAAATCTGTTTCTTACATGAAATGTCCAATGAGATTTCTAATGTTTCATCCGTATCTGTTTTCTGTCTTGGTCAAGAAAATCACCCAGCACCTTGTCACAAGGCTTACAGCCTCTCAATTCTTTTTAATTACTATTCCGTCTCCATTCAAGAAATCAATTCTGTCTCCATTCAAGAAATCCATCAAGAAATATCTTCTTGAAGTATCACAAGACAAGTTTTTTCCATTTTGACCTTAGTCTGAAGTTGTGGCATGGAAAAGAGATGTGGACTCTCACCTTTGGTATACAAAATTTTGGCCACAGATTTATTACAAAACATAGGAGGCACATCCCTTTTCCAGGAACATTTCTGGTTTCCAATTGGATTTTCTGATGTGATAGAGCAATCACACTGCTTTCTTGGCTCTAAAGGATTAAGTATTAAATTGGCCAGCTCACTGTACCAAGGTCCTTTAATACCAGACTATTGAAATGCTAATGTATAGGAGCTACAAAGTACTGTATTAGGAACATTATGTAGAGTGACCTTGCTTGGCTGGAGCTAGCTAATTGTTTTGCAATGACTATAGTAGACTTTGGTTCAAGCCTCAGTTCTAAAAGTACTTTCGTTTTCAAATATGCTTTTTCTTTGACCCCTAAATAATTGAACACTCCATGCACACACATTTCACATATTGACACTATCTGAATTGCATATTGTGGTCTGCCAGCCAGAAATATCTTGAGGATAAATAGCATGAGATCTTGGGCCCTATTCAGTACTTGAATGAGGCCATGCTATCTTGGCACTTATCTCCATTGACATTGGTCCACTCACTACACAGTCTGCCCCTTCGAGATGAGTTGCTTGGGAGACTGATTTTATTTCTCTTTTTTGTAAAAAGCTGTGAGTTTCTCCAGTTTTATGATTGAACTTTAGAGCAATGGTTACAAGCATTTTACGTAGCTGGTACACACATGCTATTTCCAGAACAAGAAAGGTAATATTGTATATGTTTTTAGAACTCCTGTCTCAGTTTATTTTATTTCATTTCTGCCCACTTTCTCTTGATAGGATACTCAAGGTGGTACACAATCAGAAAAAAAACTACACAACAATCACCATTAAAAATACTATAGGAAACAACATTAACAATTAACCGTAAAATGATATTATTATTTTTTAAAATACCATTAAAACATTTTTAAACTCTCTAGGCATTTTTGAAACTCCCACCTATTACTCAAAAGTCTGCCTGAAAAGGAAGGTCTTTGTCTGACAATGGAAAGACAAGAGAGAAGGGGTCGAGTATTCCAAAGCCTGCAAGCACCAATGAGAAGGCCCACTCCTGCATCTTCACCAAAAGAGTCTGGAATGGAGAATGACTTTCCCAGAAAGCCAAAGAAGTTCATATGGGATGGGGCAGTCCTTCAGATATCCTGAACATAAGCTGTCAGACAAGCTCCTTCCACAGAATTCTGCCTGCATCAAACGCTTGTCTCAGGTTGGTAACTTGAGGGTCCTTATGCCAAAATAAACCCATAAATCATCAACAAGGAACCGGACCTTTTAGCAGGGCATTGGTTGTGGAACCATCTTCCACCTAAGATTTGACTGGCTCCCACGGTATTTGTCTTTTAAAAACATCTGAAGACATGGCTTTATAGATCTGCTTTCCCTGATCATTAATTATTTGTTTCATTACTTGCTCTTTCATTCTTATGCCGATCTTTGCTTTTTGAATATGTGTTTAGTATTTTAATGTAAATTTCATTATATGTATTCTTTTTTTATTTGTTATGTTGCTTTACATTGTATATTGTTTCATTTTTATGATGTATTTTGTAAACTTCCCAGAGTGGCCAGCTGCCAGATTGCATGGTATAATAATAATAATAATAATAATAATAATAATAATAATAATAATAATAATAATAATAATAATAATAATAATAATAATAATAATAATAATAATAATAATAGATAGATAGATAGATAGATAGATAGATAGATAGATAGATAGATAGATAGATAGATAGATTTGTAGTGTCATACCAGCACTGAGCCCAGAAACAGACTGGTGATGCTGTTGTAATAGGAGAGTCTTTATGATCCTGGATCTTTCTTGCTACATTTATTTGACTACTACCTTTATGTTGTCAAATTCTTTATTTGCCAATATTATTTGTTTCTAGTGCCCCCCTTGGTTTTTAAACTGCTTTTTCTGAGATCTCGTATTTTCCAATGGCATCAAGGGTATTTTCATCTTTGTAGAGTTTGTGAAGCTGTCATCCTCAGGCAGAGATCACAGCGATCATCATCCTGGGTGAATTCATAGTTGTAAATGGTTTGCACTACCAAGAAAGAACTCACAATATTGGTATTGGTGCTAGATGGTAGGAAAAGAGCATATCCTCCTTGGATATTGATCTGAATTACAGAAAATGTAGGGCTCTTCTTGAGGCAAGCATCATGATTTTGAAACACGTATCTTAAGAAAACAAACTAGAGATACCAAGGAGAAAGGCTGGATAAAAATATTTTAAATAAATAAATAATAAAGTTTGACAGTATTGTTACGGAGTTCTGGGATGACTATGTGGTAGCCATAATATTGACCTACAAAAGGAAAGTCTGGAAGGATTGATAAACATTCTGCATTTCTTGGAGAATGTCTGTAAATCATAACATGAGTCATAAAAAAAAAATTCCCTAAAGAAAATTCAGGGTCCCATTATACATAATATTTATCACCTTTTGCTTACTCGTACACAATGTTTTTGCTTGCTAAAAAGAGGTAAATAGGACTTTCTCTTAAAAAGAGGAGGCCCTTCTTGCTATGCACCCATTTTTTGACTTTGACTTTGGGCACCGTAGTGATACACACTTTTATACCAACATACAGTCATAGGTGTTTTTAGGCCTGGGGTATACCAATCAAGCTATTTAAGGAGGTGGGTTATGTGTCTCAGTCCAGCAACTTTCCTGTTTCTATTAATTGATGTACAGATAAGTCCTGGATCTCATGCACTGCAGACTAGCATGGGTGGGGGGAATCAGTTGTAAGTGGAATATCTGGTTTTCCCAAAGAAATTGGTCATAAATTTTTATACGAATGAAAACAAATGTCTGGATTTGCGTGAATCTGAACTCCAGAGGAGTTTTTATTTTGCACGCTTGTGGGAAGTTTCTCTTTATCTACTACATGAGCTCATCTTAAGTAAGCAATGTTCTGTAAAGCACCACACTGTTGTAAATTATTAGGATCACCCCAGTTCTGAACAAACACTTCAACATTCCGATCTGTCTCTGTCCCACATTATTCTAGTGCTAGAAATGGCAGTGAGGGGTGTTGAGCTAGGGGAATTAGCACCAAAGTGATTCATATAGCACTCATGCGATTATCTTTCAAGAATTGGGCATTTGCTAGTTGGCAAGTTTTGTGTTATTTCTGTGGACCAGACAATCTTAAGCAAAAGATTAAGTGCAAGCATATGTATGTCTACAAGCTGCTCTATTCTCAGGAAAGAATTCAGAAGGCAATTTTTATAGTGTGTGCAGCCTGTGGGCTCACCAGTTCCTGTCCTCAACCTCGTTGTAGTTAATGGACATGCCTTGGATCTTTATCAAAGAAGAATTTGAACCTTCGCCTACTCAGTTCCGTTTAGTTATTGCCTTGATGCAGGCAAAGATAGAGGTGCATGTGTGGGGATAGCTCAATGCATCACCTTAAAATAGGTACATAAATTGATTTTCAGTTTATCAGGTATATTATACCAGGGAGGCAATACAACAAATTTATTGAAATGACCATCTCCTTTTCTGGACAACAGATATATGCTTGTACTTACAAAATAGCAGGGAGACCAGCACAACCAACAGACGTGGAAACACCATATGAGTGACACTGGACCACTGCCTTGGTATGAGAAGATATGCAGCGGCATTGCAATCAAAGTAACCAATGGAGACCCATAGACAGAGATGTGGGATAGACATTTTGGCCTTTTTAGTTTGCTAACTCCTTTTAGATTGTTGCTCTTTTGCTGCTTAACGTGAACAGATCTAGAGAACTGCCAGGCACATGGTAATGTTCAGTACAAGGTTTAAATTGGCATCCAGTTTTGCTTCATGCATGAGCAGGCAATTGCCTACTTAGGGTTCATTTCATCTTGAGAGCAGGAATTGGAGAGCAGAAAAGAGGGTGGCTCTGAAACCCGCATGAAAACCAAACGTATCTAGCCTTGAATATCTGCAGTAAACAGTATAAATTATGGTTTAGGGTTTATATAGAGATGTGTATATATAGCTTTGAACACATTTTTTGCTACCATGGTGTAATGCTATTGCATTAGTACAGTACTATTGTAGCAGTACTATGGTGCAGTACTATTCATACTTTAACACTTTAATTTGCCAGTTCCAAGTATTTTAGTGGTTTTGGTAAAATGCTTTACCCCATAGCCACAATTGTTTGAAATGAACCAACGAAAAAGATTTTAAATGGATTCCTCAGTCTGGGTAATTTTTATTGTTATTATCTCAAAACAAAATATTCCGTTGTACACTATGCAAGAATAATAATTTTTCTTCAAGATTAAATCAAAGTGACAATATAGTAACATTATAAATTGAAGAGAAGGTATCACAGTCTCTCTTTTTCAGATAGCAATCTGGTATGAATTATCTAGAATATGAGGGCATGTTACTATTCTCTTTACAAAGATCCAGTATAGTAGTTATTGCTGAAAATGGTATGATATAATGGAAGAAGAGAAAGCAGAGGATAACTAGGCACTTTGGTTTTTCAAGAATTTTGGAAAGTATGGAACTGAAGGAATATATCTGGCAAAAAAAATTAAAATGGAAGCTTGCATAGCAAAATGAGCTGTAATTTGTGTTTATTTATTATATTTATTTTATTGTTTTGCATTCCCTATACCAAGATTGGTTAAACATTACTAACACACTGCCAGGTACTTCATGCTGTTTTTGTTTGAATGCCAGCAGCTCTACAAAAAAAAGAAATTTATAACAGCTGTATTATAATTTTATGTCAACTGTTACAGTGTAAGTTTAGGTATGTGCATTTCCTGCCAGGTACTTGGGGAAGTTTAGCATTAAAACTGTACTTAGTGAGAAACTTTATCTTTATTGTGGAAAGACAATAGGTGCCAAAAAATTAGGATAATACAGTGGCAGGATTGTACTTAGGATAAGAGCTTATTCTTATAATACCAACTACTGTGAGAAACCAACTTCTCTGAAACCATAAATTCTGTAGAGTCAATTATTTTGAAATCTCATTTTAAGTTTTGTGTCATGTACAGCATATATCAGAGAATGACAATATGTCTGTGAAGATTCTCAGTCATCCAGGTGAGTTTATCTAGAACAGTGGTTCTCAACCTGTGGATCCTCAGATGTTCCTGGACTGCAACTCCCAGAAATCCCTTCCAAGACAGTGAGTGGTGATGGCTTCTGGGAGTTGCAGTCCAGGAACATCTGGGGACCCGCAGGTCGAGAACCACTGATCTAGAAGTTGAATCATGGCAACTGGACTTCTTTTTCTTGAGAGATTGAAATGATGGGTGAGCAGTGGAACATTTAAATCTCTCAAGAAAAAGAAGTCCAGTTGCCATGACTCAACTTCCAGATGTCAGAGAATGACAGTTACCTATTCCTTTTTCTTTAGTAGACAATACATCACATGATGTTAAAGTGATTGGAAACAATAAGTCTGATATGAATTTGCCTGAGCCAGGGAAATTCTGCCCTTCTTCCAAACCACCATTACAAAGAGGGAATACAAGTGGTTATGGAAGTGTATAGCCATTATGACATTATGCATAAAGGAGACACTGAGATCAGTCATGGGAATTTAGAAAAAAATATGGCAAGGAAAATGATAAATTAAAAGAGCTGGCTTACATAAGACAAAAGACCAATCAAATAGTCATCATAAGTGAGTAGAATAGAAGAAATAAAATCATGTGTCTTTTTAAATGGTAGTAAGACACAAGCTTAAGGTAGTAAGACACAAGGTAGTAAGACAAGCTGACACACTGGTGTAAGACTCAGGCCAACTACTTCCCTAGTTTCCAGAAACTGGAAATTCCAGAGCTTTGCTCAACAGCAAGTTGCATTTTTATAATTATTCACTGTGTGTTGTGGTGTATGTTCATAACAGAATGGCCTGGTTCAAAGTATGGGTTTGATCCATGAAGTCCATCATACTTCGAGGGCTTAGCGTGAAAAGGAATGCTATTTTCCATATGTCCTTCCTCATCCTTTATGAGCACTAACACAGGTTGTTCCCTAACTGCCCCTCTCAGTTGGGTGGAAAGAAGACTTGCTTATAGATTGTTTCCCAATCTATGAAACGGGTAATAATGGTAGGATTGAACAAAGGAGCTGTTGGAGTTGAGGAAGGAGATTTTGCATCCTTTCAAAACCACAGTTTTTGAAACCTGAGTTGTGAATAAGCTCCGTCAATGTTAAGATAACAGAAGTAACTGCTTTTGTCATATCAGATGTTTAAAGGGATTTGCTTTTTTAAGTAAAATATTTACTTTATTGATTCGAGGTTAGGATGTCACAACCATGGATACCCCTTCTCCTTCTGGGCTCTGATAAGATTTTTTGGAGACTAAACATGATAAGGCCTTACTATGCATTTTATGAGGATTTGTTTTTAAGCCTCACAGACTGCAAGATGCTTTTCTAGACAAGTGGCTGGATTTTCAGCTAAGACCGCTAGCAATTTTACTTGGACCTGAACTACAGGGTCGTTTCTAATTACTGTTGAATGGTCCTTTTGTAGCAAAATATTTGTTCAGAGGTATATAATTCATGCTTACATACCACCAAGTCAATCCCGACTTTTCACATTTTTCTGGTGTGGAGTATTCAGAAGCAGTTTGCCAAGCTCCTTCTTTTAGGACTGGGAAAGGTACACCACTTTGGAGCTATTTCAGTTTCCCAAGGCCACACACTCTTACTTTTTCCCTGGGGGACATAGTTCACTGACCACAGTCCACAGTCCAATCAGACTACTGACCTGGGCCTCAGAACCTGGTGCATTGACTCATTACCCATCCAGACATTCAGAAGTAATGCTTGTTCCTCTGAACGCAATACTAATGTTAAGCAGAGATAGGACTGAAGACTAGGGATGGGCATGAAGCAGAAATATGGAGTTTTATTTTGTTTGGCTTGGTTTCTACTAGCGGTTCATTTTGCTTCTTTTTTAATGAATTTTTGTAAAAAAGATTAATAACAAAATGGAACAATAACAAAACAATTTCTTACTCTATAAAATGGCCCCCCTGGGTCCTAGAAGCACTAAATTTAATGACTTGCTTTTTACAAGGGAGCCATTTTACAGAGTAATGAAATGTTTCATTTTCAAAGGGAAATGAAATGCTGTTTGCCGTCTTGTTTCATTTTGAAAGCTTACGAAACGACAAAGCAGCATGTTGTTTTTTATAAGGTGCCCATCTCTACTGCAGACTCATATTACAATATAGAATTTGCCAAGCAGTATAGCAAAACTACTGACTCAAGAGTGGCACATACATACCCTAATGTTACAAAACGGCAGACCGTGTTCTGTCATGAAATGAAAAGAAATGCTATTTTTTCCCTCTAGGAACAAAAACAATTCATCCTAGAGGAAATGGCAGGGGAGCTTCCTCAAGCTCTTCAGTGTAAGCCCCTGAAATTTGGAAAGGATTGGGGGTCAGGAGGATGAGTTATTAAGCTCCAAAGGGGATGCCACTAGGAAAAAATATTTCTAATTGAATTGGGAAACCGCAGTAGCCCCTTGCGAACAAACGATTAGTGCCACCGCGGCTTGACTTCTGAATCCTGATTCAATCAATTAGAAATATTTTTTTCCTAGGGGTACCCCCTTTGGAGATTAATAACTCAGGCCCCTGAGCCCCAAACCTCTTCAAAGTTCAGGGGCTTACAGGGAAGAGTCCAAGGAAGGTCACTACTGGTTTTAGTGCTGATACATGACTGCCATCCATATTTTCAAGTACATAAACATAACAAGACATTATGTACTCAAAAATATGGATTGCAGCCATGTTTCGGCATGGAAATGGCAGGGTAGCGTCCTCAAGCCCTTTCCTGTAAGCCCCTAAAATTTGGAGAGTTTCTCCAAATCAGGAGGTTGAGTTATTAAGCTAGGGGATAGGAATGTACATGGTGAAAACTTTCATTTTATTCAGTTGAGGTTCTTTAGGGATGTTGTCTCTTTCATTTCCATGTCTTTCATATATTGGTCCTTTTGTTAAACATGTGAGGGACTGGCTCTTTCAGGTTCTTTGGACTTGCTTTTCCTCATTAATGGGCTACAGAACAGTTGTCCAAAATCCTAGATAATTCATAAGCACTGTCCCCTAAAAAGACAGGGACAAGATGAGAGATAATCATCTACTCCAAAGGGGGGCAAAAGCAGTACATAAAAAGAACCAATCACCTATGCATCCACTCCATTGCTTTTTATTAGGACATTCATCACATCCTTCCGCTGCTGTTGTCATATTTGCTTGGCAGTGTGGCAGCCCATTTCAGTTCCTACGCAATCCACACCCTGCATAGAAACAGTACTGCCAATAGTCAGTATTGTCACTATGGCACTAGCCATCGTGTCATCAATACCAGCAAGTTCTTCTCAGATCTACACAAGCAAGACGGGATGCAGAAATGATAGAGGAAGGGGGTTTGACTGATAGGCATTGTGTACTCCCTTCTCATACCTTTCTGTCTCTTTGGGTTGACTGGCTCTTGGCAAATGAACTATTCATTACCTGGCCTAGCCAAATCTATATCTCATCACAGGCCATTCCCATTGGCCCCTCAGGATAGTTACCCAGGCAGGATCAAAACAACAACAAAAGCAGCTTGTGTCTTAGTCTGCTAGCTAACCGTACACAAGCATAACCAGCCACTAGCCTCCCATGGTCTCAGGCTGGCAAGTCTGCCAAGCAGCATCACACGACAGCTCCTTCTTTCCTAGTCTCTTCTCTCCCTCCTGTCACTCTAGGTTCCCATTTCTGTGGCCCTTCTGTAACAATTTAAAATTTGCACCCACCATTTCACCATGCCAAGGACAGGTTCGCAGTGCCGTCAACTGCGAGCTCCCCCCAGCCCTTGGCATATCTCCCCACCAATGTAGGCATGCAGGTGTACATGCATTCTCACAATCAGAGGCCAAGGAGGGAGACAAATATGTTTCCCTTATTGTAGTTTACACATCTATCTACAGTAAGGTAAGGGGATTTTTATTGCAGAATATTTCTAAATAGGGAATGTGCACAGAAACCTTGATTATTCCTCCAGAGTGAACAAGTCCTTTTCTGTTTGCATTTAAAAGAACAAAAAACCCACTTACTTTTCCTTCTTTTTTATTTCCCCTCCCCCACATACACACCGAGAAATACCATATTAATGTAATCTGTTTCCTACTCCCAAGGAGAGACCCATTATTTGCAAAACCTTTTTTTCTTATACCCCAGCTGTTTCACTACAGCCAGGCTCAGGGAAACATTTTCATTGATGCACCTATCTAATCTCTTGGGACATACTAGTTTGGGGCTTTCTAAAATTTCTACTTTTTCTCCAGTCAGGAAAAACATTTGTTTTACTCTCTTTGCATCCAGTACACCACTGTACATTTTTTCTCCGGGACAATATACTGCCTGTGATGCCAGTTGCTTCCAGAACTGGCAACAGATAAAGGCTTATGTCAGGGCATCAAAAGACTCCCAATTCCCTCAGGCCTTTCAAGTGAAGTCAGCAGTTTAGGACACTGATGAGAGACAGGACATTTCCTAGGCTCACAGTGGCTCCACACAAAGCCATTGTGACCTCCTGAAAAGGATTTAGGATTACCATATCTGAGATAGGATGATATTCCTTGTACCTGTCCAGCCACCTGGTGTTCTTGTTCTTGTTGATGTGGCAAGAGTTTGGCAGAGGGTAACTACTATCTGTATGAGAGATATCTGATGAAAACAATACAAGAGTTCTAGTAAGGCGGCTACTTCATGTCCTTCTTTGTTCTGTGACTAGTTTTGTACCATGACAGCCTTGGTCGCAATCACGTGGTTTTCTGCCTGTCTTAGGGCGTTTATACACAACCCCTAAACTCCGGGGCAAATGGCTCCCAGCTCCGGAGCTTAAAAATGTTTACCCACCAGCTCCGGAGTTAACAGGAAATTAAGTGCAACCCCGCCCACTTTAGCGCGACCCAGCGCACTTTTCTTGTACCTTCTCTCTGGAGGTGAAAATTATTTGATCCGGTGCAACGATAGTGAGTGCGGGGCTCTCCTCGCTTCTGTGTGTTGTTTTTTGGCTCCCGCCCCTTTAAGAGCTACTTTTACAGAGACGAGAGGCAGAATGAGGTGAGCGGCATGCTTTTCTTTCTCTTTTTCTCCCTCCCCTCACGCAGCCAGCAGCCAGGAAGTGCGGAGGGGGGTGGGGACATAGGAAGAGCGACGAACCCCTAAGATCTCTGGTCCGAATTTAAGTGGCCAGCGGATCTTAGGGGTCGTGTAAAAAGGCCCTTAGAGTTTCCATGGTTATGATAACTTGTCTCGTGACAAGTGTTACCTCAGGGTCTTGTACCAAGACAAACAGTGATTTTTGTCTACCTTCCTTTTTCCTTTTTTAGGGAGTTAAAAATTCTTTTTCGATATTTCACTTCTGAAAAGTCAAAATTAAAAAAAACAACGGGCACAGTTTTCTGAGAGAAACGAATGTTTTGTTGTGTGACAGTCATTACTACATGGTGTCTTGTCTCAGAACAGAAAGCAGGAACAAAGAGTGACAAGGCAAAACCCTACCCAAGCACCAGGTACAGAACTTTCGTGCTTAGCACCAGTTCCGGGGACATGGTCAAGACAAATTTCAGTAGCTGCGCAATGGACGTGAAGTCACATTTTTTGTACCGCTCCTAAGCACAACACTAACAGAGACAAAACGGACGTGAAGTAACAGCCTAAATCACAGAGTATCTCTGCAAGATTTCCAGGTATCAGAGGTTGGCACTTCACTCTCATGCGCATATGCTCATAATTTACAGCTTGTGTTCCTTGTTCTGCTTTTGATGAATGTATATACAGTAAAATATGTGACAACGGAGATGAGAATATGACCATTAGTCTAAACTAAAACAAATAACTCAAATCAAATTGTGTGGGAAACATGCAAATATGAAACAATTTCTCGCATTTATTCTGAGCTGGATTTTGGCATTTTAGCTCAAATACCACTACCCTTATAGTTTGACTGATCTATTTGCAACAAACTCTTTTCATCTTATTATTCTTCTTACATTTTATTTCCTATTTATTACATAGTGTTTCTCTCCCGCACAGCCCAAGAAATCAAAGGGGAACGTAAACCCAGATTAGATATGATGAAAAAAATGGAATTTCATTATGTGTTCAAGATAGAATAAGGAAAAGTTGGAAGCATTATGTTAAGCAGCCAAGCAGACAAGATGCAAGGATGACAGGTTCCTTCAGATTGTTTTGATGAAGAACTTTGCCATTTTAGAAAGTCAAGTGAAAACTGCTATTACAAAGCAGTTGGGGAGAAATACAAGTCACCAGGAATAGGTAGTATAACAACAGAGCTATTTCATGCTTCAGAGAATGAATCTGTCATAATCTTAACAGGAATATGCCACCAAATATGGCAGAGAAGCCCACAGACTGGAAACTTTCAGGATATTTCCCAATGCTAAAAAAAGGGAGATGCCAAAATTGCAGTAACTAGAGCAGATTGCCTTATTTTCTGTGCAAGCAAACTGCTGCTCAAGTTTGAATTATAAAGATATTCATGATACATGGAGTGAGAAATGCCCTATGTTCAATTTAATTCAGAAAAAAAGAGAGAACTTGGAGATGATATTGTGCTTTTGGAGCACACAAGGCGTATTGGGGGGGAAATGGTTTGTGCTCTTTAGATTACATGTGGGACTCAGTAATGGTTGTGGATCATCCTAGAAAAAAAGGATGCATCACAGCATTTGACTTTCTTGGTATCTAGCCTACTGCATATTACAGAGAAGAGTGCACCAGGAGCACAGAATATGGAGAAACAGAGTGATTTCTCATTAGCAGTGTTTTTCATCCATCCATCCATCCATCCATTCAACTTTTATACCACCCATCTGGCAGCTATGGCCACTCTGGGTGGTTTACAACAAATTAGCAAATACAAAATTGCAAAGATAGCAAAAGATTAACAAAATACACCTATAGGCCTAAGACAATAAAACAGGAATAAAGTAAAATAATATCAACATGCTAGATGAGTAATCATCATCATACCATTTAAACTTTGTATTGTTATTGACGGCCGAGTAAAATAGAGGGTGAACTCTAATGGGTGAACTCCACTGCTATGTTGCCTGCTGAGGGAATGCCTTAACTAACCAAGTTTATGACATCTTTCAAAGGCAAAAAAGGGCCAGGCATATATCAGGTCGAAGTGTGGTAGCAGAGAAGCCATTGAGCAATAGCAGAGAAGGCCCCATTTCTCATTTTTTCCTTTTAGGCCCCTTGTGGTATTAACTGCTCTCAAATGCCTAACCTGGGTTGATCAAGTATTACATGCAGTTATCATTGTGTGAAGGTGCTCTGACAAGTAGTGAGGTCTGACCTAAACCATTTAGGGGGTTGTATATCATAGTATATCGTATATTTTTTCCTCCATATTTGTCATTTGTTATAAAAATAGGGTTAGATTCAAGAATACAATAGAATGTCAAGTACACAAAAATCATATTGTGAATACAGATTTACATATGTTTAATGTTGACAATGAAGAAATCAAAATAATTAATTATTTTTTCCATATTTTGGTCCAATCATACGACTGATGTTTTGTAAGGCAGCTATGAAAGAACTAAGAAAGATCCTGAAATGTAAGGGTGTGCTATTGGAGACCAAGGTCAATGAAGAAACTGGAAAATAATGAAAGCTTGTGAAAGATACTGATTCATTAACATGTGGTGTTGATGAAAAGTTTTATGGATACCATGGACTCCCATATAAATGGATTCTAGATCAAATGAGGCCAGGCTGTCACTAAAAACTAAACATTTAAGGCAGTAGGGGAAAAGGAAGGTCCAAGATGAGATTCATTGGTGGAATAAGAGAAGCCGCAACCTTTAATTTTCAAAACCTAAGCAAAGCTTTGTATTGTAGGATCTTTTGGAAGGGCAGGCATCGACTGGACGCTCCAGCCACCAATATAGTTATGGTTGATGAGAGATTCTTGTATTGTCTCCCTCATCAAAAATGCTGGTGATTGTGTTCCTACATTCTTTATATTATTGTTGTTATGGTGGCTTATCTCTGATGCTACAGTTTCACCTTTCAATCCTTCAGCTTCTGAAAGTTTGAAATAGGCATGGGATTTTTGAATGTTTTCAACTTCAGCTCCAAAAATTAGCCAAGAGTTCTCTCAGGCCGATTTCTGATTGATGCAGGCAAAGCAACCCAAAAATTTGTAGATAAACTTTTCTCACTTCTCTTGGTGTTTTTTATTGGCTTGATCCTTGGTTTAAAAAGATGGAAACTGCTCTGGTCCATCATGGGAGTTGCAAGGCTTCATAGGGGGATAGTTCTTCAGGAAGACTTTTTGTGGAACAGAATGAACAGTGAAGCCCATGAAGGCTCCCATGAAGCCTGGGTTCCCATAAAGCTCTGATGTGATTTTAATTTATATTATTTTATTCAAACGAGTATGATAGTCAACAGCTGAGGCCCGCTTTCAGGCAGAATTTATACTGGGATTTTCCCAGTAGAAATTAGTGCTCTTAGGATTAGTGAGTTGGCACTCAGGGTGGGAGATGTCACACTGTTAGCCAAGAGTGTGGGAATCCAAAATTGATCAGACGGCATGGAGCATTTCAATTCAATTACCATTTGCAAAAGTAACTCCACATACAGCATGTTGCAGTGGTCTCATCAGGCAGTGTCTGGTGGCCAAATTCATTAGCAACAACAAAATTGGGAATCATACCCATCAGTTAACACAGATATAGCTGGACAAAATGAGACCAAATATAGTCCAGAGCAATTTATAGTTTGTCACAGAATAGAAGAACACAAACTTAGCACGCAGAGTCTAGGTTTTGATGCTGGAAAATCCATTAATGAAATGTGTTTAATGAATGCTGGTCAGAAACTAGGGATGGTTTTTTTCAGTGTTCATTTGAAAAGGGATTAAACATGTTCTGAGATGTGTCCCAAAACCTGGATTAATGTAGTTCTACACATGTTTCAGGGCTCTAGTTTAAAACGTGAATGCTATACTACACAAATTGTTGGAAAAGGACATGGTAATATGGAATTATAACAGACCGAGTGAATTTTCTTCATGAGAGGTTGGCCATTTTTGGTGTTGCATACGTTACATGCACTTATTTATGGCTGTATTCCAGAAGTCCATTAGTTTTCTGGAGAAGAATTGTGTGTTAATGCAGCTGAACTTTATGATGTGATATTGCAGAGCACATGAGGATTAAGGAAAACAAAGACTCTTAGGCAAAGCAATCTGGATATTGTTGTTTTCTAGAAATGTTACCTAATTTCACCTCATAGTGGATGGAGATCATAAACTGGATTCATTTGAGAATTCAGCAGTCCAACCCTCTTTAGAAAAATAAAGCATCTCATTTTCTAGGACATTAAAAAAGAGGATTGTGAAAAATTTAATCATCTCTGAATATGTATTTTTGGTATTAAATACCTGCAGATGTCCTGTTATACCCTAAAGCTTCAATTTGGGCAGGTGCAATTTGACAGTTGAAAAACAATAAACTTTATTAGTGTGATTTTTATTAAGCTGGGGTGAGATCATGAATGAATGCTGGCAGGTTCATCATATATACCTCAAAATCCCTGTTTTCTCTTGAGGTTAATGTTGCTTTGACTTCTTTCCTTCTCTATGGTTTCATTGTTTGATATCAAATTTGTCAACTAATGTAGTCCTTTGGAAATGGAATGAGTTCTGTGCCAGCATGGAATGAGTCAAAATGAACACTTTATAGTGAATAATCATTCCCAAACTAGCAGGATGTGAGGGAGGCACAGATTGATCTTGCTATACCATTCATGCTACCACATTTTATATCAGTGGTTCCCAACCTTACTAATGCCGTGACCCTTTAATACAGTTCCTCATGTTGTGATGACCTCTTGCCCTGCTTGGAAGAGGCCACAAGCCCCCTTTGGCAGACCACTGCCACAGGTGCCATAGAGAAACTTCCTACTACAGGCACCCTCAGCCAATTGTGGCCTCCAGTGCCATTGACTGACATCCCCTCCAACCTATCAAGCTGTAACTCACTCTTTTCCCCCTTCCTCCCCCTTCTCCCCCAGACCCAGGCCATTTGTGCCTTTCTCTTCACTGGCTCATGGCGACCCCTGTGAAATGGCCGTTCGACCCACAAAGGGGTCCTGACCCACAGGTTGGGAACCACTGTTTTATACTCTCCTTGTGCCACAGTATCAACGACTATGCCATTGATTATCACAGATTAACGGAGATTATAATATTTATTTATTTATTTATTTATTTATTTATTTATTTATTTATTTATTTATTTATTAACTTATATGCTGCCCACTACCCAAAGGTCTCTGGGCGGCTTACAATCCAAAGAATAAAACAATTTAGAATAGTTAAGAGTAAAATATCAATAAATCATCATCAATAAAAACCTTACACTAAAATCATTATTCTAAAATTGTCATCAGCGGACCCACAATCTATATTATATCAATTAAAAACCTTCTGGAACAGGAAGGTTTTTACCTGGCGCCGGAATGTAATCAATGTTGGTGCCAGGCGGATCTCGATCGGAGGGCATTCCATAGCTTGGGAGCAGCTGCCGAGAAGGCCCTGTGTCTACAGGCCATCCCTCTCACCTCCTTGAGGGATGGCTCTTTCAAAAGGGCCCCCTGGCTAGATCTTAATTGCCGGGTAGGTTCGTATGGAAGGCCATCTAATTCTAATTTTATTTTGTTTTTAAATTAAGATGCCAATGCTGTATTTTAATATTATTGTTATGTTTTTCTTTTTCCTCTTCTTGTATTACTCGTTGTGTATTTTAGGCTTCCTTTCTTTTGTTTTTTAGTTTATTGTATTCTTATATGTTATGGTTGTTAGCTGCCCAGAGTGGCCTTCTAGGCTAGTAGGGTGGGATACAGATACAATAAATAAATAAATAAATAAATAAATAAATAAATAAATAAATAAATAAATATTCCAACCTCCATTTGTGATGCAGATGTCTGTGTTGTTTTTGGCTTATGCCACCACCATTTTCATGTGGATTGGTCTATATTTGACATCAACCTTTAAAAGTCATCTTCCATCTTACTCCTTTGTCAACACTTTGAGTAAACTCCTGCTTGCCCAGGTCAGTTACTGGCTTGTTTACCATGATACTCTCTTACAAAGTATCAGTATTGAATTGAAAGCTCCTTCCCAAAATCACATGAGGCTATCAAATAGAGTCTCATTATCTCTTCACCATAGGAATGTTTTGCTAAATATGCCTTTCAGTGTGTGTGTGTGTGTGTGTGTGTGTGTGTGTGTGTGTGTGTGTGTGTGTGTGTGTGTGTGTGTGTGTGTGTGTGTTGTTATAGTTGTGACCGACTCTTCTCCCATCCAAGTACTAACCAAGGCCATAGTTAAAAGGAATTATTAGAGTGCTATGCAAGGGAGCCATAGAACCAAGATCCCAAAATCAATAATTGGGAAAGGAGTACAACAAGGCTGTATACTGTCACTTTGCCTATTTAACTTATATGCAGAGTACATCATGTAAAAGGCAGGACTGGATGAATCACACGCTGGAATTAAGATTGCCGGAAGAAATATGAACAACCTCCAATATGCAGATGATACTACTCTGATAGCAGAAAGTAAGGAGGAATTGAAGAACCTCTTAATGAGGGTGAAAGAGAAGAGTGAAAAATATGGGCTGAAGCTCAACATCAAAAAAACTAAGATCATGGCCACCGGTCCCATCACCTCCTGGAAAATAGAAGGGGAGGAAATGGAGGCAATGACAGAGTTTATTTTCTTGGGCTTCTTGATCACTGCAGATGGTGACTGCAGCAATGAAATTGCCCACCTGCTTCTTGGGAAGAAAGTGATGGCAAACTTAGGCGGCATCTTAAAAAGCATAGACATTACTTTGCCGACAAAGGTCTGAATAGTCAGAGCTAGTGATGTATGGAAGTGAAAGTTGGACCATAAAGACTGATTGCCACATACAGTAATTAACGCTTTTGAGCTGTGGTGCTAGAGGAGACTCCAAGGGTGGAGAGGAACACTGTATACTTTGAATTATGCTTGTATTTTAGTTTGTCTTTTTTGTTTTGTTCATTTGGCTTAAATAAAAAAAATGCACACATTTGAGTCTTTATAGGGTTTGGTGCAACTGGGTCTTCTAATGTATCTCTTAGAAGATGTTCTACAATTTGAAAGCCAACAGATTGAACAGCAAGCATGGGATCATTAGTGAAAATAAAACTTGGGGCCTTTAGGAAGTGATTGTTTTTTTGGTTTGAATATTGAAACAAATGAAGCTGATCTGCTGGCCTGGGGTAGGCCAATCTTTTGAGTCCTCCATAGGCTGCACAGTCCTTGAAAACTGATGAAAAAAATCTGCAGTTTTGCAAAAGGGTTAATATTTGTGTGGTAAGTTCATAAACCTTGCCGAAATTTTAGAATTTCTGCAGTAGTACTTGATAAACATTATCAGGGTGGCTGAAAGGTCAACATAAGCTACTCCAGTTATCTTTTGGGTTTTGAAATCATCCTCAATGTGTTGTTTTAGATATAGGGTTTGTGCTATGTAATTCCTCCCAATTCTAAAGTGAGCCTGTTATGGGTTAAGGAATAGTTCCAATACTTCCATTAGAAGGCTGAGAATCATTCTTCTCAGGACTTTATAAAAATGACAAAAATAGTGCGAACAGCTGAAGTGTTTTGAGTCTGATATTCCTTAGAGGATTTCAACATATCAATCACCCCTCCCTCCCTCCAAATTTTTGGAATCCTGAGAGAAAGCAATTATTAAAGAAAAAGTTAAGGGAGCCCTTTTTGTTGTTACTGTGCCAAAACATTTTACCTGTTCTGCCTGGATGTAATTCAGGCCTGTGGATTTAATTCTGGCTTGTTCTGCCTGGATGTAATTCAGGCCCTTGTTCCCAATACATTGGCATCGAAATTGCATTTCTGTGATCTGTATGTAAAGCTGAATAGGTGAGACATTTCTGATGTTCACTGTATGGAAAATATTTGCAAAACACACAATGCTGCTATGTACTTCATCAGATCATTGGCCTATGGAAAGTAGTGCTGCTGACTATGAATGATAAAGTACAGACTGAGCTTTTTCTCAGCTGTACTACTTGGGATCCCTCTAACTGAATATACTGAACTGAAACTAAACGTCTGCATGCAGAATACATGCTTTTCCATTGAGCTATGATCAACCTAGTGAAAATTATGATAGCTGTTGCTTGCTACCCCTCAGGAAGTGGGTAAGTATTGTCATGACACTGCAATCTTACTGAATGAGGAGGAGATGGGGAGGGAAAGAGTGATAGCAGTGTCTCCAGCTGCTTCATGGTTTAGCAGATGTATGCTTGACTTGCAATGGTTGACCTTCTGTAAACTAGTTTCCATCACATATTTTGTGCTGACCAGAGTAACGGCTGCTTCTTTTATTCTACAAGCACTGTAGAGAGGCTAGGCCAGTGATGGCGAACCTTTTAGAGACCGAGTTCCCAAAATGCAATTAAAAACCTACTAACTTTTTTTTTGTTGCAAAGTGCCAATGCAGTAATTTAACCTGTATACAGGTGGTTATGAAGGGGCGATGTCGGGTGCCCACAGAAAGGGCTCCGAGTGCCACCTTTGGCACCCATGCCATAAGTTCGCCATCACTGGGCTAGGCCATGGCATGTCTTCTCTGAAGGCTTCAGGCATGCCACTGTATCTCAACTAACCATCTGCAACAAAGACCTGCATTAAACAGTCAATGTAAAATTTACTGGAATAAAGCATGTGAATTCTCAGAAGGAGACTTTACAACTCCTAAATAACAAAGAATTGTTCTTTCGTTGGATTTTATGACTGCCTGTGCTATATACATCCAATATCAGAACTATTCAGGTCCCAAAACATTTTTTGCCAGGGTTTTACCAATGCCTGTAGTGTGCAGGATTCAGGGTCATAGCCCAAGTAAATTCATTATTGGCCAGCTCAGTTTTTTGTTTGTTTGGTAGATCAAATGGGCTCTACAGACAGTACATGAAGAATTTCCCGTGAAGCTCTACGGCATTTGGATTAGAAAACTAGTGTTGTGCCTTTTCAATTTAAGATGCTATGAAAATAATCGTTCAGTCCCTTTCTATTGACTTTGACATAAAATATTCATAATATGGCATATACTCAGAAAACTAGCATAAGTTTAGTTTAGTCAAAACTTATGAGACATCTCGTGTTTTTTTATCTTTCTTATACCTACGGATTCACAATCATGCTAATGGAATCTGCCATGTTATTGTGTATAAAACTGGTTTCCAACTCTGAAAGGAGGTTTTCATTTTACCATGCAGCATACAGCCCTCTTTCTCTCAATAGCAGATGTTGACTGAGATTTTTTTTTCAATCAGCTACTTCTTTATAAGAAGGCATAGCTTTGTTGGTTGCTGAAAGTTTGATGGCATTCCATTCTTGTCATCAAAACTGATCACATGACACAAGCAGGGCAATATCCATAAATTATCACCGATGTGCGTTATGCAAATAAAAGCCATGTGTATCTAAGAAAATGCAGTGCTGTCTATTGGCTGAAATAATACTGGCACAACTTGACAGTCTAGTTGTAGCAAGCATTATCAATGATACAGCTTGTTCTTCACTTGAGACTTCATTATGTTTGGAAAAAAATCATTGCTGAGTGGGAGAAAATTGCATCATTTGCTTGCTGCACTTGTTATTGAGTTAATTGGAATGCCGACAAAGCCCTTCATTATTAAATTATTGATCAAGTTATTAATAACAATGCAAAGAATTAATTGAGAGTGTCTGGATGAGATTACAGGTCGATACCAGGAAGTTATGTGCATTTCTATGCTCTTGAATCAAATGGTTTGAGGTGGATTCCCGTTGCTGTAAATGTCAAGACAATTATAGGTTTCAAGCAATGACACTGTTACACACATGTACTACTTCCACGTCACTCTGAAAGGCTTCCTTCTTTCCCATGTCTTCCACTTAGCAGACCTTACATAATGGCACCTACCTTGGATGCTAGTTTTTGCTGCTCCTCAGGTGGACATAGGACTGAATTCAGCTAAGTCATTTATTACCATGAATTTATATCAAAAGTTAAATATATTTTGTATCTGTATTTTGTAATCAGTTTATTCTATCTTGTAAACCGTCCAGAGTGGCTTTCTGCCAGATGGGTGGTATATAAATTGAATGAATAAATGGATAAACAAACAAACAAACAACAACAACAAAACAACAACAACAACAACAACAATAATAATAATAATAATAATAATAATATAATAATAATAATAATAATAATAATAATAATAATAATAATACAGAGCCAGCATTATTGGAGTTTAAGAACAAGGAGGTGTTTAAAGTAAAGCAAACAAAGGATCAATACAGGAAAACAACAATACAAATATGAGCTGATAGCTGGCATAATAAAGCACTGCATGGGCAGTTCCTCGAAAAAAATCAAAGGAAAAGTAGATGAGGAAAAGACCTGGTTATGGCTCACCAATGGAACACTGAAAAAAAAGAGACACAAGCCCTGTTTTTTGCAGCTCAAGAACAAGTTATCGGAACAAATGTAGTTAATGCTAGAATAGAAAAATCAGCTGAGTACCCCTCATGTAAAGAGGCAGATGAAACTATCAACCTTGTTGCTGCAAGAAAATTGCTCAGACTAATTACAAACAGCATCATAATGTAGTTGCTCAAATGGTCCACTGGGATTTTTGTCAGAACTAGCATCTGTCTGTAGCAAAGAACTGGTGGGATCATAAGCCTGAAAAAGTGATTAAAATAAGCATGCAAAATTACTTTGGGACATCCTAATACAGACAGACAGGGTTTTGGAGCATAATACCCTGGATATTGTGATTGTGGAGAAGAAAAAGTGTGGATCATTGATGTTGCTATAGTAATGGCAGTTAATAGTAGTCACCGAGAAATAACTTGAAAAAATTACCCGATATCAGGATCTGAAAATTGAACTTCAGAGACTCTGGCATAAACCGGTACAAGTAGTCCCAGTGGTAATCAGCACGCTGGGTTGACAAAGTCACCATCAGTCAGCTGCAGAAAGCCACCTTACTGGGATTTGCTCGCATAATTCACCGATACATCGATACATCACATAGTCCTAAACGCTTGGGAAGCATTTGACTAGTGATTTGAAGCTCAGGTGGCGTCGGTGACCAGGGCCGCTTATATCCATCTTCGCCAGATCGCCCAGATCCGCCCGTACCTGGATGTTGACTCTCTGAGAACAGTGGTCCAAGCACTGGTGATCTCGAGGCTGGACTACTGTAACGCACTCTACATGGGGTTGCCCTTGACTCTTCTCCGGCGTCTGCAGCGGGTACAGAATGCGGCAGCCAGGCTGGTGGCTGGTGTGCGTCGTCACGACCATATCACCCCAGTCCTGGCTCGCCTGCATTGGCTGCCCGTTGCAGCCCGGATTAGATTCAAGGTCTTGGTTTTAGTTTATAAAACCCTCCATGGCTTGGGACCGGACTACCTGTCAGAGCGTATCGTCCAGCGATCCACCTCGGTCCGCCCAGTTCGGCAGGTGCGAGCGCACTCGCTTCGGGTTGCCACCCCTCGAGAGGCCCGGAAGACGGTCACCCGGAACCGGGCCTTCTCTGTGGCAGCCCCATCTATATGGAACGCCATCCCCAGCGAAGTGCGCTCTGCAGAGTCCCTGCAGGCCTTTCGAAAATCCTTAAAGACCTTTCTATTTCGAGAGGCCTTTGGCGATTTTTAATTTTTTTCCCCCCGCCATCGCTATTATTACTGCTATTATTATGCCCATTGGTGCCTCCAATTTTATTTGTTAGGATTCACGTCTTTGACGTGCGGGACGCGCTCGGAGGCCTTAGGATTTTAGGATTTTTGGATTTGGGAGGATATTATATTGTCTTGTTTTAACTTGCTATTCTCGTGATCTGTCTTTGATGTATTATGATTTGTTGTTAGCCGCTTAGAGTCCTTGTTGGAGATAAGCGGGATATAAATATAATAATAAATAAATAAATAAATAATAGAAAATCCAGAGTAGTTGTTTTGTCTGCTGTGTAATAATAATAATAATAATAATAATAATAATAATAATAATAATAATAATAATAATAATAATAATAATAATAATAATAATAAAATTATCTGACACTGATCACATGTTTGGTTCAGCCAGTGATATCTTAAATTGGCTGCATTATAAGGGAAATAAATTTCCCCTAATTTTCATAGCGACAACATAATTCAATAACGTTAACCTTCTGCAAAAGTAATACCAGGTTAGAATTACTTTCTAGAATTACTATCCTATCCCCAGGTTTTTAAAGACAGTTGAACACACACAACTACCTGTTCACTACAAAAGCAGAGAGCAAATTAATAGGCAAAGGCAAGGCAGAAGAAAAAGAAATAAGCAAACGGGTGAGAGAGAGAGTACCAGATAACCCTAAGGAGTATCTCTTTATCTTTTGACATGTCTGGCCAACAGCATTAAAAGCACAACATTCCAGATAAACCATAGGAGTGTGATTTGAGAAGGTATAATCTAGAGGTGAAAGAACCAGAGTGGCTTATTCTTGTTCATTCAATAGGCCTGCAGGTGGTGTGAAAGTACCTTTTTGTGGTGGTGAAGTTGAACATTCTGTTCTGTTACACAACATTTTCCATAGGAGCTTTTCTATGTTGTTTTGAGGTTTATCCTCCATATCTGAGAACTGCATAAATTTTAACAAGATACAAATGATCAGCTCTGTGCAGGGTAATAAATATTTTCAGGGAACTGATCTCTTATCTATCTTTTTCATTAACATTTGCCAATGTTTGCTCTATACTGTGGCATAATTATACATACACAGATTTTTTCACTGCAATTATAAACATTAAATGAACATGTATTTGGTAGTACTGTATCTATATTAAGAGATATGGACCACACTTGACACACATCGTATGCAAAACTCCAAGTCAAATAATATAAAATGCAGTCCTTTTTCTACAGGATCTCTTTGTAAAACATCTCCGCAACCATATACTAGGAAAGATTGCCATGGCTTTCCCAGTATTTACAATGGAAAGACACAGGCTCCTTACTGTTTGTGACATCACTCAGTTAATGCCATAAACCACAATCTGCATCTGAGATTAGACTATCGCAGCAGCCTGGAATCACTTATGATAAGGCTGTGGAACATGTTTCATTTCTTGAAGTAGTGTAGATATTTAGAAAGCATTCCACTTTTTGCAAGAATTAAAGTTCTAAAATATAGCAAATTCTGCAGCCTTATTTTCTATGTTTTTTTTGTTTTTTATTCACCATTTTCACTATTTAATTATTATAAATACTGTTACTATAGGGAAAAGCTTTGGTACAAAGGCATCATCAAATGGTACAGTAGATGTTTAAGCAATCATAATTGCAGATAGAAAGACCACCTTCACATAAGTTGTCAGATTTTGTCATTCTTTTTGTCATTTTTCTCTCATTATCATTATCAGGAGTCTTTTAGTACAGGACTTAAACTGCAGTACTGCAGTCAAGACTGTGCTTATGATTGGAGTTTCATCCCAGCCTCAGGTACCTGTCTCAAAGTTCATCCTTCCATCCTTCCATCCTTCCATCCTTCCATCCTTCCAAAGTTGGTAAACTGAGTAGGGGGTAGTGTGTATCCTGTATAATGAAATTGAAAACCACGCAGAGAGAGCTTTAAGCATAATAGGGTGGTCTATAAGCAGCAGACTTTGCTTTTTCATGGAGCCATGAGTTTTATTTTCTCTTGCAGTCCTCAATTTTTATGGGTGAAAAAGTGGTTTTATCTCCTTTAGCCCCTTCCTTCCCACAGGTTTGTAAATACTAACTGAACTCTGTGGCATCTGTATCCCTACATTTTCTTCTCTCTGCTCTTGTTTTCATTTCATTGCTCCTTCATTGCTTTGCTCCCCTGTCTGCAGAATCTTTTAAGTCAGGCAGAAAAAAAAATATATTCATCACATTACCTTTACCTGCACAATATTATGTCTTCAGCACTGGGTTGAGGACCTAACAGGGCAATGACCCTTTTGGTACAGTCATAATTTTTTTTCCAAAATTATTTTTGTTAGTGTTGCTCATTTGGAGTTCTGGCACCAGTACCATATTTGTGTTCCTCTTTTGGAGTTCTGGCACCAGTCCAGTACCAAAAAACCCAGCAGCAACGGAGAAAGGGAGAGACAGCTCATAGTGGTGGTGGTGGGCAGAGGTACACATGCAGCAACAGCAGTGAGGTAAGGAGTTCAGGAAGAGTCCGCCGCGATTGTAACGACACACCACACACACAAGGATGGGAGAGGGGAAAGGAGCCCCTAACAAGTTATAGTGTTGATTGGATTTTAGAAGTGAACAAGGTTGAAATCACAAGGTAGTCCCCTTGCAGGAGGAAGAGGAAGGCAAATTGTGGAGGGAAGGAAACACTAGTTCTAGCCATTCAGGTTGCTGCATGTACCTGATTAATGATTTTTCATAATGCCACTTGAGGTATAAATAATACCTGGGATTCAATTTCCTTCTTTTCTCTCCTTTTCTCATCCATTTGTAGTGCCTGTTAACTCAGGAAGGAGTTTAAAAATTCTCTTCTGTGAGGCAGCTAATTGGGTCCTGACTCAAAAGGTCAAAGTCCAGATCTTCTCTGATCTGGAATTGATTTCACATTTGGAGACTTGGGTCTGTTCTCAAAACTCCTGAGAAAATGTTTACATTCAAAGATGGGACAAACACAACTGCTCTATGATTGTGTTATGCAACAATAATTTGTATATACCAGGGCTGTCCAACTTTGAACAGCCCACGGGCTACTTATAGCCGCCACACGTTCCCACAGACTACTTCCTGAAGCGCCGTACATCCCTGCAGGCTACTTTAAGAAGTGCATGCATGTGCCTCACCAGTGGTCCTGAGCAAGGAGCCCAGGTGGGTGGGTGTTATAATCATGGACTGAGTCCCTCTATCATGATCCAGTCCTGCTAACTGGGCCTGAGTTTCCAGAGGACATGCAAGCACCAGACAAAGCAGGCAGGACAATCTATGCCCATTATCCAGAAAACAGCAGCTGTCATTTGGGGGGGCTTCCTCCATGGGGGGGGAGACCCTTGAGGGCCCCCATGGGCGCCTGTCATCTCGTGCAAACACCTCAGCCAGCTTTTCCCAGGTGAGGCAAAGGGCCAGGGGAGCCACCAGCTCCCTCCCAGAGTGAGAAAGGAAGGGAAGGAGACCACCATGCACCCTGTGAAGAGTTACCCGTCCATCACATCCAGGTGCAGGTAGTCGGCCTCACAGTCCTCCTGGAGGCAGCACTTGGCCCCCAGCACTGGCAGGTCACTATTGAGAATGGATGAATGTATCCAGCATATGGACACCATCGCAGCCACTGGTGGGGTAGGCAGGGAGGCAGGTGCTCGCTCACTCACTCGAGGACTGGAAGCAGCTGCGCCTGCCACCAATCATGATAGGAAATGTAGTCATTAAGCCCGCTGGAGGGGGAAGAACCCAGTGAGGGGGGTGTGGTGTGGCGGCAGCGGAAGGGTAGAAATCCGGACCAAACAACTGGGCAGGCAGGTAGGGGGAAGAAAAGTTTCCCCAAACACAACGCTGGGCATGTTGGAAGGCTGGCAGGGAACTGGTACGCAATTTCTGACGGCGCCGCAGGCCACTGGTCACCCACAGTCAACGGATTGTGCAGGCCTAATATATACCTAACAAAATTGTATTCTAATTACCTGGAGATGAATAGAAAAATGTCTCTGTTTCTGGAGGACTATAATGCCATTACTCTCTCTTTAAAGCAAGCCTGGGGTTATGGTTTTGTTTTTCTTTCTGCTCTTCAAAGAAAACCTGTCTTTTGACTCTGCTTCTGAGACCTTTCATTGCCCAACAGCCTTCATACCACAAAGCTGCAGCAATGTACAGTATGTAATTTGCAACATTCTTGCTGATTCTACAGTCCACTCCATTTATAACAAAGTGGTTGTTTTTCCTTTATAAAGTGTTTTTTGAATATCAATAATTCAGTCTCTGAAGCCTGGATTCCTTTCAAATGTGAAAGGAATCTGTGAAGATTCTCAGCCATCCAGGTGAGTTTATCTGGAAGGTGAGTCATGGCAACTAGACTTCTTTTCTTCAGATATCGAAATATTTCACTACTCATCCAAGACTGACTGCTTGGATGAGTAGCAGAACATTTAGATCTCTGCAGAAAATGTGTCCCGTTACCATGACTCAAAGAAAGAATCTGTAGGTTACCTCCTCCTGGCGAAGTCTTCGGAGGGGGTGCTTTGCCCTCATGCCAGGAGAGGTGTCACAGGGCAGCGCTGGATCGTCATGAGGGACAGCCAGGATGCAATAAAGGCCCCGCCTCCCACATGCTCTCCCTCTTTCCGGCGCTGCGGGCAAGCCCACCCTCCCACCCTATGGTTGATGATGAGAGTAGCTGGTCACTTCGGGGCTGGGTGGAAATTTTTGGCTGCTCCCTTGATTGGCCCTTAGGGGGCGGGGTTTTTTTTTTTTTGCCCACCCCGTCATCAACCCGACAAGGTACTAGGTGGTCACTGTTATTGGTCACGACAGCGGGTAGTGAATACGTCCTTTAGATGGTGATGATCCTGGTGGCATCCAATGGGGTGCTTGGTAGCCCTCTTAGCATAAATAGGAAGAAATGCCCACTTGAGATCAATAAAATTAAAGAGCAAGGAGGAAGAGGGCTGCCCTGAGGTATTCATACTTGGGTGTTGAAGGCGCGCTGAACAGGTGGGCGGCATGCTTCCAACAAGGATCTCACCCAGGAAATGGGGACATTGAACTCCAAATGGAGTTATGGTACCCCACCTATTCACTACACATGCCCCCTCATTTTCCTTCACTACAGGTTGTGTTGAAGTTAATAAAGTTGTGGCCCTATTTAACCCAATGCTGTTGTCCGCCTCATTATTCCTGGCTGGGAGGGCAAGGTCTTAGTGTCCTTGGGAGTTGTCAGTGAGAAGCCCTTTTCTGAAACAAGAAGTGCTAGAGTGCTGGTGATTGGTTAAAACTCCCAAACACCAGCATTCTGAATTAGAATGGAACTTGAACTGGTAAGTAATGCAGATGTTTCAGGACTGGCATGAAATATTCTTATCAGTTCACCATATCAAGCATGCCAGTTGAAGATTTTGGACCATTTTCAAAGCATTAATTCTGACCTTGGAGTACCAGTTGTGGTTTTTGGATCATTTTCAAAAGCAGCCTTACAAACAGGACATTATAATAGCCCCTTGTTTAAGTCACCAGTGCTTGCTCGCAGGGGAGATTCAGATGCACCCATTTGAGTGTTGTACATACATGAATTCATTGGACCAGTTCCTCTGTCTGTTTATCTTGAGTGCATTCAGAGGCTATGTACATACAGTATGACACCCTTTGCTTATGTGTATTAAACAATGTAGGTTGGACAGAATTTGGAACGTACGAAAAGAAACGCTTAAAACTGTGAATCAGATGGATAGAATAAAATTTGCTTTATTTCTTTATGCAGCTCTCACCCGTGCCTGTTTCTAAATGCTGAATGTGCTGTCAAAAAGAAAACAAAAATAGTCAAAGGAACAGGAACGGTTAACTATGTGGCTTTGCTCTTGGCATGAACTAGCAGTCAAAAGTGCACATTTATCACAATGTATAAAAAGCATGCACTTCACTTTGAAAGATGGTAGAGGAGAAGGTTTCTGCCAAGAAAACATTGATATATGTAGCAATCCAATGGCACAGATCCCAAGGTCAAGCCACCAGATGTGGGCCGTATGATGAAATGAAGAACACCGAGGAAAGATGTCCAACATGAAGGCTGCGTGCTCAGAGCAAAGGGGAAAGTGAGTGATTTTTCACCCTGTAGCACAAGAGAGAAAGGATAATTTTAGAAATATAAATTTTGCAGGGGAATATTTGTTTTCAGGTGGTCTGAAAGGAATACACTTGGGACAAATCTCTCTCTGTCTCTGAAGAATGCCGAACATAGCCACACACTTCTAAGACCACTGACGTTATTTTCTCTGCTGGGAAAAAAACATTTCGGCAGGTCATGATTCATATTAATTAAGAATGATATTACAAGTAAGGAAGAAAGGAAGATTCTGCCTAGAAACCATTCCCTTTCATTCTAATACTGCTCAAATCTAAGAATTAAATGTTTATCTATTGATTCTGTGCTATAATCCCATCAATTTGTGAGAGCGTCAAAACTGGATTAAATTAATTTGCTCATTATTCAACCTCATCTCTCCCTATAGAAATATTTCCACCACCCTTTATTCCTAGCATGTTGTGCATCTGAAATGCTTGACTTGCTGGAAGAAGATTGACCACCGCTCTTCTCTGCCCTGGATCTGGGTTAATAGGGTAATATAAAATATTGTCAGAGATATTAGTATTTAGTTTTCATGATGGATCCTGTCTGGTCTTGTGAAAGTGAGAGATATCCTTGCTTATGAGTGCACTTTGTGAATCCTACCTTATCATCATAAGGACACTCTTGAAAGTAATATATCTCAAATTACTATATGCGAAATTTTGGAAACAACCAGAAGCGCCAACAGAGAGAAACCTTCATGAAAAGATAAGAGAATGTATCAAAATCGACAGGCTCTCTGGATTTCTGAAGGGAGACTATGAAGAGATCTCCAAAAAAGATGGCAAGATGTAACAAACTTACTAGTATTGTGATATTATTCTTTAGCATGTACAATTGTTATTTTGGACTTGATATATTCAATGTAACTTTTTATAGTGTATTCCCCTTTTTTCCTTCCCCCTTATCTCCCCTTTCCTCCTCAAACTAATAAAATTCTTTAAATAAAAAAAAAGAAAGCAATATATCTCAAGCAAGCCACATATCCTATTCAGGCTTTGCCTCATTTTTATTTTAAAAAATTAAAAGTCTAAAGACCCCTGTGAGCCACTGTCTGGCCTGGATAGAAGATTAGGAGATCACTACAAAGATTCAGATATTTTCAAATGCAGTACTACCATTCCATTGATGATACGCTATGATTATTATTCTGTATTTTGTCTTAAAGAAATGGCTACAGAGGAAAATCTTGGCCATTCCAGCCTTGTGGAAAGCCACATTGGCATAAACTAACTAACTAACTAACTAACTAACTAACTAACTAACTAACTAACTAACTAACTGGCTGTGAAACATCTACCATTTTAATTAACCTGTAGTATCATTCTTGTTTCCTCAACAAGCAATCAATAGCCAGATGTCTTCTAGAATAAAATAATTGAAATCTTGTGATGTCACTGAAATAATAGGTTGCCACTAATTAGAGGCTTCATTCAGTGGTATGGAGCTGCAGGCAGCTCATACACAATACGATGAAGTCACGTGCACCTCTTAATTGAAAAATTGCAAATCAACAATAATCTGCCTCTACTGGTGATGTCATTCCCAATGTGCAGGTCAATTGTGCTCAACAGAACTTTGGCCAATGTGTTTGCCTGTCAGTGGAGAAACAACAGGGAGGGGGTTCAGCATACACTCTCTTAGAAAGGATCTCTATTCCCGAAAGAGACCATTAAACAAAGTAGTTTTTCACATCCCCATCAAGTATGTCTCTGAGAGTAAAGTATCCCTTCTTAAAAAGCCCTACCTCTTACTGTTTCAAACACTAGTGAGGGTTGTAGTGGAGTATACAATCTTTAGATTGCTGACGCGGTTTCTATTGAGTTTTGGGAGTCGCAACCCACACTTTTAGTTATGCCCAGACTGCTATCCAGTATTAGCCATGGCAACCAGAAGACACTTCCTCCTTGTACCTAGTCCAGTCTGCAATCTTGGACCATCTTACACACTTTGAAGGCAGGCCCATGTTGAGACAGATTCCCCAACTCTTGACCAACAAGAGTTGTCTAAAATAACTTTTCATTTTGCTGTAGATCCACTGTTATTCATCACTGTAGAGACCTTGCCAATGTGAGTCATACAAGAATGCTTATTTAGCAATCAGGTCTCTGATGAACAGTTTGCTTCATTTCAAAAATAAAGATAAACCACATCCATCTCCCTCTCAGACAGTTGCAAGGGATCTAGAAATAGGCTGCTGTTTTCCACCAGACACCAAACACAGCGTCATCTTCCAGCCAGTTCTGGCACTATTGTGATGTGTATACTGGATATGCTTTTCTGGAAGTATGTTCTATTGTTCTTGGACATCTAATAAAGGGGCATTTGTGTGTTTCTTTAGAGACTCATGAAAAAGGAAATAATTGATTTTCCATTTACAGTGACTTGGGGAGCATTCTCTGTTTTTGCCTCCATGGATAACACTTTCCACACCATAATTGTTGCAAAATACTTTGTTGCATATAAACATTCAGAAAGTGCAGATAATTATATTGATTACACACTTGCCTTTTAGGGGTGCCAGTGTCTGGGAGGAAATGGTCAGGTCTGTGGTCTTACCTGTTTACCGATGCTTGATTTGTAGAATGCAGAAGCTAAGATGTGTGGGCTTTCAAAACTACTCACAGTCAGGCTGATATTAAAGGCAACACTGCAGGAACTGTTTTGAATGCTGTCAGCCAGGTCATAAGTGAGATGTAGTCATCATGCCTTATCTGAAATGTCATGAGGACTTTTCCCTTGAAGACACAAATCCTGACTTTTCTGCTTTAAGGTTCAGTTTTGCCCATTTTAGCAGGCATTAACATGTTAAATATGCCTGCTCATAAGTAAGTCATTGAATTCAGTAGAGCCATTACTTTTTAGGAAGCCATTAACTTACAAACATGTAGATGTACAATTGCAGCTAAAAATGCTGGCATGTGCCTCATCCCTTATAAGATGGGCAAATTCTGGGCAGATTTTATAAGGGAAAGCATCCCACTACAGCACTGCACTGCAGCGACTGTATTCTGTTATTTGCCAAAGTGACATTGGTAGGATGATTATTGACATGAGAGAATTATTACATTTTCCATCTTAGCTGAATTCAGTGGATGGTGAGATCAGCTACACTGAACCCAAGGCTGTTGTTGAAGCCATGACATTAATGGGGAGACTTGGAAATGGACTGAGACGCTATTGGGCCTGGCACAAGGGTCCTCCTTTCCTGTGCTGCTTAAAACCCACCTTCAAATCCATCCTGTTTGATCTCTTGCCCTAAATTCTCTTTGTTTCCTGAGGGACTCCATATTGGCAGACCATTCCACCAGCAGCCTATCTGGCATGGTATGATATCAGGTATTCCACGGGCAAAGCAGGACTTTTATTCAGTCCCCCGCATGACAGATCTTCAGTAATCGTAGCTCTGATCGGTCATAGTGCTGGGAGGGGCCTCTTTGTCCACCTGCCTGGCTGTGTGCATCCCACGGGGCTGTTTGCAGGGGCAGTAGATAAGGTAAGGCCTTGTCATGGGGTGAGAGGCCTCTTTTTCGATCCAGCCATCTTCCCTCCCTCCCTCCCTAATAATATAATGAGATTAGCTGGTTGCGTAAGGACCGGATGGGAATTTTTAGTTGCCACTTAGATTGGACCAGAGTGGCAGTGTTTTTTTGCCCATCCCATGCTCTTTAAGGCTAAGGGAAAGTTTTTAACCAGTCACAATTGGCGGGTAGTGAAAGCGGTAAATTTCATTCAGGTGAAAGTTATTGAATAATATACCCTTATTGAGCCGGTAGCCCTCAATATGAATTAGGAAATGGATTAGGAAATTAGGAACATTAGGTGTTAGGTATGAATAGGTTCAAAGATTAGGAATGAGGGTTGCCCAGACCACAGGTTTTAGGAGGGCTCTGAACAGGTGGGCAGCACCCTTCTAATAATATTAGGAATCATTAACTGATCCGCTTGCACTATATTCAGGCCTCCTTGTTTAAGGGACGTTTAACAGTTGAACTGAGTGAATTCATATCAATAAATTATGGCCCAATTTGAATCCCACAAATGTGTCTCACCTGTTTATTTCCAGGTTGGGTGGACAAAGCTTCTTTAGAGAAGCAAAATATTACTGTATTGTTAGCCATGAACTTGTAGAAAGAAACATTCATACTTAATCACAACAAAACTCCCTCAAAGAACTCCAAAATCCAGATGCTATGACCTTGCAATAGCAAACAAGTGAATATCTATGTGCTTTTGTAATTTTACGTCAGTCTTCTAAATATAGTCCTCCCTTGTGTACCCACTAATTAAATTTCATTGTCTTTTTTACACATTAAAGGCACCAGCCAGCTGAAAATCATTTGAGAAAGGGCATTAATTTTATTTTAACATCTCCTTTATTCCATATCTGATGAGATTCTGTTTCTGAGAGTGAAAAAGAATCGTCAGGATATTTGTCTGAAAGTCCCAAAAAGGAGCCCTGCACCAGTATGTGACTTTTGATTCAGATGCCTCAAGTTGCTGCAATGTACGTCGTTTGGGTCAGTGAGTGATACATTCCTTTAACCATGGGTAGGTGATGAAGCACATGCTTCATGAGCCTTATTTTTCCTTGCAAAACCTCTCTGTGTATTTTAGACCTGAGCATAATTGTACCTTTCATCACATTCACATTGTTTCTACAGAACTGAGAGTAAATGTGCTATGGCTGGCACCCTGAGGACTTCACACTGTAACACTCAAAGTCATTTGTTAAAGTCATGTTTTACTTTTCACCAAGCCCTTTTCACTTTGGTTGTTTTCTTGCTTCTTTCTGGAAGAGATTGAAAATGTCCCTTATTTGAGGGGTGAAATTGCACTGGCAATGCCAGAGATTTTGTTATCCCTTCAGATTACTGCTCCACCTACCGAATAACTAGGAGAACACACAACAGCTACCTGGAGTAACGTCACAAGGTGTCTTGCGGTTCTTGGGTGATAAAGGAAGTCCTGGATAGAATTTCAACATCCCAGAACAAGAGTACAGCTGTCAAGTTGAAAATCTCCAGCCCTGTCATAGTGTAACATAGGGGTGAGTGAGTTTTGTGGACTTGAGAGCCAATTGGTCACTCTCAGACTTTGTTGGAGGCCATGCTCAGCCCAGAAATGGCTGGAAATGGCAATTTTAAAAATGAAAGAGGAAGTGTCTTGATGCCTCAAAGAGATACACACCTGCAGCTTGAAATCATCATACCTGAAGACCTCTAGGAGTAGAAATAAGCAATTTGGGGCTTCCCAAAAATAGTTCACAAAAATGGTTCCCACCTGCCTGCCGCTCAGAGGGCAATGTTTCTAGTGGTGCAGTGGTTAAATGCTTGTACTGCTGCTAAAACTGTGCTCACGGCCTGGGGTTCAATCCCAGGTAGCCGGCTGATGGTTGACTCAGCCTTCCATCCTTCTGAGGTTGGTAAAATGAGTACCCAGCTTGCTGGGGGAGCGCAATGTGTAGCCTGCATAATTAAATTGCAAACCATCCAGAGAGTGCTTGAAGTGCTACGGGGCGGTATTTAAGCAGAACACTTTGCTTTGCTTTTGTGGCCACATGGCTTGTACTTTGTCCAAATATTAAGCAAAGAAATCTGTATTGTCTTGCTAGAGGACTGCTTTCCATTTCTGTGAGGTTTTTCATGAATATCCATATTCAGATATACTGCAGTTTCTGCATACAGTTTCATTTGTATTATCTATCACCTGAAAGTAGTACCAATGGGAAGCTTTTGTGCCAGAAACACAACAACTACTAGAGCAATGGCAGTGTCAGCCTCCTGATAACTAGTGTTTATAATGTAGCATCATTTGGTGGTGGGGGTGGGGATGCTCTAGCTTTATGAACGGAATGGAATAGAAGGTTGTGTTTCAGGACTGTCCATTAGTAATTTTTCTGGGACAATATAAATTTTAAAATCCACGTGATTAACATCCCTATGCAATCATAACACAGGTACAGGACTTGCTGTGAATATCTGGCTTTTAATGACTTTTACTAGTGGTGAACATCACATGAGGTCCACATAAGATGTGATTGAGAGGCGACTCTGAGGACATAAGCTATGTCTCATTTAAGAGGCTGATGGATTTTAAGTGTTGTTGTTGTTGTTGTTTTAGTCATTAACTCATTGGGCTACTATAAATGGTCCCCAAGGAACCTCGAGATACTAAATTTTCAGGAAAACTCCCTCTGACTCTTCTCTACAATTCCTCCAGGTTTGGGGAATGTTGAATGTATGGTATTCAAGTTATTCCACCAGGAAGATTCTCCCCAGGTACCTAGAGACAGCAAACTTGCAGAGAAACTTCCTGTAACTCTCCTCTTCAATCTCACCCTACTCTGTTTGATAAAGATTGGGTTTCCCCAAGCCAGTTGCTAAAGGGCACTTTCATGGGCGGGGGGCAATCTGTGAGTGGATAACTCAGATGTCTGAAAGCCAACCTTTACTAAACTTGGCTGGATTGTAGAGGAGGATCACAGGAGGCTTCCCAGTAAAATTGGTGTCTGTAGGTGCCTTGGGCATTTGGGGGGGGTCCCCTATTTGAGATTGTATAATGAAGATATACAGAACCTAAACATGCAGAGCTTGCAGAAGAGAGGGGTGCTTCCCTGCACATTTGGTATCTCTAAATGCTTTGGAGGCCATTTTAGAGGAAAGATGAATTTACAAATTGATTTGTCAATTGTCAGGGGAGGATTATAGATTGATTTGTTGACCTTGATGAATCATGAATCGAAATGAATCACTGTTTTTCTGGTTCATTCCCATCTCTAGTAGTCAGCACAAGAAAAGTTCATCTAGACTACTGTGAATGGAAATGGTAATCAGACTTCAGGCTGATCTTTACTATGTAAAACCTGGCATCCTTTCCCCTGATGGCAAAAAAGATAATATCAGACCATTTTATGGCATTTGGAATTGCAGACACAGAAACAATATTCCACATTCATAAATCAATAAGTGGTGTTTTTAAGGATTAGGAATGGGCTATTTTCTGTTTCTTTGAAATATGAAGAAGGACCATCAAGAGACTAATATTTAGGGAACAAGAATGAAGTTTGGCCACTGGCCAAAGCAGAGAGACTTAAAATAGTAAGAAGTGGTTGCTACAAGATGTTTACTGACATGTTATGGGATGCTTTGCATCATGTATTTCATCTGCCCAAATTCAACAGTCCTAACTAATGTTTAGCACTGTCATGTAGAAGTATATTTAAGTGAATCCATTTAAGATACAAGGTGTTTATCATTTAGGTAACAACACCCCCTTTTTTGTCATGTGTAAATGGGGTGATGGCAATGTTTTAACCATCCCTTGGCTGCCTCCATCTTCTTAAATGTATTTTGTCCAAGTTGCTTTCATGGCATTTTCTTCTTTGGAACTTGATATTTTCTCTCCTGTACTGTACATTTTCCTGCTGATTGTATAACTAAGCACACTGGCAGTCCAAGGTGCAAAGCTGTGGTTTCCGGGCAGATGCAAGCAAAATTTAGAATTTAATACATACCACAAGATTGAGCTGGTTAACAGGAATGAGAGAATACCTTATCCAAACCAAAAGCATCTAGATCCTGGGAGGCCCGAGGATAAGGGATTATCTTAATTATAATTATTTGCTAGAGTCAACCATTTCTTCTACTGTACTCTAAAATGAGATGTGCAGGATGACCCCCATGTACCTGGCAAAGAATTACAAGGGCCTTGGAAAATGGTTACTAGAAGGAACAAAGTAGTAAATATATTTACTTTAAATCACAGAAACAGATTTTTAAAAGTAACTGCTAGTATAAAAACAACCTGTAAAAATAAGTATAAGATTCTCCCCCACCCCGCATTTCCAAGAAGGATTACTATGCCGATGATCTATTCGACCACTTCGTTGATTTGCTTATTATATTTTATATTTCCTATTTCCATTTTTTTTATTTCTTTCATTGTGTTGATTGTTGTATTGTTTCTTCATTGGGTTTGTCTTGCCATCATTGGTAACCGCCCAGAGTTCTTTCGGGAAGATGGGTGGTATAAAAATAAATAAATAAATAAATAAATAAATAAATAAATAAATAAATAAAACATGTTTAACAGTAACTGAAATCCTGTGGTGCACAATGGGACTGATATCAGCAGTACTGCTGATTAAAGGCTTTGTTTTGGAATTTTGGGTGCACACAACTTCATCTCAAAATGTGAAAGCCATGTACACCCAAAAATAACAACTGGACACTTTTATTCAATGTCTACCTGCCACTATTATGGACATCATTCCTGTTGCACAGGTGAAGCTGAACAACAAGATTATAACCGTAGATTATTTATACCAGATTGTACTGGGCAAAATCTTGTTGGAATAATGATGCTGTCATTAACCAGATTCAGGCACTGAAATAATTAACTGAAGTTAATTGAAAGCTTCCTATTTCCCTGTTTCGGGTGTGAAGACTCCCTTTAGCCCTTGATCCAGTTCATGGTGGTCATACTTTATGGATCAAAATTTTGCCTGCTCTTAACAAAGAGCATGGGTACAGATGTGGTAAAAGGGTGGAATGTTTTTTGTCTGTATCTACTAAACATGTGAAGACAGAATGGGGAAATACAGTTTGTGAAGCAACACTTTGGATTCTCTATGGAGAACACACATACTCATAGGAATTTGAGAGCATGCAAACATATATGGAAGGAAGACCATGGTTATTGTTATGTGAACTAAAGGGTTGCATAAATTCTGTAGAAATGTAGCGTGTAAGCAATCCCAGGCACACAATTGCATGGACTAATGTAATACATGAACTGAATGATAGCTGGCAACAGCTATCAAAATCACAGCAAGTCTTTTTCCAAACATCATGCTCCAAGAATTGCATTGGGCATATCTACATTGCCTAATTACCATTGTCTGAATAAATAAACATCCAAGGCTTTTGAAAATATGAAGTCTCTCTAGGTAATTGAGATGCTACAGTGCATTTGTAATGGTTTCATCTGTGAAAAGGTTTGGTCTTTAGGTTGGTAGCTGCAGCATATCTGTGCCAAGAGCCTTTATAAGTGATAAAGTTGTGAAATAGTTGTGATGTGAATGGTAGTTGTGTGTGGGGGGGGTAATTCATTTACTCTGAAAACTTGTATGTGTACCAGAAATATTTATTCTCTGGCATTCTTCCTTCTTCCATTGCTGATCCTCATTAAAATAGACAATATTAGAGCATAAATGTTTAGACAAAGGGTGATTATTTGGCTCAACCAACAACAGTTGTCAATAATTCTCTCTTGTATGCATACACATTCTCTTTCTTCCCATATATCTGCCACATACTGGTGCACTCATTCTCTGGCTTCTTATGTAGCCAGAACAACATTGTCCATTCACAAGTGGGAGATATCGGCAGTCCTAGGGAAACCTTAGATTTTGCAGAGATTTTTTTTAAAGAGAAGAAAATGGAACATATTAGGTTGCCATGATGCCAAGTTAGAACCTGTCCAGGAGGGCATGCAGCTCACTATTTTGATGGCTTTGGGTGCAGTTTTGTTTGAATTAAATTATGGGATCCACACACGATTTAACCTAGAGGTGTCTGGGAGTTGAGTCATGGCTACTGGACTTCTTTTTTGAGAGATAGAAACGTTTCGCTGTTCATCCAAACAGCTTCATCGGTCTGAATACAGCTAGTGCAAGAGACCTTCTTATAGTCAGCTTGACCTCTTGTCCCCTTGTCTGATTGGCTCATAAGATGAACAAAGCCTGAATAGGCTCGTTAGGGAGACATTAATGTCCATGGCCTTAAGGTAAACAATGGCCTAAGGTGCTGAAACCCATCAAGAATGGGTCGTTAGCTGTCAAGAATGGGTCGTTAGCTGTGACCTGGTTGGTGAAGGCTCCTTGATTTGCCTGGGTACTGTGGAAAGTACAGCCTGATAAGTAGCAGCTAGACTATGCCGGAGCCCCCCACCTCTGTTGAGGGAGGGATTTTCAATGCTGACATGAATGGCTTCCCTTACTACTCTCTCAAACCACCTCTCTTCTTTGTCTAATATGTGTACATCCTCATCTTTGAAAGAGTGGCCTTTTTCCTTCAAATGGAGGTGTACTGCTGATTCTGGTCCTGAGCTGTTACCTCTCCTATGTTGGGCCATTCTTCTGTTTAATGGCTGTTTAGTTTCTCCAATGTAGAGGTCTGAACACTCTTCACTGCATTGGACTGCATATACTATATTGCTCCTTTTATGGTTTGGTATCAGATCCTTTGGGTGGACAAGTCTCTGCCTTAGTGTGTTCATGGGTTTGAAATAAACAGGGATGTGGTGTTTGCCAAAAATCCTTTTAAGCTTCTCCGACACTCCCGCCATGTAGGGAATGACCAGGTTCTTCCGTCAGGTCTGGGTCTCAGACTGATCCCTTGTTCTTCTGGGATGGCCCACTGCTTTGTTGAAGGCCCACCTTGGATATCCACAGGCCTTAAGTGCTGTCTTCAGGTGCCTGTCTTCCTTCTTCTTGGCTTCTGAGGAGGTGGGGATGCTCTCTGCTCTGTGGCTTAGGGTCCTGATGACTCCTAGTTTGTGTTGTAATGGATGGTGGGAGTCAAACAGTAAGTATTGATCTGTGTGGGTGGGTTTCCTGTAAACTTCTACTCCTAGGCCACGGTCAGGTCTGATGATGACTGCACAATCCAGGAAAGCCAGCCTGTTGTCTTGGGTGTCTTCCCTAGTGAACTTAATATTAGGATCCACTCCTTTGGATCCAGAGACTTGTCCACCCAAAGGATCCGATACCAAACCATAAAAGGAGCAATATAGTATATGCAGTCCAATGCAGTGAAGAGTGTTCAGACCTCTACAATGGAGAAACTAAACAGCCATTAAACAGAAGAATGGCCCAACATAGGAGAGGCAACAGCTCAGGACCAGAATCAGCAGTACACCTCCATTTGAAGGAAAAAGGCCACTCTTTCAAAGATGAGGATGTACACATATTAGACAAAGAAGAGAGGTGGTTTGAGAGAGGAGTAAGGGAAGCCATTCATGTTAGCATTGAAAATCCCTCCCTCAACAGAGGTGGTGGGCTCCGGCATAGTCTATCTGCTACTTATCAGGCGGTACTTTCCAAAGTACCCAGGCAAATCAAGGAGCCTTCACCACCAGGTCACAGCTAACGACCCATTCTTTATGGGTTTCAGCACCTTAGGCCATTGTTTACCTTAAGGCCTTGGACACTAATGTCTCCCTAACGAGCCTATTCAGGCTTTGTTCATCTTATGAGCCAATCAAGACCAGGGGACAAGAGGTCAAGCTGACTATAAGAAGGTCTCTTGCACTAGCTGTATTCAGACCGATGAAGCTGTTTGGATGAACAGCGAAACGTTTCTATCTCTCAAAAAAGAAGTCCAGTAGCCATGACTCAACTCCCAAGAAACTCAGACGGGCATTGCATCAGATTCATGATTGTACCTTCCTGGATACTGACTGAATTTCAGGAAAGGGTGAGGCTATGTTTATCCATATGAGTAAAAGAAAAACCAGAATCCACAGGCAAGGAGTACTTTTACCAGAATGAACTGAAAAGAAGCAAAAATGTACAGCTGTCAGGATGAAGCTCTCTGAGCAGGCTCAAAGCTTGCATATTTTGTACATTTATTACCAGTCTAATTCAAGGTGCAGCCCACTTGGGGATTTAGAGCTTTTGTCAAATGTTGCTATTTATATACAGGCTCATCACTTGTAAATGCTGCTGTACCTTTGTACACTGTTCTCAGGAATCATTACTGGATATAGTATCATGCATAAAGTAAAGGTGCATCCCTAGAGTATCACCTGTGAAGTAGGAGTGCAGGTCAACATGGAGCTAACACCAATGGAAAGAGGAACACTTGCATCCTAGTTATTTACATTCAAATGCACCACACAGGGTTTTCTTAAAACGTTGTTGACAGTCTGACAGCAGTGACCTCTGGACTTGGAAAATGACAACTCTTATTTATATCCCGTTCTCCCCCAGATTTCTAAAAAACTGGACATCTCAGTAAGTATCTGGGGACTGCAAAAAAACTTTCCATACAGTTAGACCGGTCATAATGGTAAGTGTTTCAAAAAACCAATCAACAGTATCTAGCACTTGGTGTGAGATACTCTCTAATACCCTTTTGTTGACCATATTTTAAATTTCCTTTGCCAATTGAGAATTATCTCTGAAATGCAGAGCAGGCTGTTCTATCACCTAACAAAACAAATATAACAAAACAAATGCAAGCCTGCCACTACTTGTTAGTGGCAGTGGAGTATAGGACAATGTATCATGCCAATGCACTCCTGCTGGCTGCTACAGTTTATGATGACGTACTAGAAATAACCCCGTGATTGATTCTGTCCTGCATTATTTCCTATGTACCTCATATATGAAGTTTGTTTTTAAAAAAAAACACCCTGTGTTTTATTAACAGTGCTGCCATGATCATACACACTGGAATTCTGATGCTATATCCTTCAAACGGCCATTTCTATGAAATGGAATCTCAGCATCAAGAGGTTTATGTGTGAAAATTGCTCTCCCTGCCAAAGGGAAATTCCTTGGGGGATTTTGTGTGCTGTATGGAGCTCTAGTTGGAGTTGTAAAATGACCTGTACTAAACCAACGGTTTTGATTAGATAACCTGTCCTCCCATTCAGTTCACATCTTTCTGCTACAAACTAATTAAAGTAATTTTAAGAGCCAAACACTGTATGTACCCTTGGATGGGAATCGCTATTCCTGTCACCCAGTGGAACATTCTGTGTCGTGATGTCTGAGCCTGAGCAGTTCCAGGACAATAAAGAGCATATCAGGCAGGATGGATTTACACGACTATCTTGTTTTATGTTGGAGGCACACATTTGGCAAAGCTTCAGAGGCTGGTCAGGAACCTTCCCTACATTACATTGTCGTGCATTTTTAGCAGAAGTTTACATATCACAGCTGTGAAGAGAAGGTTGTGCTAAATTGTTCCATATGGTGGCTGTCATCATGTGGTAAGCTGTTTTAATACACCATCCATCCATGCGGATCAGATTATTCTCTGCACGCTGCCATTGACCTATTTGCAGTGGCAAGGAGTAGAAACAATGGCGAAACGAAACACAGTGTTAATTGAACTACTGTCATTAATGGGTCGCATTTAACAGATTTAAGTAATAGCTGTACCCATGCTTAAGGCAGGTGCATTACTATAAGAGGAGAGTTAGCCATTTTGCCACACACTATTGGACCAACAAGTTCACACACACAGGCACAATCTGTGTGAACCCTATGGGAAAGTTGGTAGAGTTTATAAGCGTAAATAATAAATAAATAAATAAATAAATAAATAAATAAATAAATAAATAAATAAATAAATAAATAATATCCTGCCATTCATCCTCTGAGGGAAACTCCCACTAATGAACATGAATGTTTCAGTATTCAAGTAATAAAAACATTGTCATGACTGACAAAAAATTGGACTCACGAAAGCAACCAAAATCAGATTTAATAAAATTTAACATAATATTCCCCTGCCAAACAGAGAGCCTTAATTATTAGTTTCAGATGAAAAGTTGCATTCTTTGCCACACAAACATTTAAATTGCTAGGTATCAGCAACATGGAGAGTATAAATACTCATATGTGTATTCTCCATTGGATATTGGGTATCTCCCTGCTCAGCTACATCACAAATTATACTATCTGACAGCAACTAAGTGTGATATCAATAAGAGAAGGCTGGCTTTGCTTGTATGGACATGTCCTCAGAGTGTCACCTTCCATCGTCATCCAAACTGCTTACCACCTTAAAATCTATGGCTATCAGCTTTGCAGGTGACTAAAACATACATGGCAGGACAGGACACTGACAATAAGGATGTGAAGATTGTCAGCCTATACTCTGAAGACACAGTTAATTGAGCACAGTGGTGTTTTAGGATCTGAAAAGCACACCCTGCACTTGTGGTAAATTATGATAGGAAGAAAAAGAAGAAATACACTGTGAATATTGTTTTGCAGTGATTCCCAGTATATTTCTCTCAGAATGTAGCTTCCCTTTCTCCTATTCTTTGCTCATCACATACATAAGATGTTTGCAACATCTGTTTCTGATAAAAGCTATGTAAATGGCCATAGTATCATACCATTCTTGTGTGATAACATGAGACCTATCATTTGCAGTTATCAAAATATTAGAGATCTTTGATCACATTTATGAGTCATTTACTGATTTGCCATTGATGACAATTAGGAAACCACATTTTCTTTCTTTCTTTCTTTCTTTCTTTCTTTCTTTCTTTCTTTCTTTCTTTCTTTCTTTCTTTCTTTCTTTCTTTCTTTCTTTCTTTCTTTCTTTTTGTTTGTTTGCTTCTTAAGAACATATAACCACATATGACTTTTCATGGCTTAAGTACTGGTTCCCTGCATATATTCTTCTTAATATTTGAGGAAAAATAAGAGAACATTATTTCTGAAAGTAATTTTAGGCATAGTTAAGATGTCACATGAAAAATTAACTGTTAAAGAAGAAAACATATTACCTCTCTTTTTAATGTCCACAAAAATGCCTGTATTTACATATTAGCATAATTGTGTCCGCTTATATGGCTTATAAATTTCAGTTCTCAATAGTTACCAATACACGGAAATAACTAGTCTTCCATTCACAAGTTTTTCCTCATCAGGTTTCAGAACTACATGTAAAATTGCATCATTATGATGTTTCTCCCTATGCTTGTTGGCATATTCATTTCTAGATCCGATTCCTGTTGGATAGATGTTGGAACCAGCAATGTTGTGTTATGATTGGCATTGGAAAAAAATCCTCTTGCACAATTTTACACTATGCAAGCAGGATAGCCCGGAATGTTTTCTGAAAGTATGCTATCCCCCTCTTCTTTCAGGTTCTGGTGCTCTCTGGTGCTCCCTTCTGCCTGGTGAAATATTTGGGAGCCTAAGGACTGATAACTGGGGGAAAGCCGACAGGAGCTGTGTGGCATCCGGTTCGGAACACCTCATCCTCGGGGAATGAGGTTGGAGAGGGTAGAGAATCACAAAGAGATGACATAGCAAGTATTAACACTGGCAGAATAGCGGAATGTGACAGTTCGTCTACTGAAAATAAAAGCTGTGGGGGGAGAAGAACAAGGCAGCAGCTGTTGCGGGACCCACTGTACAAGTGCTTCTACGCCAATGCTCGAAGCCTCCGTGCAAAGATGGGAGAACTTGAACATCTGGCAGCTAGGGATAACATTGATATAATAGCCATAACAGAAACCTGGTGGAATGTGGAGAACCAGTGGGACACAGCAATCCCAGGCTATAAACTCTATAGAAGGGATAGAGAGGGGCGGGTTGGAGGAGGAGTGGCCATCTATGTCAAAGAAGGCATAAAATCCAGCAGAATGGAGATTGACAGAGGGTCTGACTCCGCCATAGAATCACTGTGGGTTAAACTACCAGGTCCAAAGAGTGATGTGATAGTTGGAGTATTCTATCGTCCACCAGATCAAAAACTTGAGGGGGACCTTGAAATGAGGAGAGAAATCATGGAGGTGGCTAAGAGGGATAGGATAGTAATCATGGGGGACTTTAATTATCCCCACATTGACTGGGCCAATGCGAGCTCTGGGCAAGAAAGAGAAACTGGGTTTCTCGACTTGCTGAATGACTGTGCCTTAGAGCAACTTGTCATGGAGCCCACCCGAGAACAGGCAACTCTAGATCTAATATTATGTGATACTCAGGACCTCGTCAGGGATGTGAATGTCACTGAGCCTCTGGGGAACAGTGACCATGCTGCAATTACCTTTGCCATGCATGTCGGAGGAAGAGTGTCAACCAAATCAGACATAAAAACCCTTGATTTTCGAAGGGCAAACTTCCCTCAGATGAGGAAACTAGTTAGAGAGAAACTGAAGGGGAGGGTTAGAAGAATCCAATCTCTTCAGAGTGCATGGAACCTGTTTAAAACAACAATAATAGAGGCCCAGCACAAGTGCATACCAGAAAGAAAGAAGAGCTCATTTAAGTCCAAGAGGACACCGGCATGGTTAACAAGTGGAGTTAGAGAGGCTCTAAAGCACAAGGAGAGGTCCTTCTGTAAATGGAAATCCTCCCCAAATGAGGAAAATAAAAAGGAACACAAACTCTGGCAAAAGAAATGTAAAAAGATGATAAGGGAGGCAAAGAAAGACTTTGAGGAACGCATGGCTAGCAATATAAAGGGTAATAATAAAAGCTTCTTTAAATATGTTAGAAGTAGAAAACCTGCCAGAGAACCAATTGGGCCTCTGGATGGTGAGGGAGGAAAAGGGGAGGTTAAGGAGGACTTGGACATTGCAGAGAAATTGAACGAGTTCTTTGCGTCTGTCTTCACGACAGAGGACCTTGAGCGGATTCCGCTGCCTGAGCCGCCCCTCTTGACTAAAGAATTAAATCAAATACAGGTTAAAAGAGAGGAGGTTTTAGGACTAATTGATAAATTGAGGATTAACAAGTCACCGGGCCCAGATGGCATCCACCCAAGGGTTATTAGGGAACTGAGAAATGAAATTGCAGATCTCTTAACGGTTATATGCAACTTGTCTCTTAAAACTGCCACAGTGCCGGAGGACTGGAGGATAGCAGATGTCACACCAATTTTTAAAAAAGGAAGGAGGGGGGACCCAGGAAACTACAGGCCGGTTAGCCTTACATCTGTCCCAGGGAAGATGGTGGAAAGCCTCATCCAAGAGAAAATCTTAAAAAACACATAAAAGAACAAACCTTGCTGAGAGAAAATCAGCATGGCTTCTGTAAGGGTAAATCTTGTCTTACAAATCTTTTAGAATTTTTTGAAAAGGTCAACAGGCACGTGGATTTGGGTGAACCGGTGGATATAGTCTATCTGGATTTTCAAAAGGCTTTTGACACAGTCCCTCACCAAAGGCTGCTGAGAAAATTGCATAGTCAGGGGATAAGAGGGCAGGTCCTCTTATGGATTGAGAACTGGTTGAGATCCCGGAAACAAAGAGTAGGTGTCAATGGGAAATTTTCACAATGGAGAGAAGTGAAAAGCGGTGTGCCCCAGGGCTCGGTCCTGGGACCGGTGCTTTTCAATCTGTTCATAAATGACCTGGAGACAGGGGATAAACAGTGAGGTGGCCAAGTTTGCAGATGACACAAAACTTTTCCATGTGGTAAAAACCAGAGAAGATTGTGAAGAGCTCCAGAAGGATCTCTCCAAACTGGGGGAGTGGGCTGAGAAATGGCAAATGCGTTTTAATGTAACCAAATGTAAAGTAATGCATATTGGGGCAAAAAATCCAAACTTCATCTATCAACTCATGGGCTCTGAGTTATCCGTGACGGATCAGGAAAGAGATCTTGGTGTGTTGGTGGACAGCTCCATGAAGGTGTCTCCCCAATGTGTGGCAGCAGTGAAGAAGGCCAATTCCATGCTAGGGATTATCAAAAAGGGGATTGAAAATAAAACAGCCAACATTATAATGCCGTTATATAAAACAATAGTAAGGCCCCACCTGGAGTATTGTGTACAATTCTGGTCACCGCATCTCAAGAAAGACATAGTGGAACTGGAAAAGGTGCAGAAGAGAGCGACTAAAATGATTACTGGGCTGGGGCACCTCCCTTATGAAGAAAGGCTAAAACAATTGGGCCTCTTTAGTCTGGAAAAAAGGCGCTTGAGGGGGGATATGATTGAGACATACAAAATAATGCAGGGTATGAGTAAAGTGGATAGAGGGAAGCTCTTCTCCCTCTCTCAAAATACCAGAACTAGGGGACATACACTCAAATTGAGTGCTGGGAGAGTAAGAACTGACAAAAGAAAATATTTTTTCACCCAGCGTGTTGTAAGTCTATGGAACTCCCTGCCACAGGATGTGGTGATGGCATCTGGCCTGGATGCCTTCAAAAGGGGATTGGACAGATTCCTAGAGGAAAAGTCCATCACGGGTTACAAACCATGATGGAGATGTGTAATCTCTAGGCTTTAAACCAGGGTACTTCAAGGGCCAGATGCAGGGGAGTGGTATCAGGAGACAGATATCTAGTCTCATGCGCTCCCAAATGCATCTGGTGGGGCCGCTGTGAGATACAGGAAGCTGGACTAGATGGGCCTTTGGCCTGATCCAGCATGGCTCTTCTTATGTTCTTATGTTCTTATGACAGGGACTGTGAAGATTCTCAGTCATCCAGGTGAGTTTATCTGGAAGTTGAGTCATGGCTACTGGACTTCTTCTTTTTTGAGAGATAGAAATGTTTTGCTGCTCATCCAAACAGGGAAGAAGCCTTTAATAGCTGAAAATTGCTGCTGGACCACCAAGACATTTGGAACCTGAAATTTACGCCAAAAGGGCTCCTACCACTGAAAGCCAGGCTGCACTCCTGCATACGTTTTTGTATGTGTATACAGTAGTCTGACTTGCGGCATTTTGAAAAGGTGACTGGTAAAAATGCTGACAAGAATTCAGATGCAGTTTCTGGCTCATATTGAGCCATCTGATCAATTTGGACTGAATTGGTTAGGATCTCAAAGCTGCTTTACCCATGAGAAGATGTGGCAAAAACGGACATGTTGATGCCTGAAATAGTGCATTTTATTTAATGTGCACATTTGCTCAGGCGCACAACTTCACAATGTGTATAGGACTCAACCATCTAGCTATGGAAATGGACTTCACAACATTCCTTCAGAAGTTATCTGGAAAGTAGAAACATGGCAAGATAACGTACAAATAATCCATGTGCCTTCTGCAGCTTTTCATAATCCAGAATGCTATCCTGCTTGTATAAGATGTCAATATATAAGAAATAAGGTGTATGAACCTGCTCTCCTAATTAGTTCTTACATTAGTTTGCCAGGACAGCAAGGGAATGTCTAATTATTTATTTTAAAAAAACTGGGCACTGTTGAAAGCTAAACAAAACTGATCACAGACAGTAGTGCAGTGAGCCAAATTGTAATCCTTAGAAAGCCATTAGCATACATTCCTATAAACTTTATTGGGATTTTGGGACCATAATGGTACAAGGATGGCAACAATCCATGTGGACTACTGATGTAGTGCATTGACAACTGACCTCGTGGTATGAAAACATTTCTGCCTCTTTCTGTGAAGTACAAAACATGGCAGTCGTAAAATAAATCATGTATTCTCCATGCATGGGCACTGTCAATACTGGCCTTCATACCAGGCCCTCTCTTAATCCAACAATCAGTTGTAAATTTTTAAAAGCGTGAAAGATGACACTTGGCAACAGACAGGAGGAGTGCTTTGCTGCTATTTTCCACAGTTCACTGGTAAAGACATAAAATATGTGTTTGACCTAATATAAAATTGCCAAAACCATAAACACACTTTGTTGTCATGGGCAACGTTTTCATTCATAGGGATGAAAAGTGCATGGAACAAAAGATAGACAAATTAAGGATAAGCACAAAAACAGTACGGGCACTATAGCAAGAACAGCATTCCATTCAATAAATCAAAGAAATTGCCAGACAGACAAATCTCTCCCTTTCAGGCTCTCTCAATGAAACCAAGTTGGTTTCTGAAAGAAAGCAGTTTTCACTCCTTCCAGTTCCAGCTGGCAATAAAGCTGACTGTAAGTGGTACGCAAACACAAATCTCAAATGTACCGGCTCCAGCCAGGGTCCACCACTGCCAATGTTTTGCCTTTCATTTTACACAGTGATTCTCTGACATTTCTATGTTTAGAAATATCTACCTCATACATGTTCTTTTTCATAGTCCTAGGATATTTGGAAAGGCCTTCCTTGGATGCCTGTTTCCCATACAATTTTAGAACACGATCCAGACAAAATTTGAGCAGCTTTTTTATCCTGTTGACTTCAGTGGAAGGAAATGTAGTGCTTTCCCGTATCATTTAGATGTGAGTTAGCAAAGTGTGTCACTTTGGCATAACCAGGCCCCTTTGGCACAGAAGCATGCTAAGAAGTATGTCCCTGTGGCTTGACCATGCCCAATGCAATTTTATAAAATGCAATAGAAGCCCTATTCAGGCTGTGCGCTGAGCATGGTAAGAGAGCAGTGGTGGTGAACCTTTGGCACTCCAGATGTTTTGGACCACAACTCCCACAACCCTTTGTAATAGGCAGCACAGGCTTGGGATTCTGGGAGTTGTGGTCCAAAACATCTGGAATGCCGAAGGTTCACCACCACTGGTCTATACCATCTCTTCCACTGTTGCTTTCTTCCTGTGAGGAGTATGAAGAGGAAGGGATTTTGACCATAGACACAATTTCCCCTGGATTTTTCCAGATTCTTGCCAATTTACAGAGCCTACACAAGAACAACCTTCTTTTCTTCAGCCTCATCTCTTAAAGAGTGAGCCAATTAATGAGGAAGGGGGCAGGATGAGGCACTTCTCTCAACCTCTGTTATGAATGGCAGTTAAAGTAATGCCTGAGCTACAGAGAATGTGTGGATCCTCTAGGTTTCACAACCATCTTCTTCTTTTGAGTGAGGCCTGCAGACAAAGGCAGGAGCATTTGTGCTCCACTACATGTTGTTGGACAGCAACAAATGCCTTGAAGTCAGATATAGCCATTCTCCTTCTTCAGATGTGATGCCTGAGAAAAGGGGAGGTAGCAAAGAAAGGGAGAAAATCTAAGAAGGGCTATTTAACAAGATTAAAAGGTAAAATTAGACAGGGATCCCAGCAGAAGCACATAGCTGTTGAAAAAAATAAACCATGAAAGACTAAATTGAATTTCGAGTCCTGGGAGCCTCTCTATGTTCACAAAAATAAAAGGCTAGTAGTGTGAAAGATTTTGCTTCTCCATTTTATATATCTTGGTTGTAATCCTATCTGACAATGTTGCCACACAGATATTCTCCTTATTCTTCCAACCAGAAGATCATTCTTGTGGCTTTTTATTGGACACTTCAATTAGATCCCTTGAAGTGAAAGGTAACTACTGGGTCAGACACTAGTACAATCAGTTCCTAGAAGTGAAAGAGCCAGTCCTTTGCATTTTCTTCCACCTAGTTAAGGTGAAGAAATTAAACATTCCTTTGTAAACATGCTTAGAATGCTTGATTAACTTCAAAGGGCCTGACCTTTAGTTGGTGGCTGAACGGTTTCCTTGAAGTCACTGAAAATTAAGCCTGCTTCTCATTGCTGTCCTATCACCTTGCACCTGGCCACACAAAACAAAACAAAACAAAACAAAACAAAAGGAATGTGTGTTTTCTAAATAGTAAATGCCTCATTAATACCCACAAGAAGGCAGTGAAAGTTCAAGTTTATTAGAGATTTTTGTATGTTTTGGAGTGCCTCTTGCAACCAATTTCATGCATTCCGTGGATTTGGCTGTTTTATTTGCTGTGTCCAGTAAAACCAATGCAATGAGCTAAACTTGTGACTCAAGCAAAACGAAGTTGTTGTTGGCTCTAATTGGAAGGATGTTTCCTGTGCTCGTTAGCTAATCCTTTGTCACAAAAACAGAGGAATCAAGATGAAATCTTAACCATTTGTAAATTCTGCTGTTTAAAACAAAGGCATTATAGATTACTTTTCTGAATTAAAGATTAAGATGAATGCTCGCTCCTAGCAGATTCACTAGAATCATCTCCATACTTTTTCTTCTCTTTTGTATTGCACGGACAATACAAAAGTTGCCCATAAGAAGTTGCAGCTGAGCTCACAATGTGCTTGTGCCCTGATTTTTTTAAATTTAATTTAGTTTAATTTAATTTAATTTAATTTAATTTAATTTTTTTTGCTGTATATCCTCTGGTCTCACGTGTTCCCGTGTGGTGAAACTGAAATTTACTAAACACATTCCTGAGTCTAAGGGAAAGATGAGAGGAAGGTTTGGAACTAAAAAGATGCCCAGCCCTCATTCGGAGTTCAAGAAAGAGGTGAATCTTAACCAATGAACAAAGGCAAGTAAGTTAGCCCTGCCTGTTCTGTCCAGAGAGCTAAATTTGAAGAGAAGAGGAGTTTTTAAAAAAACCCTGAAAAATCAGTTTCCCAAACCACATGGATACACTAGTCGTGAAGATAAAACATTCCTCTTCAAATGTAGCTCTCATGTGGATGAATTGAAAGAAGAGGAGCTAGCCTGCTTTCTTTGCCTACAGTTTAAGATTAACTTTGTAAAGGTCTGGGCACGGCTCTGCATAAGTCTAGAGGTTAAAAATGGCATATCTGTGTACAGTAATTGCCATAGTTAAGAAGATTTCCACTGGATATCTTGCTTTCCCAGCAAGGAGACTGCCTCTAGGGCAGTGAAGCCGAACCTTTTAGAAACCAAGTGCCCAAACTGCGATTCAAAACCCACTAATAATTCGCAAAGTGCCAGTACAGCAATTTAATCTGAATACAGGTGGCTGTGAAGGGGCAATGTCAGGTGCCCACAGAAAGGGCTCCGAGAGCCACCTTTGGCACCCATGCCATAGGTTCACCAACACTGCTCTAGCAGTAACTTCCACAAGTTTATCGCTGCCTTTTGGGTTTCTTCACTTACGTTACAGGGAGGTAGACCTCCACCCACCACCAGAGCTTAGTTGGCATCAAGGGGCTGAAATCCCATTATTTAGTATATAAAGTCGCATATGTGTTTAGCATATAAAGTCAAATATTAGCAACGTTGTAATTTTACTAGTAACCTAAACGTATCGCTTGGTCCAGTTTTGTATTTGTTTTTTGTGATGGCTACACAGCTCCCCAACTCATTTTGCTTCAAAGTCACACCAGAGTAGGTCCATTGAATCAATGGAGATTTGAAGTGTCAGCTTCTCCATAAGTTCCATTGATTCAAACGAGCCTACTCTAGTTGTGATTTGCCACACTAAACAACAGGATTTCAGCCAGAGAATCCATCATGGACGCTCACCTCTCTCTGCTTGTTCTACTTACTGTATTCATCACTGTAGTGAATGCTGTGATATCGGGAATAGATATAAGTCCTTTTCAGGTAGAGAGCTAAATTTATGATGAGGATTGGTAAACCCTGTAAAGGAGACTGTAAACCAGTGGTTGCCAACCTTTTTGGGAACCATGACTCCCTTTTAAAATAGCCAAATAACTGGCCTTCCTCCATATTTGCATATAGAGGTTGTTGTTGTCATTGGCATGGTGGCACTGTTGCTGTTGTTGCGGTCTGCTTGGCTTCTTATTGCTCTTGCCATCATTTTCACAGCCACCACTTCAAAACTGAGGAGGGAATAGATTGGAGTGAGGAGAAGAGAAGGACTTCAAAGATGGGCCAGAGGGAGAAGTGCAAGGAGCGGTCACAACTTTCATGCAGAGAGGTTTCCTCCTCAGAAACCAGCATGCAGCTTTCCTTGCACCTGCTGCAGAAGAGGCAGGCTGTTTGTTTTTGACTCCAACTCCTGGAGGTTTGTTGTGGCTGTTTTCTTCTTCTTGTCCCCTTTGCATAGAATCATGAAGGGGCCTACAAGGCCATCAAATCCATTCCCCACCTCAAGGCAAGAATACAAATCATAGGATAGCTGCCAAGTGGATGTCTAAATTTCTGTTGAATGCTTCCAGCATCGGAGCACTCACAGCCTCTTGAGGGAACTGGTTCCACTGCTGTGCTACTCTAACAGTTAGGAAGCTTTTCCTGATATTCAACCAAAACCTGGCTTCCTGCAGCTTGCGTTTACCTGAACTCTGGGTTGACAGAGAACAGATCCTGGCCCTCCTCTATATGGCAGCCCTTTCAAATATTTGAAAAGTGATATATCTTGGCTCAGTCTCCTTTTTTCGAGGCTAAACATGGCCATTTCTTTCAGTCTTTCCTCATAGGACTTGTTTTCCAGCCCCTTAAACATCCTTGTTGCCCTCCTCTGATCTTTTTCCAATATGTCAGGATCCTTCTTGAAGTGCAGTGTCTAGAACTGGACACAACACTCAAGATTAGGTCGAACCAGTCCTGAATAGAAGGGAACTCTACCTCTCAAATCCTATTGCAGGATTTGAAGATTTGATGGTCTGAGGCTTATATTAATGCTGCCTAAAATAGCATTTGCCTTTTTTGTACCAGCATCACACAGTTGGTTCATATTCACCTTTTATCTATATTGGTTCTAAGAGCCTTTTCATTCATAGTATTGATGAGCCAGGTATGCTTTGTCTTGTAACTGTGTGTTTGTCCCCCCCCCCCAACTAGGTGCAGTAGTTTACATTTATCCCTATTCAGTCTCATTCTGTTGTTTTCAACCCAGTGTTCAAACCTATCTAGATCATTCCACCCCACCCCCTGTCTTCCAGGATATGAGCTATTCCATCCATTTATTTTTGTCATCGCAAATTTCATGAACATTCCCTTTACCCCCTTACCCAGGTCATTAATAAAAATGTTGAAGAGCACCGGGCCCAAAACTGAGATCTGCACCCCATTTGAGAATGAACCCTAAATCATCACCCACTGAGTATGATTCTTAAGCCAATTGTTATATCAAGGCCCCACCTAGTTAGCTTGTTAATCAGAATATCATAGGGTACTTTCCCTTCCCTTCTTTAGGCACTTTGGAAATGATCCATCAGAGTTAAAATCCCTTTCATGTTGAAACGGCAGCAGTTATGTATTCATGCTGGGATTTCTGGTCATCCTTTCTCAGAAAGAAGCTTCCACCCCCACCCCCACCCCCCAAAAAATGCCTGTTTCTCATAACATGCACATACACACTAACTTTAAGATTCTGCTCCAAAAGGTCAAGTTCCTTTGATGACGCATGTCTACTATTTCTGATTTTCTCATTCAGGAACACCTGAATGATGTCCAGAGAATGTCCTAGAATACAGTCTAGGGTGGGAGGCCTGCTCTGGTTAATCGCTAGCGTCTATAACCAGATTGTTTTTCATTAGAAATATTGGCTTTCAGCAATATGCATGCTAACTTGTCCAAAAACCAACTTTGCCTATTGAAATTGCGAATGACTTCATAGCTGTATCATGTTTATTGTAGACTAAATGCATCTTGACACAATGAAAGTAAGCTGAAGTGGCTGCCCATTTACAGAGAAGGTGCTGAACTTTTAAGTAACAGCTATGGCAATCTATAATATTTAGAGAACTTGCTTTATAAGCATTTCAAAATTACAGATAAGTGTAAGTCACATTATGCATTCAGAATGCAAAGCTAGTTTGAAGAAGGAACTTTAAATGCTATGAGATTTATTGGCAACATTTGTCTCCAAATAAATCAGCCTGCAATTCAGAAAGTACACTACTGCATCATCCACTGAAATTAATCTGTGTTCACTGGGTACCCTGACAAAGCCAGATCTGCAAAAAGTTCTCATGAAAGATGTTACACCTTGACTCATAGGCTAACTTATATTGTGAGCACATTAACAACAATGTGGCAAATTCTCATTATTGGAACAGTTGTGGTTTGCTTTTTTTTCCATTGACCACATGATCATCAAGTCAATGCAAATCAGCTCATAGTCTCCTCCCCCAAATCCACAGTTCTTTCCTGTTTCTGGGGCTTCTTCTTCTTCTTAGAATTGAATGCATCCACATTGGTCAGATGCTATTAATCGCTTGTGCCATTGTGTTTGTATCTTTGTATTTGAAGCCATTCTATTTGACTATAGCAGCAGAGAAAGATAGGTTGGTAGGGAAGCCTTTTGAATTCTCTCTTCCCCAAACCTGGTGCCTGGATCTGCTTTTCCCTTCCATTATTTTTGTCTTCTGGTTGTTGTTGTTGTTGCTGTTGTTGCTATTTTGTTTTGTTTTGTTTTATTTTGTTTGGGGTTATATGGTTCACTGTAACTCTCTGTGTGTCTCTGCTTCTGTGTTATTTATGAGAACCAGCTTCTGAGTTAGCAGGAGGTAATGAATGTCCCACAGAAATCATCACTAATGGTCAGAGGTACAAAAGGTAGCTGTGCTCTCCTAAAATGCTGGTCTTGCCATATGCCCAATTTCGCTATTGCATTTTATGATGCTAGCTTTATCCATCTGTTACCACAATTCAGCTCTGTCTTCTTGTAATGTTCAGTTCCTGATTTCTTGGTTGTCCTTGAGAGTTACTCAGCCTCTATATACTTTTGATTACTCTCTTTTTTATCCATTTACATTCTTAAGCAGAAGGTTAAAGGGGGTATGAGAACAAAAAGGTATAGCGATGTTGCAATTCCCAGTTAATACAACAGAGAAAGAGAGGTGATATGTCAGACATATATTTGAGTGACTGACACAACAGAAACACTGAGGTCCTAAAGGAAAATGCTTTGGCCTCTTTTCATCAGTTGCTCAGGTACAGATCAAGGGGTACCATGGCAGTTGTAGAATAGATGAATTGTGATATTTCAGAATATGGCATTTTTGGTGGATAACTGGTATCCAGTATGATTTTACAGTTTGAGGAAATGTGGTGTCAAGGTGATTCTAAATATTCAGTTTTTCTCTCCTGTTTCTAATACAGTGGACCCTCATATAACAAATAGTTTGTATAACATAAAATCTGTACAACATAAAAATTCTGGAGATAAGGGAAATTTGCTTAGCAGAATCGCCTATGGGGTGAATTCGTACAACAGAAAAATGGTTGTGATTAGGGATTACTCTGTTTTCAATGCATTCCTATGGGAAATTTGTAGAAAGGAAAATTTGATTAACATAATTTCATTTGGAACGAATTAATTCCTGTATACAAGGTACCACTGTATTCTTGAATCAGATGCCAGTTTTATTGCAATTGCTGACATAGACAATGAGCTCTGATTTTCAAAATGTACATACAATGGGAAAAGAAGGAATGATGTAGATGCAAGCCTTATTATTAGGTTGATGAGCAATAAGGAAAACAACATAAGAAATAGAAGGTCCTTGAAATGCCATATAACTGGCTAGGTTTCATATACAGAAGAATTATGACCCAGCTTTGCTCCCAAGATAGTGGCAAGGTAAACATATGTATTTATACAACCCTGGGAAAAATACATTTGCCAGTTTCATTTTGAATGTCTGGTACTTTTTTTAGACAGCATGTCACTGAGATTTCAGACATTGCTGTTTCCAAATGTCCCAAACTTAAATTATTCTGGTATTTGTCAAACTATGAAAGTCTGCAGGTCAAAAGACTATTGTCAAGATTTTGGCTGAAAGGCAGCTGGCAGATCATTAGTGCACATCTATTACACACATGTCATCCATGGGTGAAGTGCATTACCTAGTCTGTGACTTTAGCCTAGCATCAAGAATGTTATATATAATGCTCATATAACTGGCATAAAGAAGAAGGGTGCTGCTGTGTAATTAAAATACTGGTGTAGTACTATTCACAGATGTGACAAGGCACAGTTACACAGACACTAGTCAAGGCATTTCAGTGACAGAGCTAAAATGCTAGACAGCAGCCACCCAACTTTACAGCATCTACACAAGCCAACGTGGCAGGTGGCACTTCAATCTTACTTCAACATGGATGACAGGAGCGTGGACACTTCAATACATTGGAGTCTACTGGACTACAGGTAGTTTTGAAGGCCAAGAACAAGTTGTGTGGTAGAAAGCAATAGGTGAGTGGCACAAGAAGGACCATCAGAGAGGCTACCACTATTTCTGTATAGTTTCTTCCAGTTAATCTGCCTAATGGTAAATCTAGCCCCATTGGGTTCTACACTTAACTATAGGTCATGTTCACCTTCAGATAAACTATTGATAAATTCACTGCATACAGTGACATCTTTCTGAGTAACCTCCTCCAGAAATCTAAGCATTTTGAGAAAAACCAATCATATTCTTGAGTAATTTCCAATACTTTTTAGAAGATTGTTCAGGGCAGTTTTCTATTATCTATTATCTATACTGTAAAACCCTTCCCAAAATATTATTCCCATAGAATGAGAGGAGTAGAATTTACGTACTACTTCACTGACAAGTTATCTGGCAACACATAATCCAGATAGCCAAATACAAAAACAGTGGGTTTCTATATTATGGGTTATGCCTATGGAGATTCTCATTAATCCAGGTGAAGTTATCCAGGACTTGAGTCATGGCAACTGGACTCCATTTGTTTTGAGATCAAAATGTTTCACCACACATTCAAGTAGCTACTTCAATCTGAGGAAGATTGATTGAAGGCTTCCAATTTATAGTTCACCTTAGTTCACCCCACCCTGGTCTGAATAGGCTCATTAGATGGACAATGGCCTAACTTAGGCACAATCTGTCTCCCATTTATCATGCTTCCCTTTCATCAATTTACAGACAAATCAGAACCACTTCACACCTCCACCAGAAAGGTCACTGCTAATAACCCATACTTAAATGGTGCTGAGAAGGTGTGGTTTTCACACATCCCAGGCCATTGCCCATCTGAGGAGACCAGGGTGGGGTGAAACCAAGGTGAAATATAAATTGGAAACCTCCCATCAACCTTCTTCAGACTGAAGAAGCTACTTGGATGAGTAGTGGAATGTTTTGATTCCACAAGAAAAGAAGTCCAGTTGCTATCACTCAACTCACGTATATTACAGGTTGTGCATTTCAGCTAAGCTAGAAACAGTATTTGATCAAGTATAGCATTTTAAACTAGTGGATGATTACTGTCATTCTGTAAGTACATACTTACAATTCTAGAACCATATAAGTGTACAGCTAAAAGTGGTTCCAAAGGTTGTGAGTCCACCCCCGACTCCCGCAGGAAATCCACAGCTAAAACACTTCTGACAAATAGGCATCTAACCTCTCTTTTAAAAACTCCACTGAAGAGAAGTCCAAGGGAGTCAATAACATTAATAAATAGCTTTTACTATGAAGTTATTCCTAATGTTTATGCAGCATGTCCCTGTAATGTTGCGTGCTTTGCCCCTGGCCCTTTCACAGGCTATTGACAAGCACTGCCTCAAATTTTTCTCTTTTGCTGCCACCAACTAGCTTCTCTAGTAAATTAATGTTTTCAGACTGATTTAAATTGAATAAAGATAAAAGACGTTTATTTAATTCAAAGTAGAATTAAAAGCATAAGGGGTAACATGTTTAGGTAAAAAATAAAGGAAGAATATAGCTCAAATGCACTAAAGCTATGTTACAGACAAAGCTGATCACTTGCACAACCTGTTCTTCTCAACATTTAATTTTCCTCACAGAAGTTCTAAAATACTATCTCTTCTCTCTCTCTACTCCTTAACTGTCTCTCAGCCAGACCCAATCTGACTCTCTCTCAAGCTCTATCAATATCTCAGTCAGTGCAAGTCTCTATCTGACTGTATCTCAGTCAATGTAAGTCTCTATCTGAACTATTCAGTGCTGAGCTGAGCCTTAAATCCCCTTAGGCTCATCCCCCAAACTCTCTAATTGGTCCACAAACAACCAATCAACATATTTATTTGCTTATTTATTTATTTATGGTAGGGTATTTTTACCCTGCCTTCCTCCTTGAAAAGAACCCAAGGTGGCTTACTGTAATGAGGGATAATATACAGTCCAGTACAATTAAGACATATTCAAGTATTGAGAACTACAGCATCCTACAGCATCAGAAGACAACATTACATTAAAGCTACCAGAGAACGTGAGCAGTTAAAAAGTTAAAAACCATGCAAAGTTATGAGTGAAGGGAACTAACATTGAGAGCATAGTGTCAATGCAATCACAAAGTCTATAAACACAAAGTCTATGTGTTCATCTATAATAGATTCATATAAAAGTCACATAATAGGTAGTTCATCATTCAGGGAAAGCTTGCCTGAAGAGAAAGGGCTTTGCCTGTTTCTGGAAAGACAACAGAGATTAGGCAATCCTGGCCTCCAGTGAGAGGGAGTTCCAGAGTCTTGGCGCAACAGCCAAGAAAGCCCTTTCATATGTTCCCACGAGATGCGCTTGTGAGAGTGGCGGGATGGAGAAAACGGCCTCACCTGATGACCTTAATGCCCGAGCTGGTTCATACTGTGAGTTTCTATCTTTAAGGTACCTTGGACCCAGGTCGTACAGTGCTTTGTAGGTCAAGGTCAGCACCTTGCATTGTGCCTGATAGCTGATTGGCAGCCAGTGGAGCTGCTTTAATAGGGCTGTAATGTGATCTCTGTAACCCACCCCAGTCAGCAATCTGGCTGCTGATTTTAGATCCGTTGAAGTTTCCTGAGACTTTTCATCAGTAGCCCCACATAGAGTGCATTACAGTAGTCTAGCTGGGACATCACTAGGTCATGTGTCTCCGTAGCCAGAGCTGGTTTCTCAAGAAACGGGCGTAACTTGCGTACTAGCCTTAATTGTGCAAATGCTCTCCTGGCCACAGCCGCAACCTGTGTGGCCTTATGCAAGCTGTGCAGAGCCAGAATGTCCCCAGCAGAAGAGAATGACAAACCACTTCTGAATACTTCTCTACCTAAAAATCTCTCTGAAAAGAGTCATTATAAGTCAAAATTGAAACAAGAGCAGCAGCAGCAACAACAACAGCAATGACAACAACCATGAGATGGGCACAAAGTGGTTCGTAGTACTTTGGCCCAATGCATATGAGCAGCACCACAGATGCCAATTGTCCTCTCCTCCTCCCTGTACGCATACTGCCAACTGCCCCACTCACAAGCCTTGGTGGGCTGCCTGGGTCATTTTCTGTCACTGCTGATTCAGTCCCGGAAGGAGCCCGGGCTTCCTTGCCCTGCCTCCTCCAGCAGCAAACCACACTTACTGGCTGCCAGGGAGAATGTCCATCCCTCTTAGGAATCCATTTTTAATGCTTCAATGAAGAGGCAAATACAAAGCACTACTAACACAAGTAGAAGAGCAGAAACAAGAAAAGAAACAAGAACGTCTACTCATAGGAATTTGAAACTGAACTTTTAATATCACAGTTTATAATCACTGATTAATAAATATATTTTTATTCCTCATACTAATACAGAATTTATAAATACAGCACTATAAATGTATGTGACGGGGCACATCCCTGGGATGTAGAGAGAATGTTGGATTTATGTTCTTTTCACCAATGATGATATCTTCTTTGAGTGTGAAACCAGCTGTTGAGATAAAAAGTAACAAGAGACTGGACTTCTATAAAAAGATACATGATTATGGGTCGAACCCACCCACATACATTGTTGTGATATTATGTATGTCAGTTACAGTTTGAGATTTCAGCCAAAGAAACATGTCACTAATTCTTCCTTGAATGCCTAGGTTGTTCTCGGCAATCCTTTCCCTGGGACAACGCTTTTGAACCATGCACTCGGGTTGGGGTGTGCATCTCTGTGTTATTTCTCTACATGGATTTGCCTTTAAGTAGACCTTGTCTGCAACCATCATGATAGAACGGACGTGTCATGGATTCTAGCCCAGAACAAGTCTTTCATGTGGGAAGTACTTCTTTCTTTTTCCCACTTGGAAAGGGGTGTGGGTGACTTGTTCCAGCAATGGGTGCGGCCAAAAGCACGGGGTAGAAGCAAAGCACGGGGTAGGAGCACACATACATTCTATGAGTTTGGCCTCCTGCAAGAGTTTTGAGGCACGAGAAGCTTTTCCAGTCTGCAACAGCTCCTGTTCCAAGCCAAATCTTGCCAGTCGGCAAATTAGACCCATGTTTTGGGACCCACAAATATAGATGATGCTATGAGTGAGGATCAACATGTATTTTTCATAATCTACATTTTGAGATTTCGGCATATGGGGAGGATCCAGTTGGGTACTTGTGCTGATAGAAGGCACATTGCCTCCCCCACCCCCTGCCATATCTGCACCGGACATCTGGGAAACATGATAAAACAATTTTTTAAAATCCCAAGTTAAAACAAGTAATATAATATTACAGAGAGTAATAATATTTCAGTGAAGCTGAAGTGAAGGGAAAGAGTGAGAGGAGAAAGAAAAAGGATACATTTTGCCACCACATGTAAATTCTGTAAGGAGTCGGATTTTTAAGAGAATGCTAGAGGACAAGTGCTCTTGCAAGGACGTGCTTATCATATTGATAGTTTTTCCTTCTAGCTGAGGACATCAGTCCCTTGGTAGACATGAGAAAAGGAAGGGAAAGAAAAAGTAAAAGAAGTCCTTCACAATCTTTAACCCATGTACAGTGGACCCTCATGTGACAAACGGTTTGTATAGCACAAAATCTGTACAACAAAAAAATTCTGGAGATAGGGGAAATTTGCTTACCAGAATCGCCTATGGGGCGAATCCGTACAACAGAAAAATGGTTGTGATTAGGGATTACTCTGTTTTCAATGCATTCCTATGGGAAATTTGTAGAAAGGAAAATTTGCTTAACATAAATTTCATTTGGAACAAATTAATTCCTTTATACAAGGTACCACGGTACTAAAGTTGTGCTAGCTGTTGTGGTTCAGCACAAATAATAATTGATTTGCACCAGTTTGCTAATTTGATGTAAAACTATTGCTTTTAACATCAATGTAAATAACCCATAAGATTCAGCTTGTTTTTTAATTTTCTGTTTTAGACGTTGCTAGTCTCTTCAATAAATTTTAGAAATTTATGAATGTTTCATTTTATCTAAGTTCTAGAATTTTCTGGCTCCCCTTATATAAAAAGATTGTTTTCCACGGTAATGGAGTGGGTCTAGATCAGCCCTGGGACATTTAAATGGGGGCACAGACTGGAAGAAATTATTCACACATCATATTCTAAGGTTTGTTATGTGACATACAATCCTGGTTCATCTTATACTGTATTTCTTACATATTGCCTCTGTGGCTGTGGGGGTAAAGGTTGAGAATGACTGATCCAGATCATAGGTGGTGAAGCTTTTGCACTCCATATGTTTTGGACCATAACTCCCATAATTCCAAGCCTAGATTGCCAATGAGAAAGGACTGTGGGAGTCGTGGTCCAAGACATCTGGAGTGCCAAAGGTTCACCACCACTGGTCTAAATCTTCCCTTCCATCAGTTAAATAAATAAATAAATAAATAAATAAATCATAACCCATGGGTGATTTCCAATGATTGAATGTTGCAGAGGACATGTTGTTGTTGGTTTGACTAATATACCACCCCATAGACCTAAAGCACTCACTGGGTAATTTACAACATAATTATGAAAACGGCACTTTCCAGTAGGTGCCAAACAGTACTCATGATAGATGGGTGCTATCTCCCTCTACTCCTGTAACTTCTCAAGCACCCTGAAACCAGTGTGGAAGGACTCTCTGGAATAATATAGGAGTTGGTGTTTGGGTATTAAGAGGGGACAGGAATTGTGGGGATGCAGAGAAAATCAGAAAAACAGTGAAGAAATAGAAGAGGGGGAAACTGCTATTCATGTTATAATCAGAATTCTTAGGGTTAGAAAGATGACCCATGTAGGAATTGCAAGGTAGGTATCTGTACACTGTTTAAATCAGAATTCAAGAGATTTTGTGGCCTGAAATAAAAGGTAAGATAATAACTTCTCCAATACCATGTCCACAGATGACTGTTCAGTTTGACTTCAGCACTGGTGGTAGAGAATGCCCTCCAATAGACCTGAGGCATTACCTTGCATTCATAAGCCCAGGATGTATTACGTGGAAGAGTGGTGAACATTTTTGACTGGAGAACTGCAGCTTCACATGGAGAAGTAGAAATACTGATGAACAGATAGCTGTGCTCTCTGGTTATGTATTGACTCAAGATGAGTACATTTGGAAAGTTTTGTATCAAAATACAAATTGAACACCACTGGTGACGTAACTCTAAAGTCAGATGTGGATCATCATCCCTAGGTAGAGCTGTTGTAGGACTTTATGGAATTCTGAAGGGTTTCTTTTGAGAAATGATGCATTTATTAGGAACTGTCATTCTCAAGCCACTCTGCATTCTTTCTTCCTGATTGTCCTTTCCTGTGTTAACATTTCACAGCACCCCACATAACATTTAAATTAGGTACAATTGTTAATATGAGAATTATTCTTCACAGACATAAGTGTGACATAAAATGTTGATATGAAATATTGCATTTCTTGTTCTGAGGTAAGGTCAGTTGTTTAAGCAACATGCAAATTGCAGAGAGCTTTAAAATGGAAGTTTAAGCTGTGGTTGAGATACTTGGTTACATACGTGAGTGTGCTCACTCTCTCTCTCTCTCTCTCTCTCTCTCTCTCTCTCTCTCTCACACACACACACACACACACACACACACACACACACACACACACACACACACACACACACACACCAATCCCCTGATGCCCCTTCTTGATCTGATTGGCTTGTTGTGGAGGAGGTACTGGCTTACATTGCAGTTTCATTTTTTAAAAAAAGCATCAAAATGGCAGAATAATATTGATTACTGTATCTTCCAAAATTATCACTGGTCACAATGATGGCGATGTTACGATCACTGTGATGGAAGACACTCATCACCATAAGCCAACGGCTTGAAAACTATGGTAACATGACACAACAATGTGTAGAACATCCTTGCCTGTCTGTTTATCAAATGGCTGTCTGGTTTCCTGAGAAAGTCAAGACACAGAAGTATAGGGTGGTGTAATCATTAGCAGCTGCAACAGGTATTATCTATAATTGGAATGTCATGAGGTTGTGAGTAAGTGGATGAGAGTTGATGCCTCCAAACTGATGTTTCCCATTCTGTATGTCCCCGAACTCCCAACTCTCTTAATGCATGTGTATTCACCTAGTAATTCCAGTGATAGTTTACATTCAGGGGCTGTAGAAGTAATGTTATCAGTAACAATATGTATAAAGTGTAAAGAATTTCGCAGGATTTTAATGTTCGGATTGGCAGCTTTGGGCACAATCCACCATAGAAAAGTGGCACTGGGCCTTACTGGAGCTATGCTTATACTGCATCAAACTCTTCTGTTGGCAATAACTTTTGACATTGCTGCTACACAGTTACATGCTGCCAGCTTAAATGCATTGAAACTTCCTTATGTCCCATCCGAATTCTATTTCTCCAATGAAAAGTTTACTAACAGACCTTTTCTATACGTCACATATAATTCAAACACAGAACTGCAATATCAGCCTAAAACTAGTTCAACCGGCAATACTTTCTGTTTCAGGGAAAAGTGTGTTAAATCAGTTACATATCTTTGTTTTCAAGATATCCAAAATACGTACCAAAACCTTTTTGAAAACAGTTATGTTATCTTTTAGACATGACCAGAAGATCCCAACTCTCTGTACCTAAAAGTTAGGCATACAGATTGGAATGAATTCAGGGGTCCCTTAAGAGACATTCCATCAGGTGTCCATGACATTGGCCAAAATCTCTTGTATTGTTACACCAGCAGAAGGCAAGCGACATAACTTCTAGTAGCTTCATGCTAGCAATTAACAAATCTTCAGTTGGATTTTTTATTTTTATTTTTGGATCCACATGCACACACTGGCTTGGTGCATACCACAAGATCTAGCCAAGAATGCATTAAGTGCCAGTGAGATGTCACTACAGATGATGCTGTTTGCCTTCCTTAAATTGAAGGAACTCATCATGTTTCTTTAACAGGCCAGAATGTTGCCCTGAATGCTTGTTTTAACAGGAAAGACTCGAACAGGAAACTGAAAGAGACATAAGCATCCCAAAATCAAACACAGTAAAAGGAAGGCATTAATAACGCCATTGTTCAAGGCATTGAATTTTTTTCATCAGTTGTGTATGAATGAAGAGCTTCCTCTAAACCCTAATGGCAAGATTATTAGTCCAGTCTATGATTATACTGTACTTAATTTATTCTAGCTTTTTTTTCATGTGTGGCCAATTTAACCAAAAACAATCCTGATTAAAATGTTTTGCTTCCATAGTGGCATTGCTGGTGCATATTTTGACAGGTGAAGATATTTATTTATTTATATGTTTCTATACTGCACTGATTTCCCTATTTATTTATTTATTTTATTTTATTTTATTTTATTTTATTTTGAGTATTTTTACCCTGCCTTTCTCCTTGGAAAAGGACCCAAGGCGGCTTACAGCAATGAGGGATAATATACAGTCCGGTACAATTAAGACATGTTCAAGTATTTGAGAATACGGAAGTGAGGGACATCTTACAGCATTATAGACACATTAAAGCTACAAGGCGATAAGTAGTTATAAACACAAAGTCTATGTGAAGCTATATAATCATATAAAATACACATGGTAGTCCATTATTCAGGGAAAGCTTGGTTGAAGAGAAAGGTCTTTGAAGCAGTCCTGGCCTCTAGTGGGAGGGGAGTTCCAGAGTTTGGGCACAATTCCTAGGGGAACTCTGGGCGGTTTATATAGAAACCAACACATGTACAGTTAAAATCAGCAACCAAAAACCAAAAACAACCAAAAAGCAATAAAAAAACAAAAACCCAGCAAGATGTGCAAAACAATAATAACAAACAACATCCAGTCACAGGGGAGCACAGGACAAACATTATCGATCGCCAAATGCTTCTTTGAAAAGCCAAGTTTTCACTGCTTTTGAAAAAGGCTATTAGGGATTGAGCTTGGCAAATCTCGCTGGGCAATTTGTTCCATGCAGCCGGGCCGGCCATCGAGAAGGCCCGATTGCATGTGGCAATCTTACGGGCCTCTCTAGGGGAGGCCACCCAGAATGAGAATGCCAATGAAGCTCTGGTGGGCTGGGCCAGCACTGACCTTTGGGAGATGTGCTCTGCCAGATATTTAGGTCCCAAGCTATTACATACATGAGCTCTTCTTATTCATTGCTTAACATCATTTACCTTACATATCAGCATGATTTATAAAATAAAGAATATTGTTACTCATGTAAGACTTGCATCACTTACTGTAGTTAATTACGGCTAATTGATGAGGTGCCGGACACATATCAGTTATGCAGATGCGCATGTACACAAGCACATGACTGAGATACGTCCTGGGCTTTCCATTATTTACCTTCTGTCTATTTTCTAGCCATTGAAATTTTTGCAAACCTGACACCATTAGGATTGTGGCCAACACAAGTTTTAAAGTACTTTTCCCAGGCATTTTTAAATGAGTGATTGATTTTGTGGTGTATTTTTTCAATATTTTTAAATTTGATTTTTTTAAATCTAGGAATAAGTAGTAATTAGTATAATTGCAAAAAAAGACAAATTGTCTGATGTTGCCAAAGTCAGCAGTGGAAATATGTACTAGCACAACAAAGTAGTTCATTGTAAACAGAATGATGATACACTGCTAGTTATGTTGACTTTAAACCTGTGTTTAGACAATCAAAGAATTTTATAAAGAATCTTACCTGTTCATGCCTGCACTCATGAGATTCCCTACGGAAGTACAGACATTTGCAGTCCAGAAGATTACATTACACATATTTTAATGTAATTGTGGGAAGCCGCTAAATCTATGGTGAGTTTCATTTTGACAGGTCTTTATTTCATTACAATACTGTAGTTGTCATGATAGACAAAAGCATTCAACCAAAGGTTTTTTTTTTATGTTTATCTATCAATGGAAGGTTGATGGTCTGGACTGACACTAAGAACATAAAAACATAAGATGAGTCATGCTGGATCACACCAGAAGCCTAAGCTTCATGGTCTGCAACCTACTTCACTTCATGGCTTTCCTTTATCACTGAGGGAAGCTATCATGCATGAACTCTTTCTTTTAATGGGTCTTTTTGATATCTGGAAATGTGAACAGCCAGGGATACAGCAGAGTATATATTTAAAAAAGTGTTGGGGGAGGGGCATCCCAGATGGCACCCATGCCAATCTTACAACAAGATAGTAAGCTCAAATATATTACCTCCAAAATAATTTACTGGCATGGTAATAATATCTACACATATAGGTTTCCAAGTTATTTGTTTTGTTCAGATGTCACAGAAAATTTATTCTCTAATTTCGTCCATGTAGAGTTCTTGTTATTGTGGTAGAAATGTTAGAAAACCAAGGCCTTCCTTTTCCATGTGGGCTGCTACCTTTGTTGGTTGTAGGCCTTAGTCTTCTTCTAAGAAGCATCTGAGCAGTAGTTGCTCACAGTGCTCCTTTCAAGAACTGCCCTGGACTTCCCTCTCTTTGGCCCAAATGATTTTCTATAAGGTTGACCTCATTCATTAACTGTCCTCTGATGTCTAGTCAATAGAAAGAGAAATACTGCCCTCGAGAGAATGCCTGTTACAATTCTGCTTCGTTTAGTGAATAAAAAACTATAAATATGCAGACAAATCAAGAATGTCAGTAGTCCAGACAGCTGTTTGCATCCTCTAGCCTTCACACAGAACATACAGCAGACTTAATGAATTCTGACATTTTTACAACTGTGAGCGATTCTGTGCTGCCTTAAACCTTTTATAGGCCAGTTTTCTGACTAGTGTGGAGTAGCTGTTCCATACCTTATTACACAAATCATGCAAGATTGGCAGCTGAAATATTATGGTAGCTAAACTTGTGAGCCATGAACTTGGAAGCCCTCCGTCCACATCTTGCCTCAACCATGAGCTCACCAGAAGGCCTTCTAAGTTCAATAGAATGACATGTACCATGGGTGTTGGGCTCCTGCTTGTCACATACATAGCACAGAGCAGAACTCCTAGCTACATACAGCACTGACATTGAATTTCTTTCACTATATGGTGCAGTGGGTTTGCAGGTGACCTTGAAATAAGCAGTGCTTCCTTCATATGACAATCTAATTTCTTTCCAGAAAATATCACATCTCCCGGTTGAAATTCAAAGGCTGAAATTTATTCAGCACATTAAAAACTACATTTAGTCCATTCCAAGTGTGTTGATAAAGAGTTGCCACTGTGATTTCTGAGGCTGTAGTGCTTGAGAATCAGTGTAGCTGCTCAGTGTTTACCAGCTAGGAACAGACTAAATGTTACATTTTTGCTGTTGTTGTTATTACAGGATTTCAGCCATTGACTCTCAGAAAGCATGTAGCTGCATGAGAAGGGTTCATGCTACTGATCATTTATTTAGTGCAGCAAGCAATCTTCACTTGAAGGAGCCACCCCTCAAATTTCATCAACTATCTTACAAGAAGGGGCGGGGGTTCATTCAACCATGGAAAAGGAAATAAACACACTAACTACAGGTCACAGAGGAAGCTTCTAATGAAACTCAACCCCTCTTTTTACGTCTACCTAATGAAATTGTAGAGTAGGCAGAGGTTCAAGACTGACAGGAGTAGCTTCTTACATTTCTTGGACCTGGGGGGCGGGGAGGGAATTTTTTCCTTTCAAAAGTATCAGCTATTTCAATTTTGCTTTGCCCGTAAACCTTTGCAAAATACTGCATTTATCACATCATTTTGCTCTATGCTGCCAATTTGAAATACTACTGGGTTTCAGTTCTCTTGAATACAATTATTCTTCCACAAATGCTTATTAACATAGTGGCAATAACTAATATGCTGGAAGGCAAAACCTTTGCACTTGTGAACAGCTCAGTAATCCGACAGTTCAACAGGGTGATATTATTAATGCTTCACTGACATCATGGGAGTGTCTTGAACACATGAAGGATGCAGACACACTTGGCAACAGGTTCTGGGAAAATGCCTGATAAGCCTTTCATTGCAATCATGATTTGAGAATCTAATTTTGAATTGCAATTACTTTACCACAATGATGAAATCTGTTGCTTGTTACTGGAAAATGTAACCATATGCCATGAAAGTACCAAATGTATACCAAGCTTCAACTTTAGGCTTATTTCTGAACAGTTTAGAAGTGTTGCCATTAACACATGTACACCGTCTAGCATGTCAGTGGTAAATTATTTCATCATCTGTATTTCTTTGTGTGTGTGCTGCATTGTTACAGTCGTGATCCACTCTTCGTGACCCCATGCCCATGGAGTTTTCTTGGCAGGAATACTGAGTAGCTTGCCAGTTCCTACTCAATCAGGTCTTATTTCATTTAGTAGTCACGCAAGGTGATTTTAAATCCCTCCGTTTCCTGGATGTAGACTGCATTTGACTGGAACAATCAGCACTTCTCTGCAACTTGCAGAGATGCATGAGAGAGGTATTTCCACTAGAGCAGGCACGTCCAAACTTCAGCCCTCCTGATGCTTTGGACCACAATTCCCAGAATTCTAAGCTTAAATTGCCAATGACAAAGGACTGTGGGAATTGCAGTCCAAAACATCTGGAGAGCTGAAGTTTGGATATGCCTGCACTAGAGGCTGACTCTATACAGTGGGACTCGCCCTCCCATGATCCTTTGCAAGTTACAGGGCACCTTGTGACTGACCCCCCCCCCCACATACACACAGTACAGCAGGACAGTTTCCTTGCAGTTATAAGAAGAAGCAGTATGTGAAAGAATGTGGAAGAAGGAAGGGCTGGTCCCCTTTCAGTTGGACGACATTCACATGATTTGTAGCAAATTCCTTTGAGACAATTTATTTATTTACTTGTTTGTTTGTTTGTTTGTTTGTTAGACTTATATCCCACCCATCTTCCCTTAATTTGGAATGAAATTAGTGAAACAGTTTCTTAATAAATGGATGGCAACCCTCAACAACTCCTATTCGTCCTTTTCTTTCCATAGGACAAAGCCATGCCTCGGTCAACAAGCATGACCTTGTCCTCATCAGCTCCTTCTTGAGCCCTTCTTGTCCAGCCTAAATCCCCGTGTGGCTTCAAGGAGCCTCGTGGCGCAGTGGTTAAATGCCTGTACTGCAGCTAAAACTGTGTTCAGGACCTGGGGTTCAATCCCAGGTAGCTGGCTCATGGTTGACTCAGACTTCTAGCCTTCTAAGGCTGGTAAAATGAGTACCCAGCTCGATTGGGGTGGGAGAAATTGTAGCCTGCATAATTAAATTGTAAACTGCGAAGAGTGCTTTAAGCACTATGGGCTGTTATGTAAGCAGAACACTTTTGCTTTCACAGACATGCATTAGTTTATCTTCAACCATATAGTAAGTTACTTTACTGAACCAAACCCTGTGCCTACCCACATTTTAGTTTGCTTGTTTGTTTTCATGTTCAGAGTGTTTACTGTCTTGGTATGTGACATATTTGAAAGCCGAGTGCCAAAATGTTGTTGTATAGCTTGAAGGTTAATAGCATTCGTCTGCCCCCCTTGACTATAGGAAGCTGTCAGTCTAACGTGAACTGACAGATACGCTTTTACAGCTGGAGCTCGATTAAGAATCTTAATGTTTCCCCCAGTGGGAGCAAAATAATGCATCAAGCAGCAAGGCATTTCACTGGACAACGTTCAGCACAAACTTTCAGAAGCCAGATGAGTTTACTTATATCAGAAGGCATGGGAGTTCTCAAAGGTTCTCTGAAAATAGTTAACCAGTGAAAGACATAAGAATTACAGAGTATCTCACTTGGGGAATTATATACCTCAGAGTGAAGCAAGGGCTGTCATCCTAAAATCTGTGTGTAGAAAATCAGACAAGAACCAATTTCCCTTGGTCTTCTACTGGGAGAGAAGTACGTGCCTCTTTAATGCCAGAAGGGACTTCTGACTTTTCTCAGCCAAGAACTGCTATTTGACCCTTTTCACCTGTGTTAATCCTTCTCAGGCTCAAATATTGGAACACTTGGCTCAGCTAAAGGAGCGCTCGCTCCGTTTGCCCTAATAAAAATTAACATTCTCAGTCGTGTCTATGACTTTTATAGGAAATGTATGTTAATACCCTAGAAGCCCACTGCATGAAATCACCTCTCTCTGTTCAGCCTAGTATTGCTTGAAATAAGAAACAGGAGAAATAAAATGGAGTGGCTTCTTGGAATATTGAAAGCAAAAGAAAGAAGTCCCTTTTGGTACAGCTAATCGCAGACACCTATGATGTCTATTCAGAGGCAAGTCCCACTAATTTCAATGAAACTTAACTCTAAGCAAGTGTGCCTTGGGTTGCAGCGTTAATAAGCTCCAAAAACAGGAATCACAATAGGAGTTGCCTTATTAGAATCAGTATCTTACAAAGGTTTAGCTCCTGGACTGAGACTGAGCCATTAGAGGTTAAAATTCCCACTCATTTGTTAAGGTCAGACAGACTTGATCCATAGGGTTATTATGTGGATAAAGGAAGGTGGGAGCAAGGAGAGACTTACATTTACCAACTGAGCATCTTGGAGGAAAAAATGAGCTTTGACAAATCTGGGGGGCCATTGTGGGACCACGAGACTCACTCAAAAAAGACAATAATGTTTGGTAAGGTTGGAAGGCAGCAGGAAAAGAGGAAGACCAAATTATGAAGTAGATTCACTTAGTAAACGAAGCTGCCACCTGAAGACTGCAAGACCGGAGTAGGGGCATCAATGACAGGATCCCCTGAAGGTCTGTATTTCATAGGATCATTGTGGAATGAAAGTGGCTTGAAGAGCCTTGTGGTGTAGCGGTTAAACTGCTGTACTGTGACCAAAACTGTGCTCACGACCCAGGGTTCAATCCCAGGTAGCCAGCTCAAGGTTGACTCAGGCTTCCATCCTTCCGAGGTTGGCCAAATGGGTACCTGGAGGGGAGGAAATGGCCAGCCTGCATAAATAATTTGTAAACTGCCCAGAGAGCACTTTAAGCACTATATGGCAGTATATAAGCAACATGGTTTGCTTTTTGATGCCATATAGAATTGAGAAAAGGCCAAATGGCTGACACCATGCTCTACTAGCACTCAATAGTCATAATTTCACCACTTCCCACATCAGTATGATTGACATGGACATCTCCAAGGAAATGCCAACCCACACAGACTTCTATAGCCTTTTCGGGTACTACAAAGAGGTTAAAGCCACCTTGTGTGTGTGTGTGTGTGTGTGTGTGTGTGTGTGTGTGTGTGTGTGTGTGTGTGTGTGTGTGTGTGTGTGTGTGTTGTGTTTTGTTGTTACAGTTGTGACCAAGTCTTTGTAACCCCATTATAGAAGCCACTTCACGAGGTTTAAAGGACTCATTGTTAAGAACTCCTAAATTATTGTATCTTTTTTGTTATTTAAAAGATACATCCCTGGAACAGATGTTTGGGACTATTTTCATAACTGCGAGCATAAATTTAGCATGGACATCTTATATAAGGAAGGTCTTCCTGTAGGCAATTGTAAAATCTTGCAGTATATTAAACAATGAGCTAGAAGAATCATTTCCCTATTAAGGCCATTCCTAATAGAAAGTGATGCACAAAGTGCTACTGTTGATCTCTGTGGGTTAGTGTCAAAGTCCCCTGAGACAACACATTAGATAACATCGGAAAGGTTTGTTTGGAGTAGAAACAAACTGCGGTCACTCTTCAGGACAACAAACCGTCTGCTGCATTCCCTGACCCTTAAAGGTTAGAGTTGAGGAATTTCCTGACAGGATTCTGTTTGGTCTAACATTTTTATGGAAGTAGCAGGGGAATAGTCAGAGGCAGGATCATTTTCAGTTGAGTTGTAAAACGCTTGATTATCTTTCCAAAATACTTACAGAGCTGATGCTTTGTTGAAGTTTCATAGATTGAATGGTGGAATAAAATTCCTTCCTTCCCTTCTTTCCTTCCTGCCTTCCTTCCTTTCAAGATCAACAATGCCATCTTATTTTCATGGCTCTTACCATTCAAATCCTGCCATTTATTTATAAGCTGCAAAATTACTAAAGAACCTAATGCTTCTACTACTGAAATAACAAATTCTAGAATAGCTAATATATTAATGGGAATCAAATCCTCTCTAAAAGATCTACTTTTTAAAATACAAATATATATAGTAATTAGGAAGAAACATGCACTTGTAGTACAATGAAAAAATTCTTAACAAAGGTCTTTCTTATGAACACATAATGAAAGAATGTCTGTTTTTGTACAGCCTTTACTGCAGTTTGCCTTCTTTGGAATATATGCAATATATACAATTAAGAGGAATACCAGATGGATGGAGAAAATATAATTTAAGAAACAATCAAAATTGAGAATTCTATAACAGTCTCTTCTTTCCAAGAAATATACAGAGAACATTCTCTATGGAGATTACAATTTCATAGTGGGAAATAATATTTATTTTATTTAGGAAGATGGTATGGTCCCACCCTGGTGCAAAATCCCAATTCAGGGTGCACTACAATTGTTAAAATTTCAGGTTTTGTGCAGGAGGGGAGTAAAATGAACTACCAAGAAGACAGAGTGAGTAACTGAAACTAGATACAAAAATTGCAGGCAAAATCCAAAGAAACAAAACAAAACAAAAGACAAAAACCTGTGACACCTTAAAGACTCTTATATTTTAATGTAAGCTTTGGTGGATCAAGTCCACTTCTTCAGACATATGGCAACAGAATGATATAGATGTGAAACATTATCTGCAACATTTATTTATTATTTATTGAATTTATATCCCGCCCATCTTCCAGGAGGGAACTCTGGGCGGCTTCCAACAACGGACCAGACAGTGGTCATCAATACAAAATACAATAGACAAATTCAATAGCAATGAGTACCATACACACAATGAATACAAGCACTGGCTTCGTTTGGCTTCCATCGGCCCTCACAGCAGCAGGCTCCGGGGCCAAGGGAACCATGGCAACATCAGCACCACCTTCTGGGTTAACACAAAACCCACTCCATACTCAGATGGAGGCCCAAGACTGTTCTCTGCATCTGAGCAGCAGGGAGGGAGGGAAGGAGGGGGGAGACACCGTGGGGTCCTGGAAGCGTCTGGCGGCCCTGCCGGAAAGGGAAGGTGACTGTGCCTGGAGGTCCCCTTCCTCTCCGGGACTGGACTGAGGGACAGAGGGTGGCCCCACCGCTGGCTCTGATGATGAAGGCTCCGCGGGTCTCCAGCAGCTTCCACTCACTGCTGAACCTCTTGAGCAGGTTGATCATTAACTTGTAGAAGTAAGAGTTCATGGCCGGCGTCGAGGGAGAGCAATCCATGCCTTTGGCACCAGAGGAACTGGCCGGAGACGTTTTGGGTGGGGCAGGCAGGGGCAGCTCCAGAAGTCCCGACGGTGCCTCGGAGGTGCCAGGTGGCCCGTGGTCTTTGGTCTGGCCAGCTGGAAAGGAAGCGATCTCTGCCAGAACCTCGAGGTCCTTCAGGATGACCTCATCAGACTCATCTGACAAGGTCTTCAGCAAGATGGGAAACAGGCTGTCTGTGTGCCGGAACATCTTGCGGGGGGTCTTGATGTACAAGTGGTAGAGCCACTTCAGGACTGCAATCCACGTCATCATCCCAATGGTTGCATCATGAAGGTGGCAGTCCAAAACCTGGACAATCCCATTGAGGTTCAGGGACACTGGGACTCTCTCGGCACTGGCTGGTAGGAAGACGCTGGTGTTGCCGAAACTGGAATCGCTGGAGACATCCAAGGCGCCTGAGGGGGGGGCCCTCCTGCTTGGCGCCTGGCTCATCCCGATCGGCCTCCCCAGAAGGCACTGTCACAAAACTGACCATAGTAAAACAGTGTGGCATTGCTCTCCATGTAATGAGATTCAAGTCTTTCTTTTTATTTCCCCTTTTCTCATTTTAGTGTGAGTGTGCTTTTGTTGATAATGATGATGATTTACAAGCCAACCAAACACTTTTTTTCCATTTGTACCTTGCTTAAAAATGTGGGCAATTCATGTACAAAAGTAGTACTTTTTCACACAGTTTTTGTGGCATAGTGCAATTAGCAACCTCACGATGAGAGTCCCAATGCCTGCCCTTCCCAGGATAGTCCAGAAAAGTAAAGAGGTGGGCAAACTGGTATCAACAAATGGGTTCCAGCACTTTTTGTTGCCAGTAGGGACTGGTTGAATGGTTCTAACTTGGCCATTCAGGAATAGACCCTACTAAGGATGGGCACGAAATGGAAAAATAGCAACTTGCTTCACTCTGTTTTGTTCCCCCCTTGCATTATATTTCGTTCCGTAACAATTTTTTTAAAGAAACATAATGAATCCCCCGCTGGACCAGTGCTCTCGCTGGTGCAGCAGGGGATTTTAAAAAGGTTCCACCAGAGCCAAGGCTCCACTGGAGCCTTTTTGAAATTGCCCACCTGAAACAGCAAGAAGCTTGCTGTTGCGAGCGGGCCATTTTAAAAAGGCTCCAGCTGAGCTGTCAAAGGCTGGAGCCTTTTTAAATGGCCCATCCCCACCATCTCCCAGCTGTTTTTTGGATAGCTTGAGCTGTCAAAATCAGCTGCGAGGTGGTGGCGAAAACTGGCCCCTTGCCTTAAGGGAGATCTGGCAATGACTTCCCAGTTTCAAAGAACCAAACCGAAAACATCATTTTGGTTCAGTTCATGATGACACGCTGTCTGCCGTTTCATATCATTTTGTAACATTTCAAAACCTTATGAAACAATGAAACAGTGTGTTGTTGTTTTTGTAAGGTGCTGATCCCTGGACCCTAACATTTCACTCAAAGCAGCAGGACTAGCTTCAAAATACTGTATAGTGTTTCTGGGACAAACCTTCTCTCCCTCAGCTATTATGCAGATTTCAACTAAGTTCAGAAGGAACAGTGAAGCCCAAGAAAATAGCAAAAAATATTAGAGATCCTGCTACAGAAAAGGTCTCAGCTCTTAGTCCTAGAATGACAATGCCACTGTTCCTTACAGATATCATAGGAAATAGCAAAATCACAATTAGAAGTTTCCTACCCAAGTACCTATAAACATGTGCATTAAAAAAACCAATGCATACATCTACTTCAGGATGACACATTAGTGCATTCTTATCAAATCCAAAACAGCTCTTCTTCTAAATGCATACAATTGATGTTTTAATTGTATTTTCCCACATTTTCCCAGCAGGTATTGTATTTACATATAAAGGAAGTAATGTCAATGTACTTGCCATGCCAGAAGTTGAAAAGGTCTTTGCACTGTACCACACAAGTTCATTTCCTGTAAACCTACTCCCACTGAGTTCTGGTTCATTAAGTGAAAGTTATGACATGCTGCTTGACTTCACTGTTCCAGTCATTATGAAAACCACTTGAAAGTGAAAGGAACTATAAAGGACTTACATTCCTAGGCAGGGATACACTCAAAATATGAGGGACGGAAGGAAAGGAAAACAAGATCGTATTATGGTACCAAACAAGTATGGTTAATTGTCGAGAAAGCACAGACTTGAGTAAAATGGAAGAGTTTATCTAAAAGCTTGCTATTCTAACTACTGTACTCCCAAAGCACATGCAGTGTGTTTAAGGAGTAGAGATGGGCACGACTCAGCGAAATTTTCGTTTTTGTTTTCATTTTTTCATTTCGTTTCGCAATGAAAACGAAAACGAAAAAATTTTCAGAAGCAAAACGACAACGGAAATGAAACAAAAAAAATTTGCTGTATTTTTCATTTTTGTTACGGCAGACACATTGCATTGAAAAGAATGCTAACGAAACGAAATTTTTTCGTTTTTGTTTTTGTTTTTTCGTTTCATTTCGTAATGAAAACGAAAACAAAAAATGTACAAAAAAAACCCCAAAAAACGAAAACAAACTGAAACGGACCCCTAAACGAAAAATGAAAAAATATTTTTTTGAGTCCTGCCCATCTCTATTAAGGAGTACTGATTCCAAAAGCATTTGTGGTATGTGTGTAGAGGGATCCCCTCAAACTAAAAAGCTTCTCTCTCTCTCTCTCTCTCTCTCTCTCTCTCTCTCTCTCTCTCTCTCTCTCTGTGTGTGTGTGTGTGTGTGTGTGTGTGCTGTCTTGTGTTATGTTGTGTTGTGTCGTTACAATCATGACCAACACCTTGTGACTCCATGTCCATGGAGTTTTTTTGCAGGAATACTGGAGTGGTTTGCCAATATTTGCCTTGATTTTTTGACTTCAGCATTGAACAAGTCCTAAATACAGTACCAAATAACCTCCAAAGCCTATAGATGCAGAAGACTTCAATTTCTCGCTGAGACGTAGGCTAACTGTTACAAAAGAAGTCCCTGTGCTGTAGACGTAACTGAAAGGCTTCACATTGGATGCTAAGAACTGTGGAAGAATTCAGGAGGAAGACTAGATTTGCAAACTTGTTTATCTAACATGATTCACCGTTCCTCATTTCAAACATCTTTGTATAGAAAAATTGTAGCAGAACCACTTAATGAAAATGGGGGTGGGGCGGGGGGAGCTGGATGTCAAAATTCCAGGATGTTTTTATTCTTCCTTCCTCTGTCCACTTAATACTTGACACCAGGCAAATCATTTACAGACTGATTTTCAGTGTGACCTCTGTTTAACTTTTTGATCTCCCTCCCAACAGCCCAACACCAAGCATTCTTTTAAAGGTTCAAAGACATGATTCGACTTTTTTAAAAATAAGTCGTTTCTCCATCGATGTATTCAATCTGCTTCAATGTTTACAGGTCTACTCCATACAATCCCAGAAGCAGCAATGAAGACACAGGCCTATAAGAGTCTCTTCAGAAAATGAAACATGCATCTAAGCAAATGATAGATTGGGAGAAGGCATTGCACTAAAAGGAATAAAAGGATGTTGTACAGCTATTGCTAGTGCCATGAGGGGTGAAAAAAGACCAAATATATATTTGGGAGAAAAAGAGCGGGAAGGGGAGAGAGAGAGAGGGAAGAGGGAGAGAGAGAGAGAGAGAGAGAGAGAGAGAGAGAGAGAGAGAGAGGGATAAATCTATATACTTTTCCCCAACACTACCCCCTCCCACTCCATAAATCCTTTGGTTGGTTATCAACCCTCATTCCTCACTTTACCTCAGCATACAGCCCATCAAGACTCCACTATGAGTACCATGGCTTCTGCCCATTGATTTACCTCTTCTCCCTGACTTTGTCTAAATTCCTGGAGCAGCAGTCAAGTAATCTGGTTTTTTGGATGCTGTAGGCCCTTTCTTACTCTCTAGACTTCCCCCTTAGAATTGCTTCCTCTTTCGTTGTTTGTCAGAGAATATCAGAGTAAAATAGAAAAGGACTGTGGTACACAGAGCAAATAGCTCTTCAGTCCATCTATACTACAAACCCTAAAGCAATGATGATCATATTTGGGTCTGATTACTATCTACTACAGTCTCCATTTAACTTTTCTATATTTCATCACCTCTTAATCAGGGTCAGTTTTGATACTCCTTCTGTACTAGCAAAACCATGTATGGCAGGCCTGCCCAAAGTCCGGCCCGGGGTCCAAATCCGGCCTGTCAGGCCATTCTGAGTGGCCCATGGCTGACTGGCCCACCCCTCCCTCCCCCTCCTTCACCCCATTTTTTTAAATATTCAGGCAACACTGACACCTCCAGGAAGCTTGAGGGGCTGGGCCGGCCGGCCGGCCGGTGAGCAGAAGCTTGTGGGGCTGGGTGGGCGGGTGAGGGGGTGGGCCACCACCACCAGCACCGCCAGGAAGCTTGTGGGGCTAGGCGGGCCGGCCGGCCAGCCAACACGTGGGCTGCTGCCACCGGCACTGCCAGCAACCATGTGAGGCTGGGTGCATGTGTGGGGGGGTGGCACGCGGGTGGGCCACCGCCACTGGCATCACCAAGAACCTTGTGAAGCTAGGTGCGCGCAGAGCGGCGGGTAGGCGGGTCGCCGCTACCGGCACCGCTGGAAACCTTGTGAAGCTTGGCGAGCGAGCCGCCGCCACTGGCATAGCTGGGAATATTGTGAGGTTGGGAGCATGTGCAGGGCAGTGATTGGGTGGGCCGCGCCACCGGCACCGCTGGGAAGCTTGGGTGGATGGGTGGTCTGCCACCACCGGCACCGCAGGGGAATGTGTGGGGATGGGCAGGCCAGCGGGCCTCTGCCACCGCCAAGGAGCTTTGGGGTGGGCTGGCAGGTGAGCCATCGCCACCGCTGGGGAGCTTGGGGGGTGCAAGGTCACACAGATTGCCTCTTCTAAGGGGCGTCTTGTGGCCACGGCTCCCTGTGCTTCCTTTGGTCCCCCATCTTTATTCTTTCTTCCCTCCCTTGATTCCCCACCTCCCTCCCTCCCTCCCTCCCTCCCTTGGTCTCCGCCTTCCTTCCTGCAGGTGGGGTTGCATGGGGTCAGTGGGTGGGGCTTATGGGTCAGTGGGTGTGGCTTGCAGTGGGGTGGCAGGGTCGGGGAGCAACTGGCTCCTGACACATTCTCAGCCACCAAATCTGGCCCTCCTTATAAAAAGTTTGGGCACCCCTGATGTATGGTAATTCAGGCAAAAAAAAGAATAGCAAAACCAGGCTGCATTCAATACATTAAGATATTTGGAAGTATAACTGAAGTCTCTGTGACTTTGCAAGTTATTTTACACTCCTTTGCATTTTAGTATAGCAGGTGTGAAATAGAAAGATAAAGCAAATCCCTGGCATCTCAAGTTGACATCTCAATGCAGCTGATTTCATTGTTTGTCCTTTTCCAGTTATACTTGTAGACATTTAGCATACAGTTTTCTGTATATTGCTATTTATGTCGTTTACAAACCACTTCTAAGCACAGTTGTTTGGAAGTACAGTACAGGTACATCTCACCGAGATCAATGAGGATTTTTAATACATCTGCATAAGAGTTTAGCCTCAGACTCGCATTTATATGTGGAATCAACAGAAAAGAATTGTTGACCTGTCGTCCATTCCTCTGTTGCGATCAGGATACAGCATCCGCTAGTTAGGTCCCTTCTGTGACTCCGTGTTGAAATGTTTGATAAATAGGTCAGCCTCATCTGCACAAAGGTGCTAAAATCTGGCTCTATTACACTGACCTTAAGATCCTGCTGTCATTATAGCTGGTCCAGAACTAGAGACAATTTGCTAAGAAAATTGTTTCCAACAAAGTAATCTCTAGCAGATTGGCCTTGTATTTTGAATCCTTTCCTTGCGAGTATCATGAAACAAGCCTTATTTTGTCTTTCCAGCAAGCAAGTGAAACTGCCTGTTTCGTAAACACAATCATGTTGTTTTTATTACTATCAACATTTCTCTTGAAGTTGAAAGCAAATAGCCAAATCCGAAGCCCGCTGAGGTCACTGGAAAAGAACGAATGAAAGAACTTAAAAAGAACTGGTCAAAGTTATTTAGAGATTTGGGTCCAAATCTCTTGGGTATGTTTCATGCTGTGAAGCACATTCGGACTGAAAGAAAGAAAGATGCCAACATATTAACATCTACTTTATTTCAAAATTACTCTATCTGCCAAAGATCTTCGTCATTTTAAGAAATTAGCAGCAGAATTGCATGAAGAGCCCAACCCAATGTAAAGTACTGAGTGTTTTGCTCTGCCGATAGCGGCAGGATATTGAAAAAAATATATTTGCATCTTTATCCTGGCAACCCTGAAACTTTTAATTTATCTAAAGAACACCTGAGAAGAGCTTTGAAATTTTGCTGTTCATCCTTTGAATTTTTACCAATACTGTTGAGTTAGATATGCCACACTCAAACAGCTAGAATCTGCTACCTGTTCTGAAATTGTTGTCATAGTGTGGGTGCCACTGTAGCCTGGTTCCATCTATGTGAGGTGTGTACCCAGATATTCTGACAAAGAAAACAGAGATTAAGATTACCATTTATTTATATTTTTTGCATGAACTTGATCAAGTTTAAGCATGGGGGAGCCCCCCATGTTTGCAGATAAAGTTAAAGGGGAAATGGGGCCCCATGTTTGAATTCAATCAAGTTCAAGCAATAAATAAATAAAAGAAGGATGGGATAGAAATATATGCCATAAAATCCCCTTTTGCTTTTATTTTGATCATACTTTGCTATTCAAAGTTCAGTCTGAGGAGCAAAACAAGAATAAGTGCTTCTGGGACACAGGAGCCAAGAAGAAATTTCAAGAAGTACTTGAAGGAAAAGAATGCAGTTTTTAAAATATCTTTAAAAGGGAATAATGCAAGTTTAGTCTGCTTTCATAGCACCATGTACAAATACATGGTATTTCTTATTTAAAGAATGTAGGTATGTTTGCATGAATACTTAAAGCTAGCTACTCAAGCACCTGGTTTCTTTTCCTCTAGTTCATATCCACTTTTACAAAAATGCTATGGTGTCAATTAAATATATTGATTGCCCTTTCATTTTAATCCCATCTGGAAATAAAAAAAAGATGTCAAAGCAATTGTTGTCACCCTTACTATAGTCCTCAAATAAAAGCAGTCATGTCCAGGTATCTTTCTTCACTACTATATTTACTTTTCATACAGATTAATATAACATTTAAGTATGTTAACAAGAAGTACATAGCAGTGTTGATGTTCTCTTTACCAATCTGTGTTGAGTTCTTTCTTGTAAAACTTTACAAGGAAAGCTAGAAAAAAAGGCACACGAGGCCCCACTATCATGAGTTCTCCAGACTTTAGGCAGTGTTTTAAAACATGAAAAGAAACATGAACAGAAAGTGAGAGTACTCAGAATGCATTATATGACTTTTGGAGGACATTTTAAAAAATTAGGCCTATGTAAGGATGCAGGTACCTACGGATCAAAAACTTTACTTTTGAAAAGTTCTGATATGGTACAGTCACTGCTTTCCACTTGACCAAAATTTCAGAGTGGACATCAGCATTCTGAGGGGGGTTCTACAGTTAAATCCAGAAATGATTCCATAGTCCATATGTAGAACTGCAGATCTGTCAACATGTGGCAGTATTGTGGGCCATATTGTGGTTCCATTGCCATAGTGAAGACTTAATAGCAACAGTGTTGGAGGGAAACAGGTTTGCCATCTCTGTCCCGGTCTTGCTTTAATATGTTCAAGGTCCTCTAAGGGCCTTTTTACACGACCCCTAAGATCCGCTGGTCCCTTAAATTCGGACCAGAGATCTTGAGGGTTCGTTGCTGTTCCTCCGTCCCCACCCGCTCCGCACTTCTTTGTTCTGTCTGCGTGGGGGGGGGGGAAGCCTTAGACAGAGACAAAAGAATAAAAGGCTTACCTCCGGTGCTGGTGGAAGTTGCTCTGACCTCCGTTTACTTCCTGGTTCCTCTTTAAGGGGCGGAGGCAAAAGAAAAACAACAGAAAGAAGCAAGGAGAGCTCAGGCAGTCTCCGCATCAAAAATTTTCACCATCAAAGAGCAGGTACAAGAAAACTGCTGTTTGGTAGCGCTAAAGTGGGCGGGGTCACACTTAATTGTCTGCAAACTCCGGAGCTGGTGGGTAAACATTTTTAAAGTCCGGAGCTTGCAGCCATTTGCGGCGGAGCTTAGGGGTCGTGTATAAACGCCCTAATACTCCAACAAGGAAGGGAAATTGAGTGGAGAAACAGAAGGAACAGAGATAGCCTGTGGTCAATGGAGAAGATTACATGAGACAGATTGTAGACCAGTAGGATTAATCTCTGGGCTACCGTTTTGGTGTAGCAAAAGTCCTTGAAGACCAAACAAGACATTTCAGAAGAGGGGGTCAGGGCAGGTTAAAAACTAGGATTTAGTGTCAGTGATGCTTTTGCTTCTGCTAAAATACTCTGATAGGACAAGAAATGGAAGGCTGGCTGGGTGAGATACTTAAAAATGGAGGGGGGAATCATGCAAAAGCAAAGCATTCTGCTTATATACTACCCCATAGCACTCTCTGGCCAGTTTACAATTTAATTATGCAAGCTACACATTCCCCACCCCACCCCCCAGCAGACTGGGTACTCATTTCACCGACCTCGACCTCGGAAGGATGGAAGCCTGAGTCAACCATGAGCTGGCTACCTGAGATTGAACCCCAGGTCATGAGCACAGTTATAGCTGCAGTACAGTCATTTAACCACTGTGCCAGGAGGCTCCAGTGATCCACTTGTACTAAATCTCACCAACCTTTCAAACCCCTATCGCAGTGTTTTTCAACCTTTTTTGGGCAAAGGCACACTTGTTTCATGAAAAAAATCACGAGGCACACCAAAATTAGAAAATGTTAAAAAATTTAACTCTGTGCCTATCACACACACACACACTTCTCACCCCCCCCCAAAAAAAACAACAACAAATCCATCCTCCGGTCCAGCCCCTCCCAAGGCATCCTTATCAAAATGTCCGCCTGCCCTCACCTTCCCCCTCCCTCCTCCTGGCACTTTTTTTCAGAAGAACTTGCAAACCCAGGAAGGTGGGGCTGGGGGAGGCTCTTCATATACGACCCCCAACCCCCATCTTTTACCCCTTCCAGTATAAGCCTCCCTTCTCTTCCCCCCCGCCTCCTTCCAGCCAGGCAGCCACAGGGCCCGGAAGGGACCCCCCATCCCTGTCTCCTCCCTGGGTCCTAGGAATCCCCTCCTCAGCCTCCCACGTCCTCCCCTTTATTTACCCCCCCAAAAAATGACCATTGTCAACGGCCGCCCGCTCCCCACCCTTAAAAGAGGGGTGCGCATGCGCGCTCCTACCTGGCTCGGCAGGGGCGCGCGCCCACCCTCGGGAGGTAAACAGCGAGTGCGCGAGGCGGGGAGGGAGGGAGGGGGATTCGGTGAGCGAGGAGGGGGAACCAACCCCAAGAACCTTTAAGAGCGGCTTCTGGAGCGCCCTTCGCCGCAATGCACCTGCGCGGGTCTCCCGGCTCTCTCTCACTCTCTCGCTCTCCAGTCTCCTCCTCCTCCTCCTCCTCCCTTATTTCTTCTCCTTCCCTGCCCACGGCCAGCCTTTCCTCGCCGGCACGCCAGGAAAGGTAGTCCGCTCTCCTCCCCAGGACTGCGTCTCAGACCTGCGGGAGGAATTACATCTCCCAAGGAAGCCTTGTGGCAGCCGGCTTCTTTCTGGACGCCCCGCCTTCCTCTGACTCGCCGGCGCTGCACCACTGCCTTGGTCGCGAGCGGGATGCGGGGGGGCATTGCTGGTGTAGGAAGAATTTTTCCCACGGCACACCAGGCAACATCTCGCGGCACACTACTGTGCCACGGAACAGTGGTTGAAAAACACTGCCCTATCGAAACAAACATTTGGCTACCAAATGCCTTCTCTGCATAAGTTCCTATTCTATGACTGAGAATCTTCACAAACATATTCCTATTCTATTAATACATGCTTCCATTTAAACTTTACAGATTACAAAGAAAGCAGTGCACCTTTTCTGATAAAAACATTGCTTGTACAGTGACTTTCTGTCCTGTGAAGCCTTCTTACAGTGCTATCCCACAACCTAAAAAAAAGCTTAATTCCTGAAAAGTCCCCTCTAAAACTTGTGCCCTCATAGGCAGCTGGCTTTTCGGGGGGGGGCCCTCAGCCATTCCTCTCTCTCTCTCTCTCTCTCTCTCTCTCTCTCTCTCTCTCTCTCTCTCTCTCTCTCTCTCTCTGTGCATTGGTTAGGACAGGGGTCCTCAAAGTTTTCAAACAGCGGGCCGGTCCACTACCACCCAGACAGCACTGGGGGCCGGATCACAGTCCAAAAGCAGCTGCAGAGGCTGGCTTTCTCACAAAACAGGGGGTAGGTGGGGGGTTGCAATTGGTCCCAGGGACCGGATTCAGGACCTTGGGGGGCCGCATCCGGCCCCGGGGGCCTTAGGTTGAGGACCCCTGGGTTAGGAGGTGACTTTTTTAAATGACCTGAAAAGCCACTTATCTACTTCCTTTCCATGAATGGACTCAGACTGCTTTAAAAACAGACAGGGATCTTCCTTTTTCAATTTATTTTTAAAAAGGTGAGACGCAGAGAGAGTGAGGGTGAGAGCAAATGAGCAAACGAGAGGGAGGAGGGGAGAGCAAACAAGAGGGAAAGAGAGAAGAAGGGAGGGAGGAGTTTGATGTGTGTGTGTGTGAGAGAGAATGTGAGTGAGTGTCTGTGTGTATGACAGAGAGGGGGGGAGTGTGTGAGAGACCAAGCGAGAGGAAGAGAGGAACCGAGAAAGCAAGGGGGTGGGGGGGGGAGGAAAAAGAAGTTTTTTTCTTTGAGCTTGCCTCCCATCCCAATCTTTCCTTCCCTCTTGCTGCTGCTGTGGCGGCTTTTCTCTCCGTGTTCGCTGGGAAAATGGAAGCACTCCTTTGATCACATGATTGTGGCAGGGGCAAAGGCGCCTTTTTTAAAAAAGCATCTCTTCCGGGACATGGGATAGAGCTGTTACTTTGCATAAGGATTTCTCCTCTGCTGTGTGTTTCGGTTTGTTAGTGTGTTTACATGTGGTACATTGTTTTACCAATGTATGCCGAGAACATCCTGAAATCAATGTTGTGTTATCCTAAAATGCTGAATTTAGTTCTTTCTTTAAAATGATGGCACTTTGCTGCTGCTGCTGCTGCTGCTGCTGCTGCTGCTGATGATGATGATGATGATGATGATGATGATGATGATGATGATGATGATGATGATGATGATGATGATGATGATGGTGGTGGTGGTGGTGGTGGTGGTGGTGGTGGTGGTGATGATGATGATGATGATGATGATTGTGTGACATCAAGTCAATTCTGATTTATGGCAAACCTGTCTAGGATTTTCTAGGTACAGAATATGGAAGTAGTTTACCATTCTCTTCTTCTGGGGGTGCCCTGGGACTGTACAACCTGCCCACGACTTGCAGGAGGCATAGTGAATAAACTCCCAACTTCTGTCTCTGCAGCCATGTACCTAAACCACTCAGCTATCAGCCAGCTCCATTTGAATATAGCCAGATAAAAAAGGTTAGAGCCAATGTAGTTTTGGAGAGAGTATAAGTATAGATGCTGGCAGCAGAAATCAAACTGCATGTTACAGAGACCTTGTAATTAGAAACAGCTATTCTTTAAGTGTTGAAATATGTCTGATTGCTGTCATAGAAGTGGTTCTAGTCTTCCACAGCATGCAAAGTAGTTCACTTGTTTTATACTGGGCATCAAGAGCTAAACAGGGGCTTAATTTGCATACATTCTGGCTGTCCAAACCCTGAAAAAAATGACCATGCACTTACACAATGAAAAGCATAGTATTATAGTCTGATCTTGAGCGGAATGAAAGAACACACTGGTAAAAATTCTGAAGATCATATGTATAGATTGTGTGAATGGGGTTTAAAAGTATGTTAATACCACAGTATTTTTTTATTTCTAGTTTGTATATATAGTAAAGCAGTTCACAGAAAAAAATAATCCCACCTCCACCCAGGCTGCCTCCCTCTAAGGCATGTAAAACCTCTTACTACCTTGTGAGATAACAAGATACTTGCTGTCCCACAGTTAGATGCTAATTATGCAACTTGTGCAAGATGTGTCACTTGCATAAGGTGTACAACACTGTATTTGAAGCATCAGATGGGTTCTTTGCATCTTGATGGTTATGGGCCTTTATGCCCCCTCATGCAATATGTGAGGAATCTTGTGAGGCCTGAACATTCCTAATTTAGGAGTATCTTCATGTTGAGATAGCCCAAACCAGTAAGAATAATGAATGCAACAAGTATTCTCCCTCCTTATCCAGGAAAAAAAATCAGTTTTGTTTAATTGTAGACAATTATTTAGAACAAAAACTTATCAGAAGACAGCTTACATGAAACAGACATGAAATATGCCACACTTTATTAAAATATGGTACATTAAACAATAGTGTAGAACAATTGTTTGACTTAACTGGACACATATATATTGATTTAAATTATTTAAATAATTTTAAACTCTTTTTCAGCAGCAGCACCTTCATTTCATAAGCACTACAACTTGATGAGACCCCAAATGATTAATTAGTAGGCTTCACAGCAATTCATTGAAAAATCCCTCAAGGGACTTATAAATATTGAAATATAAGCCTACCACCAGAATTATCTACCTGGTTCTCTTCAGGATATACAAGAAAAGTGAACTCATAATTTCATGAAAGCAGATACAGATGCTGTTTTGACCAATAAATTCGTCACATTTAAAGGCAACATTTCCTTCTGAGGTAAAATGCAGGCATCGTGGCTGATGTCTGACTTAAAAACAAATTGCTGTTCTGACTTTTGGTTCCTCAATCACTTAGAAAGTTCAGAAAGCGATTCACATATCTGTCCGAAATGTCCATTATGGGATTCACAATATCCCCAATGTTACAGACATCCTTCAGGAAGAAGCAAGATTTCACATTTCCATTCATTTTCTGAGCTGAACAAGCAAGAGAACAAGTTAAGCTGGCATCGGTGTCAATGACATACAGGCCCTAATTATCACAGTCTTTGTATCAGCAAAACCTTGTAAAATGTCTAAAATCCACGGGATATCATTGTATGATATATAATACATATCGTATTAGGAAGATCATGATTTTTTTAATCCAAGAAGGATGGCTCAATACTGTTTCTAAAAATACTAAGAAAATTTGGCAATCAAAAAGCATTTCAGTTCACCCTTGAACAGGGAAGACATATTTTTGCTGAGTTTCAGGGGAGCTGGAGGTTGAAAATGACATAAAACACTCTTGATTTCTGGCGTGAATAATTCTTACAATTTGGGAACTAAAAAACAAAGGGAAACTATAGAAGAAAAACTTTAACTTCCTTGCCTGTTCCTTAGATTTAGTGTTAAGAGTTGCCAGATCCTGTACCAAAACTAACACATAAGAAAATTAATCAATGCTTGAGATGCCTGTAATTCAGTTCCAGTTCCAGAGAAATATTCTTAAAAGATGATCAAGATAACTGTATCAAGGCCTTTCCAAATGTCCTTCACAAATTAATGTTCTACCTAGTAATGTAGCTGTGAAAGATACCATGGAGCACCAATAATGTGTAGACCAAGCCGTATGAAATAGACACAAAGAAATGTTGTTAGAGGCCAGACATCACTTCTGTGTCTTCTTCTTCAAGTGCCATGTCCTCGTAGAACGTTGGCGATCAGTAGCCTGAACTGGTTTCTATCTAAAGCTATTCTAAACAGAGCAGCTGTGCTCTCTGTTGGCCATTGTATTAAGTTCTTAAGCCAGAATGTTTTTCTAGGCTCCAGGCCATGCTTCCCATCTATTTTTCCTTGAAGGATAACCTGTAGCAGATGGTATATCTCATTGCACATTATGTGTCCAAAATATTGTAATTTTCTTCTCTTTATGGTATTGAGGATTTCTATCTTTTTGTCCATGCACTTTAATACAGTAACTCCCCACCTATTGCGGGGGTTAGGGACCCACCCGACCCGCGATGACTGAAAATCTGTGATATGCGGATACAGGTCGGGTGGGGCCTGGGGGGACAGCACGCAAAGTTTAAAATGCCTTAAAGCAACAGGGCTCCGTTGCTTAAAGGCATTTTAAACATTTGAGCAGCCCATGCAAGCGGTGGTGGTGGATCTGACCTGCCACCGCCACTTGCACAGGCTGCTGGAAGATTTTTTGAAAATTCTTTCAGCAGCCCTTGCACAGGCTGCTAGGCTGCTGGAAGATTGAAAACTTCTTTGAGCAGCTACTCCTCCAGCAGCCCGGGCAAGTGGTGGGTCAGATCCACCATCACTGCTTGCATTGGCTACTTGAAGACTTTTTAGTCCTCCAGCAGCCCGGGCAAGCAGCACTGGTGGATCTGACCCGCCATCACCACTTACCTGGGCTGCTAGAGGACTAAAAAGTCTTCCAGCAGCCCGGGCAAGCAGTGGTGGCGGGTCAGATCCATCACCGCCACTTGCACGGGCTGCTCGAAGGTTCTGGGAACCATTTTGTTTTTTACTGATAAGCATCCATTTTGTCTTCTTCACATTAAGTCGCAATGCCTTGGCAAGCACTGCTTTTGGCAGCAACAGAAGCCAATAAACCTTGTAAATCTGCCAGACTTTTTGCAAGCAGGACAGTGCTGTCAGCATAGCTTATGTTATTAACAAGAACTCCACTCACTCTCACACCTTGGTTGTTTCCTTCAAGAGCAGCCTGGAAATTTCTTTCTAAATACATAATAAAAAGTAGAGGTGAGAGAATACAACCTTGACAAACACCTTTCGTAATTGACACCTCTTCTGTTGAACACTACTTTTTTAAGCAGAACACTTGCCAAGAGATATGCATGTAGCAGAGCAGGAGTGACCCAGCACTCCTCAAAGAGTTGAGCTAGAATTTTGAAAAGATATTTCAGACTATACTTCCAAATTTGTCCAGTTTAGCTGGGGGATTTGAGAAGTTGTTTTGTTTTTTAAAAGAAGTTTCCCAAGATTTGGTTGTGCTGCTGTAGCCACTTCTGTGAAAACACGGGACCAGTCTGCAAATGGACATCACTATGTTTCATCCTTGGCATAATTTAAACAAGTAATGTATCGTATGTGTATATCTGCATAATGGAGTCTCAAACATTCCACAGTAATCCTTTAGGTGCAGAATTTTAATGCCTTCAACAATACAAATTCGTTCTGGATGACAGCCAAGATGAACAATATCTGCGTTTGGCAGAAATCTGGTGTCCAAATATGGCTTGATATGTCACATTATTGTTCAAATGTTGCTTTGTGCTAATATATATGTTAGTAATACAATCAGTCCCAGGCATCATATATATGTTAATGTGTTATCACACAGATGTTTTACAGTCTTAAAGTTCATGCTGAAATATGTTTTCTTTGCTCAGCTATATTACCAGTGGGCTAAGCAGATCAGATCTGTTGAGATGGAATAACATGAAATGACATGCATATGGACCGCAGAAAAGTGTCAAACCATTTCTGGAGTTTTATGAACAATGAACAACATTTGTTCCATGATCGTGTACAAGTAGAAATCTTGTAGTGAATGTCTGAATGCCAATACACTTCAAAGCCTCCGAGAAAAGTTGTAAAATATGTACTAATACGAGTTTTTCCCCTCTTTCTCAATTAACTGGGGCTTAATTAGCAATCACTCCAATTACATTCTGGGTATTAATTTATAAAGTGAAAGGGAGGTGGACAAAGTAGATGACGAAAAACGGTTTTCCTTGGAATACAACACTAGAACTAGGGGTCACTCCATGAAACTTTTGGGTGCTAGAGCTCAAACAAAAAATAGAAAGTACTTTTTCACCCAGAGGATCACTGGTCTATGGAACTCCCCACCAGAAGAGGTGGTGACAGCTGTCAGCCTGGACAGCTTTAAGAAAGGATTAGACAAGTTCATGGAGCAATGTCTCCAAATACTTTTATGCTTCAGAAAACTGTGACCTGGGAAAATCAAAATGAAACCGTCAGCTTTTATTTCCAAAATAAAAACAAAAGATTTAATTAATCAGACCTGCCAAAATGTTTGGATACAATTCAAGTGAGAGATTAATTCCCTTAAGCCACCTTCTCACAACCAGCTAATAGAAACCATTCATCTTTCATTAGGTCATGTACTTAATGTAAAAGGACGATGGTGGGCATGAAAAAAAATTCAATGAAACAAAACAAGGAAGTGAACATACTGTGTCTATGGACACTTCGGCACAATTTTTATTGGGAATTTTGTTGCTGTTGTGAGCATTTCTAGAACACAACACCAGTAGCAGTGATTAACTCATTCATTCAGTTTTACTTTCAAATGAAAAATTACATTTACATATAATTTTAATATTATATATATTCCTAGTTATCCTCTAACAGTTCCAAGATAAGTCTACCTCATTGTACATCATTGTTCTGGACATTCCGTATGAATTAAAAATGGTGATTGGGAGGAGCAAGGATCTAGACCCAGGGACAGCTCACTCTGCCTTCAAAAATGCCCAGTCCACACTGACAATGCAAGATGGGATTTCAACCTGTCTGTTTCCATTACACCATTCTCATTTGGAATGAACTTTGACCCTATTAAAAGTTCAGCCAAGTAGTAATAGGTATTGAAATCACATATTGCTTTTGTTTCCTCCATAACTGAGAGAAAAGCAGTTACTTTTTCATGTGGATGACAAGCCTGTAGATAAGAACATTAGGAGTTATAAGGAGGATATAAGTGGCTCATAACTTATCATAAGAAATTGAAACACTGGAACATAATGTTTTCATGCGCAGTTTTAACAGGGATGATCACACTATACTAAGTTCTTAACCTTGTCATGAGAGATATCCCAGCTTGGATCTTGGACAGGTATCTAAAATATTTGTAGCAGACATGAACAAGTCCTGTACAGAACTAGTGGCTATGTATCTTGTTCCTGAAAATAACACAGGACAGTCATTGCCTCTGTTTTATAATATTTGTTGCTTTTGATTCTGTCTATGCAATTTTAAACTGCTTTTTATTTTTAAGACATTTTATTGGGTCTGTAACTATATAATAAAAGATTGAATGCATTATTATAGAGTGAATCAGAGTAATGGTTTGTACAGTTTGTTCTGAAAGTTCTGAGTTCTGACTCTCCATTGAGTTATGACTCCTCCATAAATTTCTTCTTATTACTTTTTATATCACAAAAGGCATTGCTTGAAAATTCCTAGTATTACGAACCCGAAAGGCACAAGCAGAACAAGCAGGACAACTGGGCCACATTGATTGTTAAGAGTTTATATATTAATAATTTCACATGATTTCACACATAATTGTTTAGCTTTTTGTCACAAGCTGCTCCTGTACCTTTAAATGGAACTACAGTATACTGACATGAACATCTTAGAAAATAAACTGGTTTGGTCAGCATCTCAGACAAGTTGTCCTAAAAAGATCTGAAGTAGTTTGCAGTTTGGGCATTTGGGTGAAGCCAATTCACTGTACTCTTTTTATGTCTTTCTCTGTACATATAAACCTCACTGCTTGAGTTGGACTATTCATCATTAACCACCAGAACAAAAAAGATGCTATGCCTTTTATCTCGAGAAGTATTTAAAATGCATCTGGGATGGCACACAATACTACCAAAAAGGAAAAGCAGCTGTTTCTTAATCAGGCCATTTTAATCCAAACATATCCAGAAGGCCTTGTGTTAGTCAGTCCAATCACAGTGGTTGAAATCCAGTTATAAGTTGCAAGTAGAGTATCTCATTCAACCCAAAGAACCCACATAGGTTTTGACTCACAAAATCCCACTGATTCAGCGTGATTACTCTAGTTGTGAGTGCCACTGGATTTCCAGTTATTCATAAACCACCAGATAGTGTGAGGGCGTCTTAGGGCGTTTATACACGACCCCTAAGCTCCGCTGCAAATGGCTGCAAGCTCCGGAGCTTAAAAATGTTTCCCCACCAGCTCCGGAGTTTGCAGACAATTAAGTGCGACCACGCCCACTTTAGCGCGACCCAGCACACTTTTCTTGTACCTTCTCTTTGGAGGTGAAAAATCTTTGATGCGGTGCAACGATAGTGAGTGTGGGGCTCTCGCTTCTGTTTGCTGCTTTTGGGCTCCCGCCCCTTTAAGAGCTACTTTTACAGAGACGAGGGGGTTGGACTTGATGGCCTTACAGAGATGAGAGGCAGAATGAGGTGAGAGGCATGCTTTTCTTTCTCTTTTTCTCCCTCCCTCACGCAGCCAGCAACCAGGAAGTGCGGAGGGGGGGTGGGGACAGAGGAAGAGCGACGAACCCCTAAGATCTCTGGTCCGAATTTAAGTGGCCAGCGGATCTTAGGGTTCGTGTAAAAAGGCCCTTAGTTGGCAGATGCTAGATGGGATAGATGAAGTGACAACCCCCAGCAGTGCCTCTTAAGCTATTTGGCCATTTTCTTTTTGTGGAAGACAAAATGGTATATTCACATGGCATATCCTGCATTCATTTTCCTAGAACTACCCAGTTCTCTTCATGTGTGGCAAAGGACACTATTTCACTGGAAATACAGAAATATGCTTAACGTAAGGGTTATCTGCCAGCCTCTCCTCCTGTACCCTTCCTTATTTACCTCACAGCAAAAAAAGATATGCAGGGTCACAAACGTAGACATAGGTTGATTTCATCTTAATTGTAACTCCAGTAGGCTTAAATTATAGCAGTTTGAATGTAAAGTATTCCTGTTGAAGGGGCATATGGAGGTCGTGGCCTTTTTAGCTTGTCTTTAAGATTCAAGAGGTCAGACTGCAAATTACCACATAACCAGCATAGGGTAGGCAGGCATCTCAGTAGCTAGTAATTCTTCTTTTATGTTAGCTTTGCGAACATGACTTTAGAATTCAACCAAGATGAAAGAGAATTTCCACACTTACAAAGGAATATATTTCTGATGACTATTCAGCAGCACATTCCTGAGACGGGTTTAATACGAAAGGTCATTAAAGAAAAAAAAGAAGAAGCCAAATCTCTTCAGCTTTATGAATGCTCTTAAACAAATACTTCCCATTTTGCATAGGAAAAGGTAATGAATACAAAGCTCCAAACGTATCAGCTATTTGGAAATGCTTAAAACCAGGGATAAGCAACAAATTATTGGCCAATTTTTAACAGCCAAACATAGGCATATAATGTGGACCAAAGAGTACCAGGCACTCAAGGCATCAAATGTCAAAGGGTTTATTTAAGATTCTGGTACAAATTCCCTCATGATTCTATGATCAGTAACAGATTTATAAGATTAGAGAGAGTGTGTTTGCAGCTAAAATACCAGTGTCCTTTATCGATTTAGCGTGCTAGAAAGGAAAGCCTACTAGATACTGAGAAAATAAATTTTGTAGAATCTTGCATGTCATGGGGTGGTGATGGTAGTATATATTCCTTGGAAGAAACAGAAGGAAAATATTATTTATTCCAACGGAGAGGAAAATAATAGGAAGAGCAAAGCAGTGGACCTGTTACACAAGCAGCCTATGCCAGTGTTGAACCATTGTCCTTCACGGTCACTATACCAAAACAGACATCAAAACGATGCCACCTTGAATGGCATGTGGCAGTGTTCCCTCTTTAGCTATTTAGGTGCAGAAAACCATCTGGCTGTCTGGGCACTTTTCTCCATGCTGCCAGATTTGTACAAAAAGCAAGACTTGCAGTCGTGTCACGAAACTCTTGCTGGGCCATAAAGAGTGGCTCAATGAAGTATGTTAAAGGTTTTTCAGTCCTTATATGGAACTCTCCCCTGGTATTTGGAAACACTTGGTTTCTATTTACCTATGTATATCAATGCATGAAATTTTCTACAACCCACCCCCTGTGGGTGTCCTTCTATCTCATTCATTTTCATTTTCCAGTTCCCGTTTTTGACTAGGTGGTTAAAATGAAGGATGGATAGACAGATCTCTCTACTTCTCCCCTGTATTACTTTTGCATGTTTTATCCATTATTTCACTCTATGTCTGCATTAATCATTCTGTGAACACTTTTTTTTTAAAAAAAGTCAGGCAGTTTAGGTCTGTGTATACTTTTTCTCATGAGGTATGTTTAAATGTTATTTTCTCTCAACATATTTATTTCAATAATGCTTTTTCTTATAATACAGTGGCTGAAATTCCCATTGCTTTATTAGGTAGACAGGGACAATTGGTATAACATTTATTTTCTTCCAGCCAGCAATAAAAGAATTGTTGCTGGGATACTTAAGCAAGTGTAAATTCAGCAGGTGTGTACACCCAACAGAATTGTAGTGATGACTCCTTAAATATAATCTGGAATTGGGTGTACGTTATGTCTTCCACCTGCATAACAAAGTTACAAGATTTCAGCCAATGTATTAAAACTTGTATTATGAGATAATTGAACTGCTGGCAACATTTAGAAAAATGTGATGGATAGCTTATTCCTTAGCCATACATTAGTTAAAGAGGTGTAATCCAGAAATTTTCACAAAGGAATTCTTAAATACTGAATTTCTCAAGCATTGTAATATAGTTGTCAACTGTGAGCTGCCTCATATATCTAGTCAGATTTTGTGCATATAAGCAAGTGTTACATCTTAATATACAATCCAGACATTTTAAGATTTCAATTGGTCTGTGCTAGCCATTCTCAATGCTTTTTTGGCCATGGCCATACACACAATACGAATGAAATACAGGTTGAATCAGGATTGTATAAACCATATAACAAACTTTATAAGGTGCTATATGAAAAAAATTATTTTCCATCTGTGGCCCCCTTTAAATGTGCCAGAGTCCCCTGGCCCCCTGTTGAGAATGGTTGAATTACGGAGTAAATCTAAAAATCTGTATTGTGTGTGTTCAGGCCTCTATTAATTCAATTTTTCTGATACATTATATTTGTAAATCAATGTAGGAGAGATTGTATTATCCATTGGCCCATAAACCTGTCCTGCAGGATGATACTAGATGGGGACAATATAACTAAAACCTTGTGTTTGATATAATGTGCCCTAAGAGTTTGTATATTTTACTGCCGTTTTAACAATGCATTTATTAAGTACCAGAATAAAGTGATTAGTAGGAAAAACCCATAGACTTACCAAACGTCAGACTGAAAAAGAAAAATAATCCTGAAAGTATGGGAGAAATCCTGTAGCATATCGTGCAGTAATTAGCAACTAGAGTTGAAGTAGTGGGAATATGGTGAGTCACCTCTTCTGTAAGTTCCATGAGTTCAATGGGTTTTCTTTCCTCTAGTTGTGACTTGCTTCACTAAGCAGCATGATTTCAGCCTATATTCATAGTGCAGTTATAGGACATGCTGTGTATATGTCGCTCAGAAGTAATTCTCCAAAACACTTTTTAAAAATTAACTATGATTTAATAATTCTACCAGGCTTTCTACATGGTAAGTAGAACTGCTGTTTTAATCTTGTTTATGACATTGTCAGAGGCATCCGATGCTCTTAACTATTTATAACTGCTAGAAAATGGGATACATTGAACTATACACCATTAAAAAAACTAATTGAAATAGCAAAACACATTTTAAAAAGTTAGCTAAGATGGCTTAGAAGGGGTGTTGTGAGGCCATTTGACTACAAAAGGTGGGCTTTTTAGATCTTTTCGACATTAATTCTCCCAAGAATGTGTGCCCTTAATCCCTTGTACCCATTTACAAAGTATTTATAGTTCTAAAAGCTGTAGTTGGTCTGTTTTATCTCTTTTTGATGATGATCACCAATAGCCTGCCTCTTTCCTATAATAAATCACCCTCTCCAGTTAATAGATTGCTTGGTGATATATTTTACAGCAACAAGAAATGGCAAACAACAGACTAAGAAGGAGTAAAGCAGACAATAATGCTGAAAGGAAAGAGGGGTAAAAAGATAAAAACAGGAAAGTTGAAAGCAATGATAGTGAACACATTGCTAAGTTTACTGTTCCTTTGCATTTGGAAAGGGATGTCATCATGTTAGACACCTAGTACATTTTAAGAGTGCCAACTAGCAGCTGTGATATTTGCACATTCAAATTAACACAGAACATGCTGTCTTGGTGAAGTATTGTGCACTATTGCTGTGCATTTTTACACTCTTTTAACTTTAACTTTTCCTCTGAATACTTCCTTCTAAAAAGGGAATATGAAACTAAAATGTTAGATGGAGCATTTCCATTTAAGCCATGAGTCATGATAGATGCATGTTCCCACCACCACCAGAGGCAACACTGTATGCCTCTGTAAATCAGCCACTGGCAAGCATGCTCTCTGTGTTGGCTTCCAATAAAAAGCTGTTGATCAGTGTGAGGACAGACTCCTGGACTGGAAAGTCCTTTGGTCTAACTGAGCATAGCTCTTTATGTGTTCCTAAGGCAGAAAAATGCTGTCCAAAATGGTGTTTGATCAGATCCAGCATGCCAACTTTCAGGTTAGATTAAGAAAACTTGTGTCACCACATAGTTATTGTTGTGTTGTGGAGCTATCACAATTCACATGGGCAAGCAAGTACAATGGCAAGTCAGTACAGAGAGATACGCTGTTCAAGGGCCCCATCATGTTCATGCTGTGCAGAATGCACCATGCCTCTGCAGAAACTCAACAGTGCAATACTTCCACTGTACAACGTGGATTCTCTCCACTCATTAGTGCCATTCCTAAATGTATCATCATCGGAACATAAGAGCTGACATGATGGACTTGATTAATTGTTCTCTCAATGTTGTCACAGTGTTCCATCAGTGTTCCAGTAAAACATGATAGTAAGAGCTTTCTTATGTTGGGTATATCTTATATCTTTTAATTTGAGCAATATAACCTGCAATAAAAAACAGAGATTACAAACAAACAAACAACGTAGACCTTCTTTTTATTAATTTTACTAACCTGATCTGAGAGTCCTCTAGGGTAGCAGATTGCCATAGGTTAAGACTGCACTTTATTGCAGAAATACTTTCTTGTGCATGTCTTCAAAAAGCCACTAATCAATTTGTCCCCATATACCACTCATCAACAGTTGCAGTCTGGAAATTTGGCATAAATTGTCACAGCAACCACCCCCATTTCTGACCTAGAACCATTATTTAGGTTTAAGCAAGACATTTGATTACAGAATGTTTTAGATAGCGCTACTTATCTATTTTGGTACCATTGCCAATTAAGTATATTAGCGCCAAGGTCACAATTCCAGCATTATTTTAAAGGTTTCAATAGACTTCCCAGGGAGGTTTCATTTCAATCCCAATGAAACTCTATGCAAGCAGATCTGAGGCTTATTTGTAATGCCTGGTGGGACACTTAGAGCTTCTATTGTTGATGAAGTAGTCCAGTGTAAGTAATTTGCTTGGGTAAGAGATCTATGGCGTGTAGGTTAAAGGTCTTGCTGGCCTGTGACCCAGAAAACAAGAAATGCTGGTCTTTTGTGTGTACATCAAGTTTGGCCACTTCAAATCCTTTTGAGCAATCACTCACGTGCCTGCATCTCTGCAGCTTTGTGGCATCTCTGTAATAATTGTTCCCCAACGTTCCTTCGTAAGCGCTCCTAGCAAAGTCTGTTGGTCCTTTCAAGATGCAGTAATGTGGACATAAATGTCATGTTTAGCTTAACGTTTCGGATCTCTGAGGTAAATGATATGCTGCTGATTAATGCTGGCAAGGGCCCCAGTGGGTTAGGTAATCAAGCAGTAGTCCTGTTCATTTGCTGATCATAGGCGGTATTTCTCTTGAACACTCAACAATAAATAGAGAGAATGATTGCTGTTGTGAGAATGATTCATTTATAAAATCTCTGTGGATTGCCTCATTTTGGAAGCTCTGGACTGATGTTATCCCAGGGAGATAATTCTAAAAGCAGGAATAAAATAGAAAATTGATTTGAGTAATTGTCATCATGCATTTGCAAGAAAAATGATGTACACTGACAACTAAACTACCACATATCATCTTCAAGGCATCTACTAGAAGAAAAAATACAAAACAGACTATCATTTGGAAACTACCCTTCACATTTGAATGCAAAGCAATCTTTTTGGACTATCTTTGGTGAGATATTGACTCCCACCTTTGCAGCTGGGGAAGTGGGCTATAGCTAGTAGAAGAACATTCTGTTGTAGTAAATGTAGTGCTCCCTGCCATTTTTGTTGTGCTGCTACATAGATTAACACAACTGCTGCCCTGGAAATACTTCTTTTGATTTTCAGTCCCATCTTACATGTTTTTACTTGAAAAAGTCCCTCTGTGTATAGTTCTGTCCTCATCAACCTGTAATCTTACTCCTACATCTCAAATGCTGTGATTTTTCAGAAATTAAAAAAATCCATTTCTACCTCCCCAGGTCCTGAAGGCTCAGTACAGAGTGCTTTCATCATAGGGAAGCCATTGGAAGCTGCAGGACACAGGAAGGTTAAATTTAATGCAGTGGTAATCTCAAGAATAGATCAATGCAGTGTCCTCTATGTAGGACTGTCCTTGAAAAAAGTACAGGAACTTCAGCTGGTCCAAAATGCAGCAGCTAGAATGATTTCTGGATTAGTGAATTCAGTCATATATCCCCTGTCTTGTTGCACCTTCATTGGCTTCTTGTCAGTATCCATGTTCGATTCAAGGTGCTGGCTATCAACCATGAAGTCCTTAATGGTTAGGACCTCAGTATCATTGGAATGTCTATCCTCAGCTGCTCTCTTCACCCGCTCCTCTCATGGTGTTAAATGTGGCCAGAAAGGCAAAGACAAGGAACCAGACTTTCTCAGTGGTGGCCCCAGAGGAGATACGACAGGCTCCTTCTGAAATTCTTGAAACCAAAGCTAGTCCAAGCTTCCTTTTTAACAACTGAGTCTCCCAGACATTGCTAACATAAATAATTCTCTTTCTTTCATGTTCTTATCTTGTTTTTTGGATGGTTTTTTTAATCACCACGTTGTTTCATGCATTGTTATATGGGGTTGCTAGGATATTTAAGTTTTAACTTATCAGTATCCCAGATCAGTTTGTGCACTAATGGGGTGGTAGTTGTTTACTTATTTATTTGTTTTGCATGTTGTCCCGTTAGTGTCAGAGTGATTCTGAATGCTTTACAAAAAGGGCACAGATAAACAAATTAATTAAATAAATTTCTGAAAAAATCACCCCCTGTTGGCAATTCTCCTCCTCATAAAACAGCAAAGTTGGAAGGGATGGATGGATCATCCAGTTTAGCTCCTGTCAAGGAGGCACAGTGGGGCATTGAACTTCCAATCATTGGTTCCACAGCCAGATGTCTAAATCACCGAGCTATCCAGCAGTTCTAATCTTGCATGACTTCTGAACTGATGTCGTGAAGCCTCAAAAGGTTTCCCCATGATGAAAGAGGTCTCAAGAAAGCTTCAGGGCTTTGGAAGGAATCAGAATTTCTGATAAATTGCTTCAGCTGGTGACATCATCAGTCTTGCATCGCATAATTTATGACAAATGACTAGCCAACCACTGCCTCACTTGAGCTACCTGCCCCCATCTTAGGTATAACTTTGATTCCAGTTCGGAAACTGATTATTGACAGCATGCAGAAAAACAAAGCTATAATACTAGATATGATATAGACCCCATACTTCTCAGAATTTCCCACGTTCCCATTTTGATGAGAAACACATAGCGTAATAAGAGGTACTCTATTTTCACTTTAAATTAAATATGCTTATGAAAGAAGCAAGACAAAGGGACACATATATTGATTAAAAGATGGGGTAAAAATTATGGGTAAACATTCATTTCAGTATGCATCCCATCTTATAGATTCCTCATATAATTTGTTTTATTTTATAATGACGTATGTAAATCATAGCAAGAAACAGATGGAGCAATTACAAATTAACCACCCGTTAGCATGATCTAGAAATGTTTTACTTCTATTGTACTGTTTCAACTTTATTTTCTTCAATGGCGGTATTGTTAATTAAAGATAAATTCTGTCTTAATTTAAAGATGAGCACTTGAATTTGATAGACAATAAGATAATTTCAAATCCTGTGCTCTTTGTCACATTAACTTTTTTCTCTTTAATGATGATATGAGAAAGGAGGTGATCACGTTCAAAGCTGGGGCTTGTGAAACCTTAAATTATTTCTTCTGATGTTTCCAAGCTTTGTAGGCATTTATGATGATGACTGGCCTGCCTGGCATTTCCTCAGTTTGAACACATTACTTCTATGGAAGGAAGAGTTGCACTCAGAGCAGAAGGATTCTAATTAGTCATTTTGGCTAGTCTGTGAAGAGGTTTTGCATGGAGCTCTCATGCATTGTACGATAATTGTACTGATGCCTAGTCATGAATTTTACGCTAATCACATCAATATCTCCTCACACACACTCTCTCTCTCTCTTTTTTTTTACAAAGAGAAGGAAAAACAATGCAGACACTAAGAGGCCAATGATATCAGCATGGCAGTGAAAAATAAGTTTTTGCTGATCTGAATTCCCTTCAACAGTAGCAGTTGTTGTCTCGTTACTTCGTGACTCCCTTTTCCATGGAGTTTTCTTGGCAGGAATACTGGAGTAGCTTGCCAGTTCCTACTCCAGGTGCTTACAGCACCTGGTATTCCCTGGTGGTCACCCATCCAAGAACTAGTCAGGCCTGACCCTGCTTAGCTCAGCGAGATCAGATGTGCTCGGGGCATCTAGGCAGCAACAGTAGCAGACCTACGCTTAAATGTATAAAACCTGGCATTTACAGGAGCTTTGAGCAGTCTGACTCTCCATTGATCATACTTGGAATTAAATGTAGTCTTCAGAGAAAAAGTGCTGAGCTTGTATTGCTTTAATAATTAAAATTGATTTTAAAAAAAACATACAAATGCCAATCTGCATATTTAATGTCTATAAAGATCCAGCTGTTTCTTTACTACATGGCTTGGATTAAAGCAGAGGGTGTCTCCCTAATGGTTTGCAACAGTATTTTAAAGACCTTCCACAACAGAAAGGCATTGGAATAATTAGACAGGGTGGGGTGGGGGTTTTCTGTCTAAAGAATATAATAACATGGATTTGAAGTTGATTTCTTAAACAATTATTGAGGCATATACATCTGAGGCAATCCTATCTTTTTCTAACTTTGCTGGTAATGATATAATGAGAACATGCTGCCATCCATCCCATCTGCAAATGAATTTGCATTTCGAAATGAGACTCCAGTTGTGCATGAAATCCCACCGGTGAGTGCATCCAACTCGGTGGTATGGCTTCACAGACCACTTGCTCCAGAGTGCATCTGTTAAATTAAACACAGCCATGCCAGAGTAAATGGACTGCAGGATAGCTGAGTGGTTTAGGTATTTAGCTGCAGATCCAGAGGTTGGGGGTTTGATCCCCCACTATTAATCCTTGACAGGGGCTGGATTTGATGGGCTGTAGGGTCCCTTCAAGTTCAGCTGTTCTAAGATTATTATTATTTATCTAAGATTATAATGGATCAAAGGGGATGAATACGGTGGCCATTCCAGGACCTGTCACTACAGTGGCCGTCATTATGCCCTTTCAGAATTATTTTACATTAGAAGACACTTTGAAACAAATTTAGGATTAAAAACTTACTGAAAGAAAAAGACAATCATTTTCTAAAATGATTGTTTTCAAATATATTTATTTAGTGGTTTGTTATTAAGACCTAAGCATAAGCATATACATATGTGTTTCTTGACATATATAAAGAGAGGTTGTAACAGTGAACATATGATGTTGCTTTCATATGCAGCATATATGGTATGTATAGATTCAAACTTAGAAATGATAATTGTATTTTAAAGAGGGCAGAATACCTCTCAATGCACTATAAAAGTCTAGAGCCAGAAGAAATATATAGCTGATCAGACACTTTGTCTGTGGGGTCAACTGTTGATAGGCTACTTCAAGCCCCTGCTCTCCATTCTTATTTTGAACCCAGATTTAGGCTGGGACAGTCTTCCAAAGAGAGATGCCTTCAAACTGAGTAGATCTTCTGTCAAGTAGAACACATGGCCATGGTAGCTCTGACCTTACTTAAGTCCTTAGTTCATTACTTCAAAGAACTTTTTAGTACAATATATGGGTTATAATATTGGCAAGACTTCATTTGATTTTTAGATTAGTTCTGTCCTCCAAATAAAGAACGGAAAGTCTCATGAAATGGAAAGTTATCCTAATTAACAATAGAGTGGAATTCAAATATGCCCCATCATGTGTAGATTCTTTTTTGTAAACTTCTACTTCTTTAGTTGCATTATATAAAATTTGCCACCAAACAGGACTGAACTTGATTGGGAATTTGGAATAATGATTTGCCAGCACCAACGACTGGCATTTTACTACTACAGATACCTTTATGTAATGTGGGCAAACAAAACACCAGAGTGCAGAAGAATGCTCCATTATGAAATCACACTTTGCTGAATGAACCAGATAGCATCATTTAAGATGAACTGCATTTAAATTTGCCAAGTGGTCTATGTCTCATAATCATAACCTTTAGAAGGCATATTCCCCCAAACTCACTTTACATGACTATGGCTGAAATCCTGTTGCTTAGCAAAGCAAGTTACACTCAAGTATTCCCATGGATTCAATGACGATTAGGTGAGTTAATTCCTCTCTAACATCCATGTATTCAAATGACCTACTCTAGTTGCAACTTACTATATATAATCTGCTTTGCTGTAAACACAGTACATTAAGATATATTTTTAAATTATCTGTGAAATTTATGCACAGTACAGTACAACACAATAAATCTGCTTTAATTTTAAGTTTAATTTATATGGTATTACATTGATGAGCGAGTGTTCAAAATGATGCCATTCATGTGAAAACAAAATATACACAATGTTTCACACTGTCAATTATATTAGTTACTATTCTAGTTTAACATGCTAAAATAAGTTACAATTTCTATAGATCAGACATTTCCTTTTAGACAGCTTACTTTTTAAAAGTAAAGAATTAATAAATTTTAAAATATGAATATGAATATAACAACAATTACATGGGAAAAATGCAATTGTCAGATATAATTACTAAAATGAAGCATGAATCAAATTTATTATCACTTTTCAGTAGGATAATTGTATAATTCTGGGTCCTCAGCAGCTACAATACAATATTTTATTTTGTTTACTTGGGAGCATAGTAACTGGGACATTGATGCATGTAGTTCAATTGTATTTACTGTTCACTAAACACACACATACACATTTTGGAATAAGATATTCCATTAAGACACATTTAAACAAACCCAGAGGAAAAGCTGCCTGGGAAAATGAGATCTGAATGTCTAGAAAACTAGATTAACCTTCTTCACTTGATCTTGAACTGAGATGTTTCAAAGCTGACAGCTTCTGCTGAATTCCACTTTATCTTTGCATTACTGAATCAGAGAGCAGAGGCCATGGGCTGTGCCCCCTTTGCAATGCATAAGGCTCTGTCACCTTTTTATTGTTCCTCAGTTCCACTGGGCTGAATCTTATGTGAGAACTTCTATTACATATGCATAATGAAAAGCTTTGCAGTTTATAATGGCCCTCTGCCAATCCCATCCTCTCCTTCTAGTTACTGGAGAGGCTCAAGAACCTATGATTAATAATATCTGACATTTGCATTTTTAAAAACTTCAGTGAAAAAAAGAACACATACAAGTAGATCAAAATGGAGAAATCTTTTTCTACATATATACTCCATTTTGTCTATTGGATTAAAAATAGACAGCACATCAGGACTAGAGCCTTAAAATATTTCATCAAACAGTGTTGATTAAATGTTGACAACAAATGTTGTCATGCTACTGTTACATCTAAAGTTGATCCAAACATTATAAAACATCTATATATCCCAGTTATCTAATTTCCTTTATTTTCAAACAAAATCAGAAATTCGTAGCAGTGAATGAGCCTAAACACATTTTTGATAACTTTACCTTACAAAGGTGGTGCTAAAAATGTAAACTGAGCACATACTTGCAAATTAGTGTTCACTTACTATTAGAGTTTGATGTTCTGTTATGCATTGGAAAGTTTCTGTCATTAATTTATAGCATAACTCCCACTGAATTTCTGTTTAACACCACTAAAGGCAAGAAGATTATGTTTGGTTTCAGTCCAAGTGTCTTGATGTAAAAAATGGTATATGGATGAGACTGTATGTCATTTTAGACACAAAAATTGAATGGTTCTATAGATCTTTATATAGTGTTGAGGATTAAGACCTGTTAGTTTCCTAGGGAAACGCATTCAACCAGCTTCCCATGATATGCATCCTCTATAGCTTTTTTCATTGCTCCTCATCAGTGTCTGACATCTGCAATCAGCCAATCTTGGCAGGCCATAAACCACCATATCTCAGTAGGTTTCCAGTTACATTTAAAAAAAACCCAGATATCAAACAAAAATTGCAACAATGTTTCTTTTAATTGTTTTAATGGTTAGGGAAATGCAAATGTACAGCCCCGTTTCTGTAACAATTAGCAATGTTTAGTTTTCAACTTTTCAGGCAAATGAAATACAGCTACTTAATTTGAGTTTGATTTGAATCTAGTTTTCCAACTTATAAGAGAAAGCAAGATAGGAGTAAATTTCACTGGTTCCACTGAAGGATTCCCCCTGCTGCTGCACTAACAGCTTTGCTGTTCTCCCTGCCATCTGTGCAACACAAAACTTTTACGTTCAGTACTTTTAGAGTAAACATGGGTTTCTTTTTACTTTTCTTTAAGACATAGTTTATTTGGAAGGGGCAGACATTAACACTATGGTGCTTTCTATTTCAGATACTCCAGACTGGAAGCTTTTAATTAGCATATGGCTATGCCTAAGCACATCCGATCTTGTCTGATTTCGGAAGCTAAGCAGGGTTGGCATTGGTTAGTACTTGGATGGGAGACCACCAAGGAATACCAGGTGCTGTAGGCGCCTGGAGTAGCAACTGGCAAACCACTCCAGTATTACTGCCAAGAAAACTCCATGGACTTGGACTCACGAACGGTTGGTCACGACTGTAATGACACAACACACACACACACACACATCACACACACATAATGTAAAAAGAAAGAAAGAAAGAAAGAAAGAAAGAAAAGCTCCAAAAGGGACAGTTCTCATATGCAAGTGCATTTCTAAGGATTTTCTCCAAGAATATTAAAGGCCAAGGGGAGCAAGTGGTTGTCATAGTCATAGCTTTTAAAAATATACATTGTAATCCCAGCAAGCTCTGCTCTCCTTTGTTGTTGTTATCACAGAGTCGTGACCGACTCTTTGTGACCAGCCAAGTGAACTGCAAGGAGCCAGAGCTGAACTTTTGCTCCATCATCTGGAAGAACCCTTTAATAAGGAGCCCGTCTATTAGATGTTACAAACCAAGGTGAATGAGGGATAAGAAGGCATGTCATAGACTTCGCTCTTCTGAACCTACTGTCTATGTCCTGAGTCTCACCATGACAGCTAGAAATTCCATAAAGCAAGACCACAGTGTTTTCCAGAAATATCACTTGACTCAACTACAGAACTGGTAATAATAAATAGTTATTTCTTTGGAGCAGCCTATAGTGTTATTTCTGGATCACAGATGTTGTGTATAAACAAGACCCACAGATCTCTCGGTACAAGGCAAAACGTCACCGTAGCTATATGAAACAGACTTAACATTCTCATAGGGTATTTCTCCCATCGGACAGAAAAGTTCCACACACAAAGTTGGGTGCTAGAGGAAAGAATTTTCAGATGAATTGCTTACTGCAGTCTGTGTATAGGTATTGCACAAATTTACCAAATCAATGAGAACTTGGACAGAGACAATAGTCAGTGTTGATGTGAAGCTTTCACTTGACAGCATGTGTAGGGAGCAAGCAGCTTGAGGAGATGCCAAATATTCCAGGATGGGTCAGTTATACCTTATGATTCCACTGCTGATTACAAGTTAATAGTAGTTTGATCCCACATCAACTGCTTTGGACAAGATTCCCTCTACGGCTAAGCTATGCAGCCACAGGGCACTACATCAGCGCTGCGTACCTGCAGCCACAGTTACTGCTCATTTGTTTATGGTTGGGGCCTCTCCCCAGCACAGGCACAAAATTGGAGAGAATGTTGGTCGTGGTTCTATCCTATAGAATCCTAGAATTTGGCAAGGTGTAAAAAATTTATCTGCCTTCATTCAGTGGAGTGTATCAGAGCTCTTTAGCACAGAGTCCGACATTCTTCATCAAAGTACAAATGGCTTTGTTCCACAGGATGGAGCCATAAAGTGAAGACTAAGCTGCTTAACTGTGCACTGGACAGGTTGCTGTTTAGATTCTGTGAAACTTAGAAATTGGACTTACCCTGTTTCCCTGAAAATAAGACCTCCCCCACAAATAAGCCCTAGCAGGATTTCTATGCATTTGTTAAATATAAGCCCTACCCTGATAATAAGACCTAGTGATGGGCGTGGCTATGGTTGTGTACAGGCCTGACATTCAAGCATATTATACTTAATAAAATAAGACATCCCCTGAAAATAAGCCCTAGTGTGTCTTCTTGAGAAAAAAATAAGTATAAGGCCGTGTCTTATTTTCGGGAAAACACAGCTTGGGACCAGAGTACCTGTCGGAGCGTATCTCTCAGAGATCAACTGGGACCAAGCCCACGAGAATGGCACAGGCGCGCTCACTGAGGGTGGCCTTCTCTGTGGTGGGCCCCACGTTGTGAAATCATCTCCCCAGTGAGTTGCGCCTAGCAGAATCCCTGCCCGCCTTCAAAAAGGCTTTGAAAACTCACCTTTTTAAGGGGGCATTTGGCGACCTTTTTTACCTTTTTTTGTCGCCGCCTGTACCATCTTCTTTGGAGGGCACTGCCTCCCTCCTCTATTGGATTTGTTGCCGGTATCTCTTTTTTGTGCTGTTTTATTGTTAGCCACCCAGAGTTCCATTTCGGAAGATGGGCGGGATACAAGTGTACTAAATAAATAATAAATAATAAATAACTGTAGAATCCACATGGTCGAATGGGAAAGAAACATATAAACCAATTCTGCTTCCTCACATTCAGGGTTAACCTCCTCCTGTGGTTCTTCCCTCTGAGAAGGGCAAAGGTTAAATATCCTCGGAGGGTTTTAATTGCTGTTTCTTTTTCACTGTGCCTCTAAACGATTAAGCTGATATCACTGTTACAATGGTTGAGTGTAATCTAAGGTGGAGAGGAAGCTCATGTAAGGTCAAGTGCTCAAGCCAACTTGAAACAATGAACAGCACTGTTGTAATAATCTCAGCCAGTGCCTGCATCAGACCAAATCACTAATGAAGTGCTGAGCCTTCTCTTCCAGCAATCACCTCTCCATTGCGTGGAGAAGTAGCTGTGTTTTTAACTTGTTATATTTGACCCCTAGTTCTGTCTGACCTTGGCTAACTCTGAAAAAAAATCATTACAGTTTTTGTTCCTTTCTATAACTTAGCAGGACTAAGAAACACAATCTGTTATTACCAAACACGGTGTAATGAGAAAAACACTTTTCAAAGCAGAATGTGTTTCCATTTTAGGCTATTTGTACTATTTGTCATTTCATTGCCATTATTTGCCGAAATGCAGCCCCGTTTAGCAAAAAAATTCTTTTATATACAGTACTTTTAGTATTTATATAAAGCAATTTTTTCTACAAATGCATATTTAATCCTAATCTCATTCCCCTGTTAAACCAATAATGAAATTCAGCATTGGGCTATAAAATAGCACTTGACTTGTGACATGAAATTAGGTTATGTCCAACTCCAGGACCTTGTGATGCCAACAAGTGGCACAGTAGCATGATAGGTAATGTTTGCCAAGGAGTCAAGAGCTTTTCTGGACCTAATGATCGTGAAAATCAGGCCAAGAATCCAGTAAAACCCAGCAAACTAGATGATATGGCAACCCAGAACCACTGGGAAGAAAAAATGGCAACACAGCTAGGTAGAAGCCATAAGGCACCCCACAGATGAAGCCATTGCCACCATTCCTACTAGAGTGTGTCCTATGCAGCCTTATAGCACACATATAAGATGGGTAGTTTCAGGCCCTACATTGCAGCTGAGCCCACAAATTCTTCTTTTCTCTTCCAACATGCACTACCTCTGTCAGGGCTTGTCAAACAGGATTCTTCACAAGTTACATGACTAACAGTCCAAATGGCACACTAGTCTGATGTACATACCAGCTCTCTCACTAGTCTTGTTCCCTTGCTTCTTTTGAGTGTGCTGGCATTGCTCAACCACGATATGTAAAAACAATGCACCCCTTGTTAAAAAATTGAGCTAGAACTTTGGAAGGGGCATTTAGTAGCTAAGGATTGCAGGCAATCAATGGGCACCTCAAGAATTGCACCTTTCTACAAAGTGACCTCCCCTCCTCGACCCTTTCATCTTATTTTGTCGATCTTGCGGGTATCAATTACAGAAAGGTTTTTGGTAAGGCTCATCTAGGTGTGCTGCCATTTGCTGACTTGGAAGACTAATACAAAGGAATTTCATATAATAATGAAATTGAATGTGAGTGTTTGTCTGTTAGTCTATTGTTTGCCACCGCCATCTTGTTTTAGTTCATGGCTTGTTCATGGCTTTTTAATTAATCTTAATTTGCTGATTTTATTTTCATTTTTTCTTGTTATTGTTTTCCTGAACTGTTGCTTTATTTGTTGTTCACCGCCCAGAGTTCCTTTGAGAAAATTGGGCAATATATAAATGGAAAGTGTTCTGCTTATATACTGCCCCATACCACTTTAAGTAGTCTCTGGGCGGTTTACAATTTTTAATTACAGTGTGCAGGCTACACATTCCCCCCCCCCCCAGCGAGCTGGGTACTCATTTTACCGACCTCGGAAGGATGGAAGGCTGAGTGAACCTTGAGCCTGCTACCTGGGATTGAACCCCAGGTCGTGAGCACAGTTTTACCTGCAGTACAGGCATTTAACCACTCCGCCACGAGGCTCATTAATAAATAAATATTTTTATATTAAATAATAATATATAATAAATAAATAAATATTTTTTATTTTAAACCTTATTTTTAATAAATCTGTCTTATTAAAATATATATAAAATTTATTATACTGGCTAAAATCACTTTACTGGAAAACACCATTATTTAGTCAGCTGGCCTAGAGTGCCAAGCACACAGCAGGCATTCCCTCTTTGGACAGCGATTGAGAGCTGTTGTCTCAGGAACATTGGTGCTCGGTCATCTTGAGTAGTAGTGGCAATCCTACGACCTATTTCCTGGACTAAATAAATAAATAAATAAATAAATAAATAAATAAATAAATAAATAACGTTTGACCTGCAGAGTTGGAAGGGACCTTATGGATCAGTGAGTCCAGCCCCTCTCAAGGAGGCAGGGTGGGGTATTGAACTCCCAACCTCTGGTTCTGCATCCAGATGCCTAAGCCACTGAGCTATCCAGCAGTTTAATGATGAAAGAGTTTGCTGCACTTCACTGTCCCCTGTTTGTAGCAGAATGTGTAAGACCCTTGAGGTCTATGTTAGAAAAGTAGCCATCAAGACAAATTTAGAGTATTACTCACGGATATGGGTCAGTTTATTACATTTTGAAAGGCAAGGTTTATTTCCATTTTCATATAAACAAAGTCTGTATTCTCTATGAATATTCTCAGTCATCCATGTTAGGTTATCCAGAAGTTGAGTCATGCCAACTGGACTTCTTTTCTTGTTGGATCGAAATGTTTCACTACTCATCCAAGTAGCTTCCTCAGTCTAAGGAAGGTTGGTCCAAAGCTTCCAATATATAGTTCACCTTGGTTTCACACTACCCTGGTGCACAGTGGGTTGAATTGGCTTGTTAGGTGAACAGTGGCCTGGTGTGTGTGAATGTCCCACCTATGCAACCCTTCCCAATACCCATTAAATACAGGCCGTTAGCCATAGCCTTCCCGGTGGAAGTATGGTGCTTCTGATTTATCTGGGGATCGATGAAAGGGCAGCATGATAGGTGACAGAAAAGTTGTGCCTAAGTCCCCCACCTCTGTTGAGAGACAAATTTTCAATACACACATGAAGGCTTCGCTGACTCCTCTCTCAAACCACCTATCTTCTCCATCTCTATTCCCAACTACAAACTAAGTTGACAATTAGATTATTGTCATTCAGGGTCCTTTGTTATTATTTCTGTTTTTGCTAATGACTCATGGTTTTATAGTTAAATCTAATTAGATTAATGTTTTTGCTTAGATATGTAGATGTACCTTATATGTCATATGTCAGAACTTAATTAGAAGATTAATTTACTTTTTATATTGCACTTCACTGATTTTATATTGTGTATTATGCAAAGGTCTGTGTGCTGTGCAATAATATTGAATTTGTTTGTCTGAGTTAGAACGAACCTTTCACCATTTCATGTATTTTAAACTCTTCCACATTCTTCTCAAAATGCCCACCTTAATGACACAACCCTCCATTTCCCTTTCCTAGTAACCAGCCACACTCACTTCTACTTTAACCCCTGGGTTCCGACTGGGGGCTGCATTAATTGAAAACAGCATTTTTAATAAACACCAGAAGGACGGTACTGCGTAGTGTTATCAGGGTGAAGAATGTGCAGTCCCCCTGTCCTAACACAAGAAATAATTTCTCTAATTTTTCTGTATAGGTATACTGTAAAGCAACACCCAGCCCCATTAAAGTTTATGGGTAAAAATATCCCAGCAACTTTCAGACTGCTGGAATTCACTAGCCATGATTCACTCTTTTAAGTAACCCATTTTGTAACCATTCCTACTCAAAATCAGCATGCACCACTCTCAGAAATATCTCTTCCACACTGCTGGGTTCCAGATCTATCCACTGAGCTGTTTACTAGACATAAGCCATATACTGTTCCCCAGCTTTCTGGCTTAAAGCTCCACACACTAAGTAAACAGTAAGCTCAAGCATGGAAAAAGGATTTAGGAAATCTTAAATTAGGTTAACTTCCCCACAAGGATAAAACAAATCTAAAATCTGTATTAACCTATATGTTAAAGCAAGAATTGCTGTACAGGACAGGTTATGACATAATTAGTTCAGTCTGCAATGGATTTCATGTATACTGCATAATATTTCATGCTTTGATTTACAAAAAGGTTAGTCTGTTTCCTGACATTTATTTTGTATTTTCATGATGTCAGAGTGAGACCTCGTTGTATATTCATTGAGGCATAAGGTGTGGCATTATGGGTGAGATATATAAACTGTCCTTAAAAAACAAACTTCGACATCTTGATATAAATGTATTCTGTAATCTTATTTGTTTCTATAGTAGCTTGTCTATAAATAGCATATACAGTGATACCTCTATTTACGAGCAGCTCTACTTACGAGCAATTCAACTTACGAGTAGCAAAACATTGGTTTTTAAACTGCTGCCTTACAAATTTTAGATAGGGTTTCCTCTACCTATGAATGAGAGCTGACTTTGACAGGTCTGACAATACAGTCATCTGTATTGCTATCTCCTCCTCCTCCTTGGTTCCTTTGATCTCTGCAAAAGAGATCAAAGCAACCAAGAAGGAGGAGGTGGTGGCCATCATGCAGATCGCCCCTTATCGTGTGAGCATGCACACACCTGCCTTGCACCCACTCAAGCTGCGCTAGGTGCTTGCTGGCACGGGCTGATCGGGTGCAAGGGAGGCATGTGGATGCTTGCGTGGATCACCCCTTCCAAGGGATGATCTGTGCGAGCATGCAAATGCCTCTTCGAGCTGTGCCAGCAAGCACCTGGCTCGAGCGGGTGCAAGGGAGGTGTGTGCATGCTCAACCTTCCCATAGGAATACATTGAAATTTATTCTCTCTGGAACGGATTAATTGATTTTCAATGCATTCCTATGGGAAAACGTTGCTCTACTGATGAATTTTTCTACTTACAAGCATGCACTCGGAATGTATTAAATTTGTAAGTAGAGGTACCACTGTATACAGTATACCAGAAGGACCTAAACCAGGAGAACATGCACCCCTGGGGGTGTGAGCAGACATTTCTAATGGTGTGAGTGGTAACAATTTTTTTAAATGCTAGATTTTTATAATATAACATTTATACCTGTCTCTATATGAATTTGACTCAACAGTATTATGTGATCCTACAAGAACCCACACTACTTTTGTCACTGTGCATGTTCTCGCAGTACCACGAAAAATTGCTCAAAATGTGCACTTCATTGTGCACAAACATTAAGGAAACAGGCCAATGCATAAATTAACACTAGTTGTCTTTGTTTTCAGTAAGAATTATAATTAATCTTATTTACATATTTCATAAATTGCTAATATGTATAGTTAAAATGTGTGAATATTACTTTATTATTTGAATAATCCTTACCATCTGGAAGAAAAACAATAGAAAAACAATTATGTTGGTTACAGTTTCACTTATGCAACAAAGAAGGTACCCATCAACCACAATACATTTTATGTTGCAACTCCACTCCCAAACTGTTGAAGTTCTTAGAACATTTCAACTAGAGATGGGCACGAAACGAGCAATTTTTCGTTTTCATTTTTGTTTTTTCGTTTCGTTATGTAACGAAACAAAAAACGAATTTTGTCTCCAAAATGAAACGAAACAAACCGAAACAACAGAAATTTTGTCGTGCGTTTTGTTTTTGTTGCGGCAAATACATTGAACTGTAATGAATGCTAACGAAACAGCAATTTTTCGTTTTCATTTTCGTTTTTTGTTTCATTATGTAACGAAACGAAAATGAAATTTTTTGCAAAAAATTCACGAAAAATGAAAACGAACTGAAACGGACCCCCTAAACGACAAACGACAAACAAAACACCATTTTTTTGAGTCGTGCCCATCTCTAATTTCAACAATCAGCATAGTAGTGAAGGTGCAGGACATACAGTTAAGATCTTGAAGTCTAAGAAGGCACAATTTGATACCAGCAGTATTATCACAAAATTTGATGTTGCAGAAGTCCAGAAGCCTTTGTTAGACGCTTCTTATCCGGTGGCATATCTGTGGGCTGTGGCAGGGGGGAGCATCATACAACAGCTGAGGACCTGGTAAAATCATGTGAATTGGAAATTTCAAAAATTGTATTAGAGTCTAAAGCAAATGTCTTTGCTACCATTACCATCAGTATTGGGATGGCTCCATCTCATCAAGAATGCATTGAGCAATCTCTGACTTCATCACCTAGGCTTCAGTCTATATTTTCTTCACCCGCTTCTTGGAAGGTTTGGATATTTCAGAACGTCTTCCTGAGACGTCCCAAGAAATGACAGCTTCACTTGATTTTACTTCTTTGGAAATGTGTCCAATCATTTGATCATTTTTCTTACTCTTCATCTGATAGAAGGGAAAAGAATGCTTCCACACCGGAGCGTTCCATTCTGGCATTGGTTTATCTTTCAGTTTCATCACCTGATCCAGTGGTTAGCAACACCCTTCCACCTTCCCCATTCAAGAATATTCAACCCTCCGGTAGGACAAATATGCTACAGAATCACGTGTGGAATTTATACAGAACAAACTTTCTGGAAACAGATCTTTTCAGTTGCATCTTCATGTATATGGGAACAATTGCAACATATGATGAACCCACTTAAAATAGAAGAAAAGACTCCTGTGGTAAATGTTTTGTCTTTATAAGTGCCACCACCCTGCCTGAATTGTTGCCCTCCTGCAGCTTTTTTATTGGATATGTTGTCATTATTTCAACACTTCAAGGCAAGTAGAGAAGTTGTATCACATGCTAGATGAAGGAGCTTCTTTTCTACCACAATACCCCAAGTCCAACTGCAACACAGTTAAGTCTATACAACCGAAAGGCACACAGGTCACCACTTCATAAATGATGGGAAGAAACATGGCAATTTGGGTTGGTTTTTTAATCCTCGGTTGCCCTTCTTATTTACATCAGCAATTGCCAAGTAGTGATGGACATATGCCAATATTTTGTCCGGAAAATTTGGAAGCTTGTTTAAAAAAAAAACACTACTTGCCTGAAGACTGTAAGTACGTTGCCCTCACTTTTCAAGGAATAGCTCACTGTTTTGTGAGGCATCACATTCATTCCATCAGACATATCACAGATTGTATCTAAAGTAATATATTGTGTTGTCACAATTGGTTGTCATGGCTGGCTGAATATTGGGAGAAATCTGTAAAGACACCCACTTTCTTATTGAGGAACGTTCCTTTGATGGGGAGGGTCTGCTCTATTAAAAACAGATAATACTTGGGACCACCTCATGACTACAAGTAGCAAAATCAAAACTAACATAACACTAACTGCCACTCTTAAAAGCTTTGTGTACTTTTCAGCATTTACTTTCACATAATCCATAACAGGAAGTTCAAGGAAAACAATAATTTTGCCACTGTTAAGGTTCACACCTTTCCTCACTTTCCACCTCTGCCCTTCAGCTCATGTTTTCTCTTTCATTCCACATCTGATATTTCCTCTTATTGATATAACCTGCTTCTGAAATGGCCCTGTGTTTCAACAACTGTTTTCTGCCTTCATGCAATTGTACAGCATGTGGCCGTATCAGATATGTCTAGACAGAACAGAGGAATGTGTGCATGACAGATGTACCTTGTACAACGCAAGCATGATTAAAAGGCCTGGATTTTAGAAGTACTTAACTTAAAGGTTTCACTGAGAGAACTCTTGAAATTGTTCTATTTCAGACTCACTTGTGCTAAGTAGCAGCTATCACAGCAAATGTAATCCTTTTTAGAAAGGAGCTTATCTATTGCAACAACCAAAGAGGATGTGTATTGTTGAATCCCCATTACATTAAAATAAATTTATACAGACATGGCAGTATCAGTGGCATTAACAATGTTCAGCTGGGGCCATTCATATTCCTCTGAATCATATACTTCTGCATTGTTTGACAAAAGTTGTGAAGAATTTGCTGCTAATTTACATTTATGACATATCTCCCACATTCTTACCATTTTTTTTACTGCCAGGAGTTATGAACTGCATATATGAGGTTTTAAATTTTTTCAATCTGTAAACAATTAATGTTGTTTTTCACTCTTTTCAGAAATTATGGCAGGAAGACTCATAGAATGCATACTTAATCAGAAGAGTTTAGGCTGTGGCCACATAGTGAGGGAAATGTAAATCAGCAAGCTTCGTCATGCTACAAATTTGCACTGAGGCAGTCAGTTCTCTCAGATATAACTGGCCACAGAAGCATAGAAGTGGGGGGAGTCCTTCTACTTGGCAGTTCCATTTGAAGTACTTGTAGGTGGCACATTTCAAAGGAACTATCTTAAGAAGACTTTCCTGTCTGTCACCTCTCTGGCTTATCTTGCCAATGACATAAGAGTTTAAGATGTTTAGATTGAATGAATAAACAGGACTGGAACTGGGATTTTTTAAAGAGAAGTGTCAGTTTAGGGAAGCAGAGGCTTTGCAGAAAGGTGAATACTGGTGTTGCTTGTGTTTGTACGTGTACATGCACTCTCCCCCTTTTGTCCCCTTCCCCTCCATTCATTTAAGTAAGTCAAGTCCTGGTCCAATTCCTCCTCCTGAAGTTACCAGATTCTTATTCTTACCATTTAAAAAGCTGTTGAGGAAAAGGTAGAAGCTCTTTTCAACTTTGTGACTTCTATTGCATGCAGTTCTACATAAAATATGTGATATTGAAATATGTTTGAAATGTTGTCAGTTTACATATTTTGACATATTTCCCCTCATATAAAGAAATATTTAGAATGTGAAATAGGACAGATTACATTTGGGCAGGAAAGTGAAAAATCAGACATAGTTCCAGTATTAATACAATATATACAGTGGTCTACTTTCCCTAATCAAGTTACAACTACACTATTGATTCAGACTTAAACCCTGTTCAGCTGTGAGTAAAGCATGTTGTTTAAAGGTGTTTGTCACTGGTCATGTTTGAAGAAGAAACCTTATTCAAAATACAGTTTCTAGAATCACCGTATCGGCAAGAACCCTGCTGTTTCCACATTATTAGCCATAAGGAGACCATTCATAAATGGATGAAGGCCTCCTCTTCACGTGCTTCCATGTGAACAATGCAAAAGACAAGAAAGGTGAGGCTAGACTGTTGCTTTTAAGTGTTTAAACAACATGCTTGCTCACATCTCAAGCCTATTTTAGAGAGCTTCATGATCGATCTTTTGTTCTACATCACACTGCTTCATTCGTGGATGTTTACAGGAATTCTACCCAACCATATATTCAGTTTATGCTGCTACTGTGTTTTACCATATTTAAAAAACCAATTAAACATATATCAAGATTAAAAACAAACTTAAAAGTAATTGTAAGCCTGTTTTTTAAAAAGCATTTTAAAATCACATGATTTTAAAATCACATGATGCAAAGGCTAAATTAACTCTGTCCAGTCCTTTGGCTTACAATACGTCTTTTTTCTTTTCAGCTAGAGCAATGATGGCGAACCTATGGCATGGGTGCCAAAGGTGTCACTCTGAGTCCTTTCTGTGGGCACCCGACATCGCCCCTTCATAGCCACCTGTATACAGGTTAAATTACTGTACTGGCACTTTGTAAAAAAAATTAGTGGGTTTTGACTTGCAGTTTGGGCACTCAGTCTCTAAAAGGTTCGCCATCACTGAGCTAGAGGCTACTACCGTATATACTCGAGTATAAGTCGACCCGAGTATAAGTCGGGGCCCCTAATTTAAACCCAAAAAACTGGGAAAATTTATTGACGCAAGTATAAGCCTAGGGTGGCAAATGCAGCAGGCCCTGGCAACTCCTCCTTTGTGAGCTGGGTGTGTGATGTTTAAAATGACTTTTAGCCACCGAGGCAAGTGCTTGAGTTGGTGGCTAAAAGTCATTTTAAACATTGTTTTAAAATGACTTTTTAAAAAGTCATTTTAAACATGGGGGGTCATGAGAAGTGGCACACAATGTTTAAAATGATCTTTAGCCACCGACCGAAACTTGCCCCAGTGGCTAAAAGTATTGACCTGAATATAAGCCGAGGACCCCTTTTTTCAGCCCAAAATTAGGGCTGAAAAACTAGGCTTATATTCGAGCATATACAGTACTTGTTTCTTGCTGGAGAGATCTGAAAGGGCTTTTTCCTGTGCAGATGGAGGGAGGTGGCATGTCTTTAGAGGAAGAGGAGGAGACAAGTGGAAGGAAAAATGCCAGCTGGGAGGAAAAAGAACAGGCAGTGGTTTGGAGGGAAAGGGGCAGAAGAGGGAGAGCTTGCATGTACACAATCAATAGACATAGCATTCTTGAAATAATGCTCAAAAGGTGCCAGAAAAGAAAGACAAGGAGGAACCACTGAGAGGATCCTCTCTCGTCTCATCAAACAAACTTGCAAAGGTGGCAGAACTAAGATAAGGGCTTCCCCAAAAGATCTTAAAAACCAAGAAGGTTCATATAGGATGATACAACTCTTCAGTCAAAATGCTGCTCAGGAAATAAGGATTCAACATGGGCTGGGTGAATTCAAAGTGCTTTTTTATTGACCATAGTAAATAATTAGTCCTGTTTTAATTCCCAAGCAGCTTTTCTCTCTCTCTTCTGCTGGAGGCTTTTCAAGAAAGAATTATTCAAACAGTTTTTTCCCTTTATGCAATGAGAAGTGATATGTTCTTATAAAGACTGGGACATGTCTGTAGGTGGTATTTCAGTGAGATAGACAGTTGGGCGTGATGTTGAGGCCCTGAAGGGATATGCAAAGGCACGGCTGTTGAAATATGGGGAATCAGGTGTCATCCTGAGTCCTGTCAAACACAGTAAGCATCAGATCGCGCAGAATACACTGAGTCACTCAATTAGCGTGTGAAATATCATTGCTCTTGACAATTTATATCATATTTTAAGGTGTCCTTTTAATGTTAAAAGCTGAATTTTCCACGACATCATATTATCAAACCCCTCACTCTATTCTCATTATCACAGGTTGCAGCATCACATTATCCTGTTGATGCACAATTGTACTACAGGACAGCTGTCAATAACACAGGGTCTTGGGAAGCCCACTCCCACAGGCCAAACTGCTGCTGCTTCAGCAGTTTGAGGGAGTTCAGGATTGTGTCTATGCCACCTGCTCTGCATTGTCCCAAATTCACAAAGCAGCATCACTTCCTCTCATTGCATCCAGAAAACACTTGCCTTCAAAGTTCATGTTGGTGTTAGTCATTCTCCTGTCATCTCACTTTGGGAGACACTATGATAAGGCTTGAGTCTACTGCACTTGTATCCACAACACAGGTGAGCAGCAGCAGGTGAGACTCTGTGCTAACCCTTTTGTCTCTGGATAGCACGACAGAGGGAAGCAGAGCTACCAACTGCCTTGCTCTCTTTTTGGGGAGAAGATCAGCTGGACCAGGCCCCATGGCATGTCCATTGACTCCCTTTACATGGCAAAACATGCCACAGTTACTCCAGCCACAGGTCCCAAAAGAAATATGGAGATATTCTGTATGTGTGTGTGTGTGTTGTTAGTCGTGACCAACTCTTCATGACCCCATGTCCATGGAGTTTTCTTGGCAGGAATACTGGAGTGGTTTGCCAGTTCCTACAGCACCTGGTATTTCCCTGGTGGTCTCCCATCCAAGTACAAACCAGGGCTGACCCTGCTTAGCTTCTGACATCAGGTGAGATCAGATGTGCTTAGGGCACCTAGGCAGCAGAGGTATTCTAGAGAGCTGCTAACTATGCAGCCACCCCTTCTCTTCAGGTCTCTACTCAGTCCTCTCTTCTTTTGCTTCAAAGACCCAGATGGTGAACAAACCATACAGGCACAGCTTCCATCCCATAGCTTTGCTTAGGCCTGCAAGACCAACCCTGCCTTCTGTGCTACCAAGGCAAGGACTGAGTCTCCAGGACAGAAGAGACTGGTGGTGAGAGAAAGCACCTGCCACTCATCTTTCCAGCCAACGCTTCCTCCTCTCTTTCTCCTGGAAGTCGGCAAATCTTGTGGTCCAGGACCAGAGTCTGAGTCTTTGGTCCCAAGCCCCTATTATAAATATAAAGTTTTTTTTAATCACCAGGAAAAAGGAATGGGTGCATGAACGCCCGTCATCTAACCACTTGCGCAACTGCCCTCGCCTTGTGGGCGGGAAGTGGGGAACGGGGGGGGGGGCGCAGCGCCATGAAACGCAACTCTCTGTGCAGCTGGGCAGGCGCGCGCGCGCGAGAGAGAGAGAGGTGTGTTTGTGTGTGTGTGCGTGCGTGCGACCGGCTGCCTCTGCCCCACGTGCTTGACCTTTCTTCTCAGCACGGCGCAGGTAGCTTTAGTAACGGGAAGGGGGGGTGGCTCCCGCGCTTCTTTTCCCCTGCGCCCCCGCCGTGTCCCTGGATGAGGGGGGGGGAGAGCGGGAGCCAATGAGCGGGTCAGAGGACGGATGCTTCGAAAGCCGCGCGCGCGTCCTGGCGCGCACTCCCAGCGGCGCGTGGCTCCGGCTTTTCGGCTGGGCGGGCTTCCCTCCCACCCCCACCCCACCCCACCCCGGGGGACGGGCAGGGTGCGCGCGCCAGCCCGCGCGCGTCTCCCGTCTTTCTTGGAAAGGGTTCTTGGCGAGGCGAGCGGCGACTTTGGGGTGGGGTGGGGGGGAAGCGCAACAGAAAAGAAAGAGAGAGGGGGGGAGGGCTGTGAGGAGGGAAAGCGGGCGGGCAGGGAAGCGGGAGGGGGGGAGTGGAAGAGAGAGAGAGAGAGAGAGAGAGAGAGAGAGAGAAACAGGACTGGGACGCCTTGCCTTGCCTTGCTTCCCTCCCTTTCCTTCCCTCGCCAGCCACTCAGTCTCTGCCTGAGGTGCAGGCAGAGGGCGCTTTAGCCATGCCCGCCCCCTGCGGTTGCTGCTGCTGCTGCTGCTGCCGCCGCCGCCGCTGCTGTCGCTGCTACTCCTCGGCTCCACGCGCTGGAGAGGCTCCCGCTGCCCGGCTCCTGCGGCTGCCGCTGACAGACACCCGGAGAAGCAGGGAGAAGACCGAACCGCGCGCCTGCCCCGCCGCCGCGCCTTCGTTCCTCATTGGCATATAGCCCTCCTTAGGGGGGTGGCGGGCGGCGGGCGGCGGGAGCTGAAGAGGAACTCGAGCACCACCACCACCACCTTTTGCTCTCCCCGTTAACTGGCTGGGGAACTCGCTCGATCTCCTGGCTGGGCAGTCCGGCTCTGGCGCCGGGCTTGCTTCCTTGGCTGAAAGGAAAAAAAACCAAAACGAAACCAAAGGAAAAGCCTGACAGATCCCAAGTAACTTCTGGAGAAGAGAAAGCGGGGGAGGGGAAAAAAAAACACCCCACGCCTGCCGGCCAAAAAAGCCAGCAAGCAAGCAGGGAGGCAAGCGCCTGGGCCAGCGGAGGGGAGGGATTCTCCACACCTTTGCTCCATCCCGGGGAAGTTGCTGCTGCTGCTGCTGAAGTGCCCTCGGAACTCGCCGGGGAGCCACTCGCTCTCTTTTGGGGCTCGCACCTCCCCACCCCGCGGTCGCGCCCTGCCGTGCTCTTCTGCACCATGCACTTGCTGGGATTATTCTCTCTGGGTTGCTATCTGGCGGCGGCCGGCGTGGTCCTGCTCGGAGCTCGCGAGCCTGCGACCGCTGTTGCCTATGAATCCGGGCAGGGCTACTACGAGGAGGAGCCCGATCTGGGAGAAGCAAAGGTAAGCAAGCAAGCGAGTGAGAACCAACAACCCCCATGCCCCCCCTCCGCACCCCACAGTTCCCTGGTTTGCCACGGGCCGGGGTGACTTCCCTTTCGCCCTGCTATCACGTGACCTGATCACTTGATGTGGAAGAGGTGCCCCCCCTCAATTGGGCTCCGCCGCCTTGTCCCGGGTAGGGGAAAGAAAGCAGGGTGATGATGTGGGAGTCCCAAGCAGATGGTTTCTCTCACTCGGGCTCCTCGTTCAGTGCATGCGGGTGCCTGGAGTCGGTACAGTGTATTCCTAATCGACCGGCTTAGGTTTTGAGTGGGGTCAAAGCCCTCCACAGAGGAGTTAACGCAGAACAACAGAGTGACACCTCGTGTGCATCACGAGATGCCGGGAGTTGGTGTGTTGCTTTGTGCTGCGACGTGTAGCCTAGGAGAGGTAGAAGGAGACACTTATTAGGCAAAAAGGTTCTGAGTAGCGTGAAACTCTGCTTTAGTTTTAAGTTCCGAATTCAAAGGTGGCCCCGGTGTTAATTTTGGCTTGAAGATAATGTATTTGATGAGCTGCCTACCTTATGTGGATGGATCTACTGGTCCCACCTTTACTACTGTTCCAGTGAAATTTTAAGGGTGATTCCTGGCTTGTTCAATTGAAGCGAGCAAATCAGCCCCCACCCCCACCCCCCAGGAAACGGGGCATCAGTAACCCTAGTCATTTTTTTCCTGTTATCTATTGTTTGCATAGGACTCTTAAGTGCTGTCGAGAGAGCGATAAAGTTCCATTGGTTCCAGAGATGCAGGAGGCAGTTTACATTAGGAGAAGAACAGACTTCTTCTGGGGAATGCAATGTTAGTGCCTTCTCAGTAGAAGTGGTTTGCTGATGTTGTGCCTTCCCAGCCAGCTTCTTTATCAAAAGTGAAGCATGTAAGATCTGTGTCCTTGGAATGGGTTGAGTGTGTTCCTGAAACATTGCAGTTGGAACTGAAGAGCTGGTGGCTCAAATATGTGATAGTACTTGGGGGGGGGGGTGTTGATGAATTCAGGAATACACAACTGCAAGAAAGAGCCACAAAGAGAAACAGCAACGTCAGAGAGCCTGCTGGGGTGTTTCAGGAAACAGTCATGATTTCTCAACAGCAATTAACTTGACCTTTGTATTCCTTCTTGATGTCTGAGATAATTGTCAGTTGCCATCCACAGGTTGTCAAAGCTTAATTTGAAATTAGATTAAGTTCTGCTTAATGATAAAGACATAATATAGTAGCAGAAGGAAATTGTGTGTGTGTGTGTGTGTGAATGCTATTCCTTTTCTAGTTTGATAGCATTGTCTTTAAGCATAAGACATACACAGAATTTTCATTTAATAAAAGGATGTCACAATACTTAAATGAATAGCAGCAATGCCTAATCCAATGCCTTATTTTTTTTTAAAAAAAGGCAGTATAGTTAAGCAATTCTTGTTTACCTGTGTCTATGCTGTATATATTGAAAGTATACCATGTTTTATAAGTGTGCATTGAAATTCCTCATATAAAAGACACCATGCCTCCTTTTTCATGGGATAGTTCCACAGCAGTCTGTGTCCTTCACCATGCTGCTGTCGGTTGTAGGGTATAACAGCTGATCACCAGATGTTATGGGATAAAAACATGTTTGGCAGATTACTTTGCCATTTGTAATGTGTGGACACTAATCTGGTCCCAGGTAGTTGGTGATCATCTTAACTTTAAGACAATGTTTGCTCTCAAATCTCTGCCAAAATGGAAATAAACACAAGCACATATGCACACAAAATATTTTTGTGATATTTTGTCTCTGTGTGTGCTTCTGTGTGCCATGGCAAATAACGAATGGCGTTTCTTGAAATTATGCATTTTGTTGCCGGGGGGGGGATACAAATACTCTGTCAAAAACACTAATAACAGTAACTGTGGTGTAACATGAAGTACTGAACTCACATAAAACTCTTTGACAGAAGTTGAATATTGTGGGACAGAGCATATGTTGCATGCATTTCTTGCATCTCTGAAGTCCTAAGCTTCAATAAACATTATAGAAACTTCATACCACAGCCTGCTGTATTCTTTGCTGAAATATTATGTGGGAAACCTGGGACAATAAACCAAAGGAAGTGAAGTATATGTGAGACTGGAAAGAAAAAGAACAGTGGACGTAGAGTAGATTTTTATATAACGTTGGCATGATACGTAGTGTTTCATGGGTGTAGTGTAATGGAGTTTGGGGTTAAACACATTCCCTGAAGGGCTAATATTCTTAACTGTCTGGAATCATAAGTAATATTAGTAACATCAGTAGAACAATGTCAAGTGAAAACAATTAGAAGGATTTATTTACTACGTATGCAACATATTTGGCCCAGTGTGATGAGAAACCACTGAAAAGAAATTCGGAAGGAACCAAAAAAAGATTAAGTAAACTGTAAGTATTCATTTCAGGGAATGTGTGAGTAGGCTATCAGCGTAAAAGCCATTTTTCTCAGTATGGATAAAAATGTGTGCCTTTGGTCTTCAGTCTGTTAGAATCATGGTTTCCCCATAAAGCCTTTTCTCATGTACCTATAGATTTCAATGGAAATATACCTGAATGTGTGGCCACTATTTAATCTTGATCTATTTAGCAGTGAACATTTTTTCCATTTTAAGATCATAATCTATATTCCCAATTAGGTTATAACCCCTGCTCGTGTCAAAGAAAGTGTAAACAGATTGCACCGTTTCTCTGTTTAACTACTAACTTCTAATTTGAGGTAGCACAGGTTGTTCATTACAGGATGGTGAGAGTGGGGGAGGGGAGAGAGGAAATAAGATGTAATAGACTGTGCATTTCAATATGTGCTAATCCAATTCATCCTGCTTTATTTTTTTTTCTACTTCCATCCCTTCACACTAAATATATCAGGCCAACACCTCCAGCTTATTTTACTTTTTGGGCTTGTAATCCATGCTTCAAAAAGCTCATAGCAACTAAACATGGGTTCTCACCAATGTCTCATGCTCTTAATTTTCTGATCCATGCCTCCTTGGTTTTAGCAATACCTCATCAGGAACATCCAGATCAATCACAGGACCTCTTTGCCCTGGCTTCATCTTCTCAATTTCTTTGAACTAGGGTGACTTCCAATTTAGGGCCTTTTCACACGACCCCTCAGATCCGCTGGTCCCTTAAATTCGGACCAGCGATCTTGAGGGTTCCTTGCTGTTCCTCCGTCCCCACCCCCTCCGCACTTCCTTGTTCTGTCTGCAGGAGGGGAGGGAGGGGGGAAAAGCCTTAGACACGGACAAAAGAAGAAACCCTTACCTCCCGTGCGTGGAAGCTTGCTCCAAGCCCCGGGTTTACTTCCTGGTTGCTCTTAAAGGGGCGGAGGCGAAAGAAAAACAACAAAAAGAAGCAAGGAGAGCTCAGGCACGCTCCGCATCAAATATTTTTCACCTCCCAAAAGCAAGTACAAGAAAGTGCAGCTGGGTCGCGCTTAGGTGGGCGGGGTCGCACTTAATTGTCTGCAAACTCCGGACCTGGTGGGAAAACATTTTTAAGGTCCGGAGCTTGCAGCCCTTTGCCGCGGAGCTTAGGGGTCGTGTATAAACGCCCTTACTTGCCAGGATGTGTGTGTGTGTGTGTTGTTTTGTTACAGTGACTCTTCATGACCCCATGTCCATGGAGTTTTCTTGGCAGGAATACTGGAGTGGTTTGCCAGTTCCTACTCCAGGCGCCTACCGCACCTGCTATTCCTTGGTGGTCTCCCATCCAAGTACTAAGCAGGGCCGACCCTGCTTAGCTTCCAAAATCAGGCAAGATGTGCTTAGAGCATCTAGGCAGCTGCTTGCCAGGATACACACATTTTATTGATTATATTGACTAGAGTATGACTACAGAAGAATTGCATAACTTTAATATAGTACTGTCAATAAAGGCATCAGAATTGTTAAAGATTTTCTAAACCTTCATCCAGTCATCAATCTGAACCTGTGGTTCCTAGTGCTGGCCAGCATAGTGAGTGATGGAGGCTTCTGGGAGGTTTAGTACACAGACATCTGAGGACCCAAAGCTGGGAACCACTGATCTAAACAGAGACTATTAAAGTCACCAAAAGAAGAATGGGTCTCTGAAGGGTAGCTATGACAGAACTAGAGAAATTCATAATGTGTCCCTGAAACCGAAGGCCAACATTACGGTTTCTGTGGTATTCTTGATTATTATATGCATATTTGGAAGTTGGACAGTGAAGAAAACTGATGGGGAGAAAAAAAATGACTCATTCAAAATACACTGTTAGAGAAGAGCTTTGGAGATATCACAATAGATAAAAGGGGGGAAAGTAAATGGGTGCTGGATCAGATCAAGTAGTGAAAATACTCACTAGAAATGATAACAATCCTTGGAAACATTGAAGGCAACGGGAGCAGAGGAAGAGCAGATATGACGAACAGTGGTAGCAACTTCCAAAGTACAATCATACTTCGGAATACAAGTGCTTCAGATAACAAATATTTCGGATAACAAACTGACATTTTCAGGTATAAGGCTGCCTCAGATAACAAATGTTCCCTATGGGCTGCCTTGGATAACAAATGTTTCAAATGCCTTGCAAAAAAGTGTACCCAGGATGCATTGCACCCCCCACAGTTTGTGGAGGGGTGGGAGGAGTTAGAGCGTTTCTTAATGGAGCCACTCTGGACATTTTTTTGCTGATGAATTTGGACCTTTCAAGGTAGGGAGCTAGTTCTGGGGGTTTGTGTTCCAGCACTGCATGCCTTTGAAGTGCACTTTATAAAGAGGTCTGGGGGAAAAACAGCTTTTTAGCCTTTTTTCGGACCTCTGGAACGGATTAATCAGTTTTCTATTCATTTCAATGGGAAACTATGTTTCGGATAACAAATTGTTTCGGATAACAAATTGCCTCTGGGAATGAATTAAATTTGTTATCAGAGGTACCACAGTATATGATTCAACGTGATTCCGGCATAAAGGTTTACTGCCCATGTCTAACCCTCACCCTCCTTATGGTTCTGATTCTACACCTTTCAACTTCTGTTTCTGTTTTTAACTCTGAATTAGTTTGACGGGATAAGTCAACAGGTGGAATTTTTCAGACAGTCCTTGTACAGTGGAACCTTGACTTACATACTGCTTGACTTGCATCATATTTGACTTGCAGCAAGAAGGAGCCTGTTTGACTTAAGTCGCAGGCTTTGACTTACATCTCGGAGCCCCGGCGCAAGGCACCGGAATTGGGCGGCAGCCACAACGCAGCATCGCGGCTGCCGCCTCCAAACTGCTCCTGCCTTCTTCCCCTCCTCCGGCAGCGGCGGCTTTGGCGAGGCCAGCTCAGAGCACCTGGAGCTGGTCCTCGGCCTCACCGAAGCCGCTGCTGCTGCCGGAGAAGAAGGGCCGGGAGCTCGGGGCTGGCCTCGCTGGTTAGATAGTTGGCTCAGTCTTGTAAAAAATCTGGCTGCAGAAGTCTGGTCCACAATGGAAGCATTTTAGTTGGGGAGCTGTAAAGTTGTGGGACTCTAATGGTAAGCATAGAGTTGATCAGAACTTGGAACGTCAGGTTACAAATTAGTAAAACTTAAATGTTAGACTTAGCCTCAATCTGGAATATCTTATAAATGGGGCACATTTCTACTTTTGTGTCCCAGTTGATCAGTGAGGCTACAAAATAAAACAGACTGAACTTTGCTTTCATCATTGTAAGGCTAATTACACTGGTGACAAGAGGCCTGTAATAAGACTTCCTGGGGTAGGAACTGGCAAGCCACCCCGGTATCCCTGCCAAGAACATCCCATGGTCAGAAACAAAAGGCTAAAAGATATGACGCTGGAAGATGAGCCCCTCAGGTCGGAAGGTGTCCAACATGCTACTGAGGAAGAGCGGAGGACAAGTACAAGTAGCTCCAGAGCTAATGAAGTGGCTGGGCCAAAGCCGAAAGGACGCTCAGCTGCAGACGTGCCTGGAAGAGAAAGGAAAGTCCAATGCTGCAAAGAGATATACTGCATAGGAACCTGGAATGTGAGATCTATGAACCAGGGTAAGCTGGATGTGGTCAAACGTGAGATGGAAAGAATAAACATTGACATCCTGGGCATCAGTGAACTTAAATGGACAGGAATGGGTGAATTCAGTTCAGATGACTATCACATCTACTACTGTGGGCAAGAATCCCATAGAAGAAATGGAGTAGCCTTCATAGTCAACAATAGAGTGAGAAAAGCAGTGCTGGGATACAACCTAAAAAATGATAGAATGATCTCGGTACGATTCCAAGGCAGTCCTTTGAACATCACAGTAATCCAAGTTTATGCTCCAACTACCGGTGCTGAAGAGTCTGAGATTGACCAATTTTATGAAGACTTACAAGAACTTCTAGAACTGACACCAAAGAAAGATGTTCTTCTCATCATAGGGGATTGGAATGCTAAAGTAGGGAGTCAAGTGATAAAAGGAATAACTGGCAAGTTTGGCCTTGGAGTTCCAAATGAAGCAGGGCAAAGGCTAATTGAGTTTTGTCAAGAGAACAAGCTGGTCATTGCAAACACTCTTTTCCAACAACACAAAAGGCGACTCTACACATGGACATCACCAGATGGACAATACCGGAATCAGATTGACTATGTTCTCTGCAGCCAAAGATGGAGGAGCTCTATACAGTCAGCAAAAACAAGACCTGGTGCTGACTGTGGCTCAGATCATCAGCTTCTTATTTCAAAATTCAAACTCAAACTGAAGAAAGTAGGGAAGATCACTGGGCCAGTCAGGTATAACCTAAGTCAAATCCCATATGAATACACAGTGGAAGTGAAGAACAGATTCAAGGAACTAGATTTGGTGGACAGAACACCTGAAGAACTATGGATGGAGGCTTGTAACATTGTACAGGAGGCTGCAATGAAAAATATTCCAAAGAAAAGAAAATGCAAGAAAGCAAAGTGGTTGTCCAACGAGGCCCTACAAATAGCGGAAGAGAGAAGGGACGCAAAATGCAAGGGAGAAAGGGAAAGATACAGAAAATTGAATGCAGACTTCCAAAGAATAGCAAGGAGAGACAGGGCGGCCTTCTTGAATGAACAGTGCAAAGAAATAGAGGAAAACAATAGAAAAGGAAAAACCAGAGATCTGTTCAAGAAAATTGGAGATATTAAAGGGGCATTTCGTGCAAAGATGGATATGATAAAGGACAAAAATGGTAGGGACCTAACTGAAGCAGAAGAGATCAAGAAGAGATGGCAAGAATATACAGAAGAATTATATCAGAAAGATCTGGACGTCCCTGATAACCAAGATAGCGTAATTGCTGACCTGGAGCCAGACATCCTGGAAAGTGAAGTCAAGTGGGCCTTAGAAAGCATTGCAAACAACAAGGCCAGTGGAGGTGATGGCATTCCAATTGAACTCTTTAAAATCTTAAAAGAGGATGCTGTAAAGGTGCTGCATAAGATATGCCAGCAAATTTGGAAAACCCAGCAGTGGCCAGAGGACTGGAAAAGATCGGTCTACATTCCAATCCCAAAGAAAGGAAACGCCAAAGAATGCTCCAACTATCGCACAATTGCACTCATTTCACATGCTAGCAAGGTTATGCTCAAAATTCTACAAGGCAGGCTTCAACAGTATGTGGAAAGAGAACTTCCAGAACTACAAGCTGGATTTCGAAGGGGCAGAGGAACTAGAGACCAAATCGCCAACATGCGCTGGATTATGGAGAAAGCCAGAGAGTTCCAGAAAAACATCTACTTCTGCTTCATTGACTATGCCAAAGCCTTCGACTGTGTAGACCACAACAAACTATGGCAAGTCCTTAAAGGAATGGGAGTGCCTGAACACCTTATCTGTCTCTTAAGAAATCTATATGTGGGACAAGCAGCAACCGTCAGAACTGGATATGGAACAACTGACTGGTTTAGAATCGGGAAAGGAGTACGACAAGGCTGTATACTGTCACCTTGCCTATTTAACTTATATGCAGAGTACATCATGAGAAAGGCCGGTCTGGATGAATCTCAAGCCGGAATTAAGATTGCCGGAAGAAATATCAACAACCTCAGATACGCAGATGATACTACTCTAATAGCAGAGAGTGAGGAAGAATTAAAGAACCTCTTAATGAGGGTGAAAGAGGAGAGTGAAAAAAATGGGCTGAAGCTCAACATCAAAAAAACTAAGATCATGGCCACTGGTCCCATCACCTCCTGGCAAATAGAAGGGGAAGAAATGGAGGCAATGACAGAGTTTATTTTCTTGGGCTCCTTGATCACTGCAGATGGCGACTGCAGCAACGAAATAAAAAGACGGCTGCTTCTTGGGAGGAAAGCAATGGCAAACCTAGATAGCATCCTAAAGAGCAGAGACATCACTTTGCCAACTAAGGTCAGGATGGTTAAAGCTATGGTTTTTCCAGTAGTGATGTATGGAAGTGAGAGCTGGACTATAAAGAAGGCTGATCGCCGCAGAATTGATGCTTTTGAGCTGTGGTGCTGGAGGAGAGTCTTGAGAGTCCCCTGGACTGCAAGGAGATCAAACCTATCCATTCTGAAAGAAATCAACCCCGAATGCTCACTGGAAGGACAGATTTTGAAGCTGAGGCTCCAGTACTTTGGCCACCTCATGAGAAGAGAGGACTCCCTGGAAAAGGCCCTGATGCTGGGAAAAATCGAAGGCAAAAGGAAAAGAGGACGACAGAGAATGAGATGGTTGGATGGTGTCATCGATGCAACCAAAATGAATTTGACAATACTCCGGGAGGCAGTGGAGGATAGGAAGGCCTGGCGAGCTCTGGTCCATGGGGTCACGAAGAGTCGGACACGACTGAACGACTGAACAACAACAACAAATGTTAGACATTGTTGCTATGAACATTAAAAAGTGTAGGCATATAACTTGTGGACTATAATTCCACTGCCTCCTCCTCTCTTTGAAGAGACATTTCATTTACATCCCCAGAAGGAATCTCCTATCCCTGTCAAATTTGTGTTAAATTGCTGTTTTCCGGGGTCTTTTTCATCATCTGGAACGGATTAATCCGCTTTCCCATTGCTTTCTATGGGAAATGTTCATTTGACTTAAGTCATGTTTGACTTAAGTCTATACCACTGGAACGGATTAATGACGTAAGTCAAGGTTCCACTGTATATGACACTTTGACATTCCAATGGTGAAAATGTTAAGAACAGCTTTCTCTACTTTCATTCAGTTTTATATGTACTGAGTGTGGTGATACTGATTAAGTTCTCAGGATGCAGTAGATCTTGCTGTCAGAATTGATTCAGTATTATAAGATGAAATATTGGCTAGAATACAGTGCACATCATAAACGGTTCCTGAAGAAAGAACAAACAAAATGCCAGCTTCAGAATAAGAAAACGATAAAAATATTTTTGTTCTCTATGTGCATATATTGTAAAACTCCATTGGAAGATGATCAACTTTTCTTTTTAAAAAGCAGCTCTGCTTTTGTGAAATTGTTGTTTTTTCTCTTTCTGCCCTGAAACAGTCACTTTCATCGTGTGAATACTGGCTTGTAGGAGCACATAAGGTATTTATTTGTACTGGCATGAAGCTATGTATGCCATCCCTTGGTCTCATTCCCAGTGTGGCATCTTGAAGCAAAGTTGCATGTAAATACAGCAGGTAAAGCTAGGCAGGATAAGTTGTTTCACTATAGAATGCCATTCCAAGGGTTACTGTAGTGTCTTTGAAAGGTTTTTTCCCTCTTGTAAACTGAGATGAAAATTACTCTGAAGAATTCTGAAATTAATTTTAATCAAATGAGCCAATATTATTTTGAGCACTCTCTTACCTTCTAGTAGTAGAGTCATGTGTAAGGAGATCCAGTCCTATGAGAGAGCATCCTGTCTTTCCTGCTCTTACAATTATTTTAATGCAGACTGGTTAATGCTATTGCTGGATTGTTAACTTGTATGTAATGTAAAATAGGGGAAATTACTGCTAGGCAAATAAGCCTAACATACTTTTCTGATAATATGCTTTATCTTTCTGTTTATCTTTCATTATCAGACATTGCAGTGTAAATGCTGCTGTGCAAACAACCTGTTTAGAGATTATAAGATTCAAACTATAGCCAGAGTCTATTCAGATTTTGTGGAGCAAGACTAAATGGGCTATTTTAATTGTATACATCAGTTTTGTTCAAAAATAAGATATTTCACAATCCTGGATGTGTAGTTTTCCTGAAAGGTGATCACACACTTTGAACCAAAGTGAAAGGGTTTGACTTTTGAAAATGGAGAAGGGTCTGTAGTGAGGAGGAAAAACTGTAAACTGGGGCTGTGGAACTCCATGCTGATTTTCATTTCACATTGCCTCAAGTGGTCAGTAGGAAAAAAATGTGAAACGTCCTGTCCCAAACTTGTAGTATTTTCTGCATTTTTTCCTCATGTAGTCAGGTTCTCTGTGTTACATAAATCCAGGCTCTGTGTCAAGCACTCATTGACTTCATTTCCATCATTTTGAAGTGTTGTTGACATATCCGTTGCCAGTATTTAGTAAATGTATCAGTTTCTCCCATTTTCCTAGTAACGTATAATTGTTATTTGCCTACACAGCTTCATGGATGCACATGACAATCTAATGAGCTTCATTAGCCAAAATACAGTCAGGTCTTTGGCCCTAAGGAGTTTATACTGTGTAATAAATACTGTAGTAGGGTAAGGAAATAGTTTGGTATAATTTTCTTATTCCTCATCTAGCAAACTCAGTCAATAAATTTCTCTTGAAACTACATTTTTCATGTGAGTCTGTATTGTTATATCTCTAGCACCTTTTAATAGTTTGACATCCAGGACTTTTCCTGTCCACATTCACTACTAACCTAATAAATTCAGGACTTGCTAATACAGTAGTGGTTGCCACAGAAGCACCCTCTTGTGGCCAGTCGGGCCATAATAGCTGCATGTTTTTGAACATTGATTCCTTTGTAAGAAACACCATTGTTACACCCATGTTGCCTATAGTAAATTTCTCCCGTGTGAATGTTTAAAAGCTATGCTTCATTAAACTCCCATCTATGGCAGAACCCTTGGTTTGATCCATCCAGACCTTTCTTCTGTTATAAAATCTAGCTCAGGGGTTGAGGAGGGTTTTGTTTTATGATATTGTTTAATATGTACCATACTTGTGATTGCATATATCAAAAAACGTGATGCAGAAAAGAAAAAAATAAGACCCTGTTTCATAACTCCAAGCACCTCTGTACACATTTCAGAATGAAATTCTTTGCAGATCTTTGGCTAAAAATTTCAGCAGATACTTTGGCTTTAGCCTTGATTTGTGTCACAAGTGTAGCTTTTTTTATTCATTTCAACACTCTGGAATGTGTTACAAGAGAAGTTGCTGTTCTGATTCCAGAAAGAGAAAAAGACCCAAAATTGCTCAGATAATTACATGTATTGGGCCAACAGTGTTCCTAGATTAAGTTTAGAAACCCCCTGCTGCATTGCACTCAGCTTCACTGTCCAGTATGATGTAGCACAGCACTACAAGAGTAATGGTCATTGCCAATCCTGGCTTTCTAACTGTTATCCAAATGTTTTTAAGGAAAGGGCATAGGCAGCTGGGTGGGGGGACGGAATGGCACTACTGTATAGCCCTTGGGCTGGGCTGTGTTTATCCTTGCTGGAAAAGGCACAGTTGAATTCTGTGGTGGCTGCCAATCTGGCTTTAAAAGACCGTGTTACATCCCTACAACAGCATTGCAGCAGTGGAAAGTGAAGGGTTGGGGTGATTGCAGTGGAGATAAATGGTTGATAAGAAATGGGAATGGCAACAATTGCAGGAAGGAGAAATAGCCCAGGCCCGTGAAACTCACAGAGATGATTGCTCCCTGCAGAATTGCTTGTGAGATTTCTGTAACATTTCATTGTTGCCAGAGTGGGCAGTTTTATTAAATTATTGAAATCTAGAGGTATTTCTATTTACAACTGAAAACTACTTTTCAGATGTAGAATTAGATCACAGTGAGGTAGGGCAATTGAATAGTGATCCCCCCATGTGTACTGCAGACATATTTCTCATAATTACAAAATGTGTTGTTCACATACAGTGTGTGTGTGTTGAAATTGGGAGTTGTTTGTAAGGAATAAGATTGTTGGTCCGTTTAGCTCAGTGTGAGTGGCAGACAGCCACCCCAGTGTTTCAAGCAAGAGTCTTTTCTATTGCTCACTGATTGCAACATGAAACGTTTTCATGAAAAGCATTTGCAGTACCACTGAACTATTGCAATGGCATTTTACTCTGTCTTTAATAATGGTCACGTAATGGTAAGCAACAAGCAGAGCACTGGTGTGTGCAGGTCCAGTTGTGTCTGCCTGATCTACTGTTGAGTGGGAATGTCTAAACAAGCAAGGATTCAAATTCCCACTTCTAACAGAGCAAAGTGGGAGCAATCTAGTCAGCACCCACTAACGATAAGCTACAGCTCACTGTTGTATGTAAACTACCCTATTTATATATAACAGTATTGAACCGTTTTCATTGTTTAACTACAATCGCAATTAAGGCTAGATCTCATTGGAAGAGGCTAATTTTTTGGTCTCAACTTGTAATTTAGATGGAATGAGGAGTCATTTCATATGGAAAGAGTCATTCAGATACCTTCCATATAAAGCAATGCAGCAATTAAGATCTAGCCGGGGTGGGGGTGGGGGCTTTTGAAAGAGCCATCCCTGAAGAAGATGATACAGGTGTAGGGTCTTTTTGGTATGGAATGCCCTCCCCAGTGAGATCCACCTGGCGCCAACATTGATGACATTTTGGTGCCTGGTAAAAACTTCCCTGTTTTTTTCTTAAACTGATATAACGTAGATTGTGGATCCTCGTGGCAATTTTAGTGTATTATATTTTAATATTTTAATTGCTAATTTTAATTTTTGAATTGTAAGCCGCCCAGAGATCTTTGGGTAGTGAACGGCATATACATTCGTCAACATTCATTTTGAATGATGCTCATAAGTTGAATGACTTGTAAGTAGAGCAGCTGTATCCAAAAATAAATTTTAAAAATAGATTTTAAAAAAAAAGTTAGTAGAGCAGACTGCATCTGAAATTTGTAAGGCAGCAGTTAAAATGCCAATAGTTTTCCGCTCTTAAGTCAAGTAGGGCTGCTCGTAAGTAGAGATGCCACTGTAAATAAATACATTTCTATGACCTTCCACCTGCATCACAAAAGCCTTTGAATAAAGAAAAAATTGAATCTTTAGAGATTTGATTAAACTATTTGGCCTTTTACTGTTTGAGTCTTCAGGTACTGTATACTTTTAATCTATCCATTTTAGTGGCATATGAAATCTCTTTGATCATTTTAATTCTGCATGTGTTTGCTTTTAATTTCTTCCTCAGTTGGATTTTCTCCACTGCTTTTAACTTCATTAATGTTGACTGGGTCTTTTATTTGTTTACTGCATTTTGTATCTTTACTGATTACTAGCCTAAGTATCATTTAAATTGTGAAATTTGATATACAGTAAATATTTTACATACTAACATGTTTTTCATGGATTGTTCAGATGCCAAAAAAAAAAAACCCACAAGTGTAACATTTCCACTCTCTGATTTCTTATCCTGCCGGGGGGGGGGATGCATATTTTAATTATGCATTGTGTGGCCCTGATTTGTAAATTAATTCCCTCTTCTCAGACTTGGGATATTTTTTCAGCATTATTCTCTGAGCTGAACAGGTTGCATACCCAGGCCCAGATGTTTAATATAAATATAGGTTGCTTGAGAGTGTTATGATTTTAAGTTCCTTTGTATCACATTGTATATGCTTTTATCAGCTGACTGTTTATACTTAGTAGTACTGTGAGCGTTCTAAAAAAAGTGAGATACAGCCCTGACAAGCGGTTCTTGCATCATTGATGGGCATCTTGCAGCTTTCTTAGGAGAGGATGTTTTCAAAATGAAGGAAAGTGTGTTCCAACGTCTTTCAGAAGCATTTTAAAAAGCAGTCATTTGTTAATAGGATGCAACTTAAATCAACAAATTTCACAACTTTTTTTAAGTTTCTCAGTCTTGGGGTGCTCAAGAGGTGGTTGTGCTGTTGGTGGTGGTTTAGCTGTGAAAGAGCTTCTAGCTCTTGCCTGTTTACTGCTCTACAGATTATTTACCCTTTTAAAATCTTAATTAAAAAGGGATAGTTAAGAGTATAATCTGTTTTAAATAATTTGTTTGTTTTCTTTCACTAAACTACTATTTGTAGCAAACACTGCTGAAATGTTGAAGTGTGAGTTATTATACTGTTTGAAGTCTTTAGCCTACAGCTATTTCTTTCTGACAGGTGTCCCTTGCCTTAAAAATGATGACTGGGCCTCATTGTTAAAAAAAAAAGATTGCTGTTGTTTTGGATTTAAGAAGCTGACATTCAAATTAAAGCAAAGAGAGAAGACTAGTGCAACTTTTTCACAATGAGTCTACTTCTTTCTCTTCATTCCTGTCAATAGCAAAATAGTAGTGCTTCTGGACTGGAAGGATCAGCCAACAGGGTGCTTTCGTTGCCAGGGGATGCAAAAATGTGCCTACAATCCTCACATTCTTTGTAGAGGCTCTTTCCATGGCCCCCAGAATCCACCATGTAGTTTTTACTTGGCCCGTGTATCCCAAAGCACAGAGATCTGTCTTCTCCAAGAATTATGCAGTTTCTCTGTCTTTTATTTGTTGCTTGATTTGAATGTGCCAATCTTGTTGTAAGATGGCTGTGGTGGCGGGGGACTTTCGAATTAGAGATGGCGAAGATCCCTTTACTTTTGTGAGCTAGTTTCACTTTTTCTGGAAAGCCAAATGGAGTGGATCAATTTGTGGCATTCAAAGAATTATATCAGTACTCTCTCTCTCTCTCTCTCTTACTCTCTCTCTCTCTGTGTGTGTGTGTGTGTGTGTGTGTGTGTGTGTGTGTGTGCGTGCGTGCGTGCGTGCGTGCGTGCGTGCGCGCGCGCATGCACACGCGCGCACACACACACACACACACACACACACACACACACACCAAAAATTCATATAGCACACACAAGGGTTTTAAACTCAGAGAGGCACTCGAATTTTAACAATGCATGAACATGAAACCTAAAACTATCTATATTGCTTTTCTAGTTTCCTTTCAGTTCCCATAAATAACTGGAGATAGATACAGCAGTCCAAGCAACAGACTGAAAATAGAGTGAACTAATTGTTTCCAGATATGGTATGAAATGTCTGGAATTTTAATGTAGAATTCTGTCATACTATGGAACTCTGCTTTGTCACAAAGAGGATCAGCAGAGAAACAGACATAGTTAACATTAGTTATTGATTGACTATGAATAGTTTTTGCTCTTTTAAAAAACCAGCAAAACAGCAAAAACTGTGGATGTAGCCGTTCTATCTTAAAGCAAAGGCAGATCACCATGTTTTTTCTGTGTATTCATTGAAATGTCTTGAATTTGCAATATGACTTTCAAGCTTGTCCTTTATAAGATTATGAAAGAAAATACATGTTCCACTGCAATGATATCACCTGAATTCTCCAACTGTATTTAAATTTACTCTGTAGCACCCTTGGTCTTAGCAGTTCTGTAGTTGCATTCTCGCTTTTTTTTTTCACCCTCTGCTGGATTGGCTAGAAAAAACATCAGTATGTGACATTCAGTATTGTATCAGTAGTATGTAACAATAGGGTCTGCCTTTAATAATTTGAGGCATATTGCCGAGCTGCATCTCTAGCTGGATGAGGCAACTCTTAGGACATTGGTGTAAACACTGGTCATCTCCAAGACTGATTACTGCTCTGTTCTCTACATGGGGACTGACATGTAGATTTCAATAGTTCCAGAATGCAGCAGCCAGACCGGTGGCTTATGTGGGCAAGTATCTCTAGTTCTGACCTGCCTGCACGGGTTGCATGTTATGTCCCAAGTCAAGTCCAAGATCTTGATGCTTACCTAGAAAGACTTCCATGTTTTGGGACCATGCTGCCTGTCAGAGCAACTTTGCCCAAGATCTACCCACACCATCCAAGGCAGTTCTCCCCCATGTGACCACACCAAGGGAAAGGTACAAGAAATAGGGCCTTCTTTGCAGTGGGATCAATACTTGAGAACCAGCTCCCTATGGAGCACAACATGGCCCCCTCCCTCCCAACATTTAGGAGGCTTCTAAAAACAATGTTGTTTAGAGAAGCCTTCTGTGCCATCCATGCACTAAGGGGGCAGTATAGAAATAGAAATAAATTTTGTTCTGCTCTATCTGATATTAAGCCTCTTGTATGTTTTATAGTCTCTTGGTTTTATTTATAACCCTATTGTTATGGGGTTATATTCTATTATGCTGCAAAATGCCCAGAATAGTGAACTGCACTAATGGAATAGTAGATGATGATGATGATGATGATGATGATGATGATGATGATGATGATGATGATGATGATGATGATGATGATGATGATGATGATGAACTGGTGACATATTCTGGAGTCAGTATTATTTGGTTCTTGGGTACCTAAATAAATTTTAATCATGATGTGGTGAAATTATTGATCAGTTTTACTGAGAATATAAAGAAAATGGCTTTCCAAAGATGTGACAGACACTGATACGCAGGTTGATGGAAATTAGAGATGGGCACGAAATGAACAATTTTTCGTTTTCAGTTTCGTTTTTCGTTTCGTTACGCAACGAAATGACAAACGAATTCTATCTCTAAAATGAAACGAAACGAACAGAAACACCAGAAATTTTGTCGTCTGTTTCGTTTTCGTTACGGCAATACATTGAACTGCTTTAAAAGCTAAAAAAAATCACAAAAATTTGAAATAAATGGTAACTAAACGGTAACGAAATGAACAAAAATGAAAACGATTTTTTCAAAAATTCACGAAAAACGGAAACGAACTGAAACAGACCCCCTAAATGACAAACGACAAACGAAACACCATTTTTTTTATTCGTGCCTATCTCTAATGGAAATGTTAGACCTCTCTTTGGGAGGTCATATGGCATTCTTCTGCTATGTCTGAGTGCATACAAATATAGTATCTGTGCTGCTCTTAAGTTTTGGTGAAGCCAACTTGATGGCTTGAGAATCCAAAAGTGGACTGGGTAGATTTTCAATTCAAAGTTCCCAAGTCCAACCGTCCTTGAATTACAGCCTGTTATATTAATGGTTGTGCCAGCCAAATCGTCTTTTACCCTTTTCAATGTTTTTTAAGCTGTTGCTTAAAAAACATTGAAAAGTTGTGAAAAGTTGCCCCTACCTTCTGAAACTCATTAATTAGTTAGGTTTATGATCACTTTAAAGCTGTTTCAAAAACTTTCCATACTGAAGTATATTAAGTACAGTGGCAAGCACCATGGATAGCATTATTTTTCTTCTGATACTATGACTAGGGGAAAACACTTGAATTCCTAGACTTCCTGTCAGCCATTATTGGAGTTGGAGTGGACCAAATATCCTTCCCTAGCTTCACAGGACCATCTGTCTGCCAGAGAAGGAGGTAGATATTTGTGGGGTGGGGCCATTCCCTTTTGGAAGTGTCTGGGGACCTCTTTTTTGAAGCCAAAAAGTCTTGTGGCTGCCCACAGTTGTTGAAATACTTGGACAGGATGTCTTCCTGTGGAAGATTTTGTTGAAGAATGGCCCCTCGGCTGCTGGGGGGGGGGGGGCACACCAAGCCACGACTTCTTTGCATAAGCAAGGTTTTTTTCTCTCTCTCTTAAATTAAAAAAGCAGGAAAGGGAGCCCTTATCCGTTTTTTTTTACTTAATAAGAATAAGATGCACCCCTCTGGCAAGTGAATTCCTTCTTTGCTCCAAGATTAATTTTATCTTAATTTCAGGGAACGTTATTCCCCTTTTTCAAATCCCATGTCAAATTATGGAGTTTGACTGCCTTTTGTGTGAAGTAGCATTTCATTTGTCTGTCTGCAGTCTCCCACTGGTCACATTCTTTGGGTAACACCAGGGTCCAGCATGGTGAGAGATGGAGAGAAACTCCACCATGCAGCTTCTTCACACTACACATATTTTTTTATAAACTTAGGCTGTGTTATTCTCTAACACCCCCAACATTAGTTACCTTTTTTGTTCTAAGCTAAAATGTTAATTGTGTAACTTGTTCTCAAAGGAAAGTGGTTCCAATCCTTAAAGCATCATGTCTGACTTTTGTTTTTGGTACTGAGATTCTCTCCTCTGACTCCCATGTTTGAGAGTTCTTCCTCACCCATGTTCACCTCTGTGATGTGGGAGTCATTAAGTACAATGGACCCTCATATAAGAAGGGGTTTGTTTAACAGAAAATCTGCTTAAAGGAAAAAAAATCCAGAGATGGGGAGAATCGCCTATGGGGCAAATCTGTATAACAGAAAAATGATCGTGATTAGGGATTAATCCATTTTCAATGCATTCCTATGGAAAATTTGTACAAAGGGAAATTTGCTTAACAGAATTTCATTTTGATCAAATTAATTCATTTATACAAGGTACCACTGTATACAAAACAACAGCTTTTATTAAGCAACTGTTTGAACTATTAATCCTTTCAAATGGTAATTTTAACTGTCTGTTAACCTAATGTCCTTCTTGCAACTTTCTGGTTACTCTGATCTGGTCTGCTTAACATTACCGAGGTTCCCTCGAGATACATCATTAGACACACATATCCCAAACAGGAGATATGGCAACAGAATGGCTTATACCACCCCACTGGATTGCTGTGGTCAGTTCTACTGAAAACCTTGCTCCTCTGTCTTTGGACATGGTACTCTTTCTTCTCCACTCCTCTCCTGGGAACTAGCTTCTTGGACCTCTTCTCTTCTTCCCTTCTTTCTCATTCTTCACAATAAAAAGGCTCACGAGGGAGTTGAAATGGCTTCATTCATTCTGCGTCTACCTTAGAGATTATACTGTAAATAGGGTAGGTTCCCTGGTCTGCAGATCTTCCTCCCACCCTTGTATCGTTTTTCTTTCTTCTAGTACTCCTACATCTACTAAGCTGGCTTCACCTGCCTACTCTTCTCCTGTGTGTTTCCAGACCTTTCCCTCAGCAGTTTTATCTCTCTCCTCCTTTTGTTACTGTTTTCCCACCTTTCTCCCTCCTTTTCACTCCTTGCATTTTTCCTTTCCTCCTTCCTAGGTCCTTTCTTGAGCTTTTCCTCCTCTGTCATTTCTTCCCAGATGATTAGAGCTTTTCCCCAAACCACAGGTGAGCTTAATGTTGTAAACCAGGGGTGTGCAAAGTTTTTGCAAGGAGGGCCAGATTTAGTGAGGTGAAAATGTGTAGGGGCCGACCATTCAGCCTGAAAGGGGGGGGGAGAAAGGGTGTGGGCCCGCACACAATGGCAACAGCCACAAATGCTCTGGTTTTGAGGCGCTCAAGGGCCCAGCAGCTGTTGCATGGCTGGGGGCTCGGCCTGCACCCACCCAAGACGCACTACTGCTTGCATATGCTGCCCTCCCTTGCAAGGAGGTGGGGTAGACACTGAAGCAACGGAGCCGGGGTGGGAAGGCAGGGCAGGTGTCTTGGGGGGGGGGGGGGCGGACAGAGGCTGGCAAACCATAAAACTGCAAGCTGATGTCTCCAGCCAGCATAGGAAGGGGCTGGCCAGCGGGGAGGTGTGACAGGCTGAGCCAGCAGGGAGAAGAGGCTGCCGGCCACTCAGAATTTTAAAATGTTTGGCCCCTGGGACAGACTTTGCGCATGCCTGTTGTAAACTCTTGTGGCTCAGGCAAGAGGCATGATGGTCTATTGACAGGGGTCCTTCTTCCTGGGCACCAGTATCACAGGTACTTTCTTCAGTTCTCCAGTATAATTTATTTGATAGAATAAGCAGAGGTGTACTGAGTGTGGCTACCTTGCAGACTTCTATAAAGTAATGATTTATTTGCAGTTTAATATTTCTCACACTAAGTTGATGTTATCATTAAGCTATCTACCACAGTCTTTCACATCCCTGTCCACTCACCAGCAGCTCTACCTCTAGTAAAGACTGGTGTATAAGAATCAAATGACTCTAGACATGTCTTCAAGTGTATAATGCAAATATACTTTGATGCCTGTTCTACCACCTAATGGAAACATCTTTTGGAAGCTCTCTGCTATTCATCTTAACGACCCTACATAAATTGTTGTTGTTTGCAAAGATGGTCATTTCATTGCCCTCCCTAATTCCAGGTGATTTAATACAAATGTAAAAAAGGACTTATTCCAGTATAGATCTGGAAGGACCTACTGTTTACAAAGGAAGCATTGTTCAATTATTCCTACTGTCTTCTTCATGATCTTTAACCAGATAACTGTGAATAGTAGGGCTTGTTCTGTTATTCCATGCCTGCCTCACTGACTTGAGTCTTTTTAATGAGAGATTTTGTCAAAACAATTTTTTGTAAAAAGATGTGAACACCTACTGGGTTGCTGTTATCCACAATATTGTTGATAAACCTAAAAAATACTTAAAGGCTTGGTGAAGGGGGGGAGAGACTCAATTTACCGTTGCAGAATCCTAGTTTAAACATTCAAAGAAGGCTTTATTCCTGAAACTTAAAAACCTAGGGGAGAGCTGTTAATTTTTTGAGTCTCCTCCTTCTTCAGCAACATACATATGTAAGCAAAGAAGGGAAGATAGTGGATAAGAGGGCTGGTAACGGATAAACTCCTTTCCATAGAGGTCTTGGGGACTACAGCTCCCATAATTATGGACACTTGGTGATGTAGGCTAGTACTGATATTATTTTTAGTTTTAAGAAAAATCTAGAGGGGACTATGCCAAGGAAGGCAGCTGTAGAAAATTCTTCAGAAATTCATCCCAAAACCTAGACTGTTCTTTTGTACTCCAGAAAAGAAACAAAACAAATAAAAATAAATATTTCAATTTATATAAATGAAACCAAGTTTTCTTTTCTTTTCTTTTATAGCTTAGTGTGTTTTCTCACCAAAATATCTGAAACATTCAATAGTGATCTCTCCTCTTACCTCTCCCCTTTTCTTACAACATTGGGAACTTTTTTTTGTCCTGCAGGATATTTGACATTATTTAATGAATGGAATGTTAGCGGTCTATATGAAACATTCCATTTCTCATTTAGAGGTAATATTGGTTTGGCAGTCTATGTGATCTCTTAAATTCTGCATTGTGAATCTTATATTGGTTTATAACTACCAAATTTGGAAAGATACTCTCGGGCTCAGCAGGAAGGCACACCATAGATACAAATATCATCATAGAGCCAAGCATCAGAAACTGTTTTAAACTGAATGTTTTAAAAACTTTGTTCTTTTTTTTTTTGTAACATATTATTCTGGATGCTTTTTCTCATAAATTAATAAAGAATAATAATTCTTCCCCCTAACAAAATCAGTAATATTTATGTCCCAATCCATTTTCCACATAGGTGTGGTGTACATGTTTGAGAATCTCAACAGTGCTCTCCAAACATGAATCCAACCTACTGCAGGGAATGAGAGGTCCATGCATGCTACTACCCATGCATTGTTATGAGTTACTTTTCCTCTAGGACAGAAATTATTTATATGATACAAAGATGGAAGGACAGATGGGAATAGATTAGACAAGGCCCTAGGAGTCCTTGTTCACTGCAATATTTTCTTAACCTCGGTTGGTGGAAGACTAGCCTTCGAGGCTTTATGGAGCCTCATGGGAATCCACTGTCAATAGGCACCACATCTGCTCCCAGTATTTATGTACCATTTAATAAGCACTTAAAGCATGCTACATTCATTATCCCTATCTTGCAACGGTTCTGTAAGGTACTTTAGGTTTTGTGTTGTTGTTGCCTTTAGATTACAAAACACTGAGTGATCCGATACCCAGGAAAATTATGGGTATCTAGGATCTGAAGTGGGGTGGTTCTGTTTCATAGTTGACATAGTGATATATAATTGGCAAATAAATGGAGGGCCTATTGAACAGGTTAATTCCCTTACTTAGGAATAGTCTTCAGCCACACAGGTTTGGGGCTAAATCATTTTATTTTATTTAATTAATTAATTAATTAATTCAGTCAACAAATCATCCTTACATAACATAGATATCAAATAAAACTAAAAGGTTCCAGTTGTCATTCTTCATATTGACTGGGTGTATAATATATTAGTTACATCATGTCTCAACTCCATCTAATGCACTATTTTTTCTCTCAAACCAGTCATATTGCATGTCAAATATTATTCAGAATCCACGTTTTCTTTAATTCTCATTGTCATTCTATCCATCTCAGCACAGTCTAATTTTCCCCCCAATAATTGTTTCTTCTTTAGGTGTATTTTCATTAGCTAAATCATTTAAAAGAAGTGCCTTAAAGGCTGAATTAAGCACAAAGCTGCTATACAAACTATTCAGTTACAGCTATCCTGGTACTTTACTTCCATTAATGAAAGTATTCAGGGCACAAATTGTGCCAATGCTGACTTAAGGTGTAGAAGCATGGGGCCTTAACAAAGTTACTCCATTGGAACAAGTCCAGACCCATTTTTTGAGAAATATATTTGGGACTGATAAAAATACTCCCACTTATGTATTGAGGGCAGAAACAGGGTTTTGCTCACTCTTTAGTCACTCAGTGCTTAAAGTTTTTACCTTTTGATTGAGAGCCCAGTCAATGGGTCTCACTAGGTTGGTTATCTAAAAATAAAATTGTTTTCTACCTTGAAAAATATCTAGAAATGAGTCTGTCTCAATCTCTTAGAAAGGCTTTTACTGGGCTAAGATTTGAACTACTGGATTCCATGGCCAAACATGGACATTTTCGCCAGTTGCCTTATCGCGGAAGAACCTGTATTTGTGGGGCCTCTGTACATATTTTATTTGATTGCATAGTGTATTCTATTGCCATGCAAAACTATCTATCTGCCATACTGAGTAAAACAGCCCACTGGAACATGAACCATCGACTTTTGTATCTGCTCCAGAGTTCCAATACACAAGTCCGAAATATAGCTAAATTTATATCCAATGCGGCAGGCATTCACTTAAGTAACAGACACTTGTGATGTTTCTAAATTTTAGCATTTGTATTGTATTTTAGCTGTTTTATTGTGTATTTATGTTGTTTTGTATGTATTTTGATATGGTCGAAATGGCTAATCATTAAACTAAACTAAACTGAAACATAGTTGACATAGCAAATTTATGGCTAACCTGGAAGAATGGTTCCTCTGTTCTTGTACCTAAAAGGCTCCTGTGTCTGTGGTACAGAGACAATTCATTGGGACCTGTGCAAAAGAATCATTTGAGAAGTTCCTCAAGAACTTCAGTGATCGTCACCCTGCCATCACTCAAAGCCTAGATGAGTGAATCTACACATAACATTCACTTTCTGCGTAGGCACATGGTTATGTGAAACCCATTTATATGGATTCTGTGTAATCTATAAACAACTCATTATATGGAATAATTATAATACAGTAATCCCCATTTATTTATTTATTTATATTTATTTATTTATTAAGATTATATCCCGCCCATCTTCCCAGGAGGGAACTCTGGGCGGCTTACAATAAAAACCAAATAAAACAGAACAGGCACAGTAGCAAAGAGGAAACGGGAAGCAGGCAAGACCCAAGCAAAGATGGTGTGGGCAAAAAAAAAAAATAATAAGTAGAAAGGTCGCCAAACGCCTCCCTGAAAAGGTGAGTCTTCAGGGCCTTTTTGAAGACGGGCAGGGACTCTGCTAGGCGCAGCTCACTGGGGAGGTGGTTCCATAGCATTGGGCCCACCACAGAGAAGGCACGGTCACGCGTACGTGATTTCCGCGCCTCTCTGGGTGTGGCCACCCTCAGTGAGCGCGCCTGCGCCAATCTCTTCGTTTAGGGACCCGACCCGACCCGACCTGATCCTCTATAAAGGGAAATCCATATTATGCAAATGCTGGGTCAGTCAGGACTGTGGGGCCTGTTTGGGGCCTCCTACACTTACCTTAGGCCTGGTGCTGTTCCAAACAGGCTTCTGACAGGCTTCCCGGGTCTGTTGGTGACCCCAAAAGTAGTTTCAGGTGATTCTGAAGGCACTTCTGTTTTTTCAGAAGTCACTTTCGGTTCGCCGGAAGCCATTTTTGGGGGCTCTGACAGGCCCAGGAAGCCCACTCAGGGCAGCGACAGGCCTGGGGTAAGTGAAGAAGGCCTCAAACAGGTCCATGCAGCATGTCCCAGCTTGCCTACATATACTGCGGCCCTGCGATATACCGGGACCACAGTATATGAACCACAGATATATGATTGTAATAGTCTTAGGACTTAGGAGTTAGAAGGGATCCTATGAATCATCAGCTCCAGCCCCTGTCAAGGAAAGCAGTGGGAAATCAAACTCCCACTGAGCTATCTATTACACATAATTTGTACAGGATCCAGTACAAATCATAGCTCTCTCATACATCTTTGTCTGCTGAGATTTATGTGACAGGAATTCAAAAGCTTACAGCACATGTTTATGAATTTACAGTACCTATCCAGTGAGGCGAGAAAACATTTACAGAGCAGTACTGGTATCAAGGAACTAGTGTTTACAAAGAAGGGTCAAAAGAGAAAAGTGACACTAGAGTGTGTCACCTACAGCTTCTGGCTGATATAACTCTCACCTATCATCAACAAGGTGTAATCCACTGTGGACAATGATATTTCCTTCTCACTGGCTTTGATTAGCAGGCTCATACTTTTACTTACAGGAGGTCTCCCAAACATAAACAACTACTAACTCAAAATAAGTCTCACAGTCACAACATGTATGCAAAGATAAGAACAAGACCCTGCTGTGAACTTACATGCCAACTCTTGATCCCATATCATCTCTGGCAGCAGCATTGTAGGTCTTGGCAATATCATCCACAATGTCAGGGCCCCTATACATGTTAATCTTCCGAGGTAATAGATGCCATCTTCCAACAGAATTGCCTTTCTCCATTCTACATAGGAAAAATAGAACTAGAAGACTGCTGTGCGCTAATGGGGTGGTATAGGAATATTAAAAATAAGTATAAATATAAAAATTGTTGAGCTTTGTGGCACAGTGGTTAAACTGCTGTACCACACCCAAAACTCTGCTCACAACCTGGGGGGTCAATCCCAGGTAGCTGACTCAAGGCTAACTCAGCCTTCCCATCAACCTGAAGTCGGTAAAATGAGTACCCAGTTTGCAGGGGGCAGGGGGGAATGTGTAGTCTACATAATTACTTATAAACTACCCAGAGAGTTCTTTAAGAGCTATGGGGCAGTATATAAGCAGTGTGCTTTGTAGAGGATCCAGTACAAATCATAGCTCTCTCATACATCTTTGTCTGCTGAAGCAGGAATATACAGTAGGGACACAAATCTCACATTAGAAATGACACCACAGGAAAGCCAGTGTCACAATACTTCAAATTCCCACAGCACTTGGACACTGGTCTCAAAGTGGTTATTGTATTAAAAGGGCATTATAGATGAAGAGTTCAGAGGAAAACAGTTGATGTTGGTTAAAGTCTTACATTCCAGTTTGGGGACAAAGACTTAAATAGAGACGAGTGCTTTTTAGAACATTATGGTTGAAATCTTTTAGTGTAGTAGATCATGTTAGAGTAAGCCCATTGGAAAAAAAATGGGAATTTGGTGAGTAAGCTCCTCTGTAAGTTTCATTGATTTAATGGGTCTGTTCTATTTGTAGCTTACTACATTAAAGTCAGTTACGACAAGAGTAGGACGACATGAATCAGCAAACGTTATGGAGGAGTTGACTCACAAATCCCCACAGATTCAGTGGATCTGCTGTAGTGTGACTTACTACACTGAAGAAGTGGATGTCCACGAAAGCGCACTTTAAAATATAGCAGTTAATCTTTAAGGTGCCACAATGTTTTTGTAGTCTTTATCTTTTCATTTTTGTTTTGTTTTAGCCTGGTACACTAAGCAACAGAATTTTAGTCTTTATATATTTAATCGTTTGATTTTTTTTTTTTTTTTTACAGTAGTCTTATGTGTTGCCAAAGGGCTGGCTGGATTGTTCAGTGGTTTAGCTATCTGGCTGCGGAGTCAGAGGTTGGGAATGTGATTCCCCTCTGTGCCTCCTGCTCATAATGCCAGCCTGTGTGGCCACTGTGCAGTCCCAGGATGTCCTGAGAAGAGGATGGGTACCGTATCTCTCTACCTGTGTTAACCATGAGAGGGGTCTCTATAAATCAGAGTTGACAGTACAAATCATGATTGCTATTATTGCTAACAACTTGTTTCCTTTTTCACAAAAATCCTGACCTCTGTGTTAACCTGCTTGAGAACGGAACTCAGGAATTCAGAACATCAGCGACAAAAGCTGACACGTTTGTATTGGCCTGCAGACAACATTTAGCATTAAAAACAAAAGGCAAAGTGTTCTGCTTATATATATCACCCCATAGTGCTTAAAGCACTCTCTGGGCATTTTACATTTTACTCATGCAGACTCTACATTGTACAACTCCCCCCAGCAATCTGGGTACTCATTTTACCCACCTCAGAAGGATAAAAGGGTGAGTTAACCACGAGCCATCTCCCTGGGATTGAACCCTGGGTTGTGTGCACAGTTTTATAGTTATCTATAAACCGTTTGAAGCTTCATTATCAGTATTCATAATGCACTGAGCCTCGTGGCGCAGTGGTTAAACTGCTGTACTGCAGCTATAACTGTGCTCACGACCTGGGGTTCAATTCCAGGGAGTCAGCTGAGAGTTGACTCAGCCTTCTATCTTCTCTTTGCTCCAAACTATGATAGGTTGCTTATACACAGGTCTATCACCTAAATATTATACTCTGTGAATCAGAAGAAGTGCTAATCTATGATATCATATGCTACAATAAATGTGTTAGTCATAAAGATGCTGCAATACTTACTGGTAGATTTTTTTTTGCTTTGCTTTATTTTTGTTATATATATGATAGTTTTATAGTTTACCTATTACTAACACAGCTGTTAACAAAATTGGAAATAGTTTGTAAAATCTTCCTGTTGACAGATTTCTGTCAGTTAATATACGATTTGCTGTTGCCTGCAATTCAAATGCCTTTGTTGACATTTTTACTTGCGGCAATTTATGAACAAGATGTATTCCAATTACGTTATTCTGGTGCGCAGAACATTTTAGCCACAATTTAACATTTACTATATGGCAATGTTTTTTCTATGTAATAGACATTTCCTTTTTTTTAGTGGTAAAATAATTTAATTTTCAACTATGTGTGAGACCTGTGGAGAGAAACAAATATATCATAGTTTTAATGAATACACACGGCTTATATAAGTTTTGGTTGAGTGCCATTTAGATGGCCGGGGTTTTCCTGCACTGGATGTGCTATGAAAGAGAGTAAATTCTTTTGTAGATTTTGTATCACATAATGCCATTTTGTCTAGCAGTATGTAAACATAATGGAACTTAAAATTGGTATAATCTGAAGAAAATAGAGGCTGCATTCAAACAAGGTCCTCTGAACTGCGGACAAATCTATCTAAATGCTGCTGAGGTCATAGCTTGGAAAGTTGAGAATGAATCATGACCTCTAGGGATTGCTTTAGTCCTCTGGCACTTTGCTTCTAATGTGTCATTTCCAGGTCTAATTGAACCACAGGTGTTAACAATCAATTGGGAAAAGTTTTGTTTGAGTGAGCAAAGGTCAAATACAGTAATTGAGATTGGGTTAGAGAAGAACAAGTGAAGACAACAACCATTGCTGGAAATAGGTGATATTAATTCCAATGAATTTTATGTGGTCATCATGCTTATACAGTATTGGACCTTAGTCAGTGACTAATCCTGGCATTTAAAGTGGTTATCCAAGGTAGAAAATACTATACATACAAATTCTTGCAAGTATTCGTGATGAAAGAAAATTCAGAGAATGTCATGTGTTCTACCAAGTGGCTTCTTCGGGGGGGGGGGGGGGGAGAGAAGCAGCTATCATTTCTAACAGTTGCACTAATCTTGATAATATTTCAGGGTTTCAGACAAGTGTCTTTCCACACACAGAATCTCCATGAAGATGCCAGAATTTTAATTTGCCACACTCTTAAGTGGATATCTAGCGTGGCATAGTGGATAGAGCAACAGATTAGGTCTCAAGTGGCCTGGGTTCGAAGGCCTGCTCAGCCATGGAAACTCACTGGGGGTGTGCAACTGGTAAAACCACCCCTTGAAGATATTAGCTTGAAAGCCACATTTGGGTATCTGTAAGTTGGTTCCAGTTTGACAGCACATAACAACATAGGGAAAATATATCCTTTACCCCCTTGAATTGTATGTTCTCTTCTGAAGAGATACTCTCTTTTCTTTAAGGAGGCCAAGTCTTCCTCAGCCACAGAATTCCCCCTTTATTTTCAGGTAAGAAAATCTTCCTGCACTGGTTGTTGGTTGAGATAGCTATCCAGAAAGGTGCTTGACAGTAAAAGAGGGGTGCCATGTTCACACCTGGTTAGCTATTAAGTAATTTAGTATAATTGTATTCTAAAAATCTATCTGTTTCACTTTCCTTTTATCACTTTCCTTAATCTGAGATAGGAAATGTTGAAAAAGATCTCTATCAAGTAGGGTAATTTTGCAGAAAATATCTGTGGTTATCTTATAAAATGTATGAATATATTGAAACAGTTGTTTTATTTTTATATCTTGCAGCAGTAGTTGATAAAGCAAAATGTGACCATTGGTCCTGTTCTGGGTTTCTAGTTCAAATACTGACTAAACCTCTCCTCTGTGCTTAGATGGAATGTGTGTAGAGGGCAGGAAAATTCATAGTGGAATGTTATTTAAGAACAAAAACTCACAAGAATATAGTTATCAAAATACAAATTATTGTGCACATTCAGTTCAGAATTCTTCATTTCAAGGAGAAAATATACTTGAACCCTACAGCTACAGTACAAGGATATAAAAGACAATGCAATGAATGTCTATCTTAAATACCAACATGTTTAATGAAAGTTGTGGTATACGTTCATAATGTGTTTCATGTTCAAACTGAGGTTCCTCATTGGTTACAGTTCTTAAAGAACTAGGACTAATAAGAGTTTACAAAGCATAGTGTTTTGTTAACAAAGTGCTAAAAAATACAAATATTCCTCAATCCTAACACCAATTAGTTTTTAGAAGAGGGTAGAAATATGTTATTTTAAATTAAGTAGTGAAATGTTTTTATGTTCTAGTTTCATCAGTGGTTGGCAAATTAGATAATATCTTGACATTTAAGGGTGACATATCTTTCTTCCCCAGGACTAGGAATGGCTGATATATTCTCCTATGCATCCCTCTGTATTAAGTATAGCGGAATTCTTTTAGAACATGACCTCTGAGTGTAATGTGTTCTAATGACCAGCCTTACTGCCAATAAAAAATGTTTGTATTGCCAGAACCTTCCTTGCAGAAGCACGATCGTGTTAGGGATGAGCATTTTGTTTCTGAACCAGTAGGTTACAAAATGAACCACGCAAGCCCAGGTGGTCCTTGGAACCGGATGATACACAGAGATCCAATTGCTTTACCTTTCTCTGTCTTGTGCAGGATTAAAATCCAATGAAGAAGCACGCTGCGATGTCATCTTTCCTGCTTTGTGCTGCTGGCCAATCAGAGAGGGAGACGGGATGATGCCTGTCCCTCCACAGCTCATGATTTGCCAGCATCACAGATCTAGCACAGATGATGTTGCAGCATGCTTCCTCATTGGATTTTAACCCTGCACGAGACAGAGAAAGGCAAAGCAATTGGATTTGCGTGTATCATCCAGTTCTGAGGACAACCTGGGCTCGCGTGGTTAGTTTTGTAACCTACTGGTTCCGAAACAAAATGCCCAACCCTAGTTTGTGTCCCTGATCTCTCCTACTTAGAGCTAGGCATGGAGCACTTCATGCCATGTCATCTGAGTCATTGGCGCAGATGCGCCACCCTGGCTGGTTCACCCACTGACTTCCTTATGTGAAATTTACAAGTGCTTTTAGCAAACAAAGAAACTTTAAAGACATTTGTATGAAATAAATATTGTGGAAAAATGCATGTTTTTTGCCTCACAAATGCCTAATAGTGCCCCTCCTCACTCTGTAAGAAGTCACATGGAAAATGCAAAATCTAAATACTTTATAAAAAGCCGAAAGCTTTATTGATTTGAGTAGGGCAAGAGTCCAGTATAGAAACCCTGTTTCCCAACCTGAAAGGCAACATACACACAAACGTGCCACTCCTCCTGCATGGTTCCTGTGTGTGCAAACATAACAGAATCACAAATGTGGGTGATAGCTTTATTAGACCACTAAGAAATCACAGACATAATCTATCTTTCAACTCTGCTCAGGCTTTTATCAGACTGGGTAGCACAGAGCTGGAAGTGCTGCAGAAGAAGCATAAAGGCTCCAGAATCCAAGACCAGCACTGAATTATACATAGAAAGGTTATTCAAAGATTAAAAAGTCCAAGAACACAAGGAAATCCAGAAACCTCTAAAATATAGCCTTACTTTTTATTTTGATAAGATTCCTTGTATTCAGCAAGAAAGTAATAACTAATAATGAGTGCTGAAATAAAACTTCTTACATTTTGTCTCGGCTTTATAAACACTATGAGGAGTGTATTGTGAAAAATAAGTTTGCAAATGTACTACTGTTTTCAAATAGGGTGGTTTCCTCTGATTGATTTTAACACAGGGTCACCAGCTTCATAAGATAATAAATTTAAAAGGTGGACCGTTTTCCCCTCCACTGAATAAATAAAAACAATAGCTTGAATTAGTATAGTTGGCTAAATTTAGTCTACTACAGTGGCCAGGATCTAGTGGCATACGTTTGTTGAATCCATTACTGCAACTAGAATGAGCAATACTGATTCCCTCCCTTGTATAGCCTGCCCTACCAAAACCTTGTGCAGACATCTGGGAAAGCCTCCTGGAGCATGTCTGTGGACTTGTGAAGGCCTGGAGATGAAGGAAGCCACTAGCATAGGATATAGAACGACACCATTTAGCTTTTCCCTTTGGTTACAAATATCTGTAATAAGTGAGCCCATGAATGTCAGTAGCCTTTTTTTCCAATTAAAATTTAGGATTGAGGTCCTAAAACCTAGTCATTTGAAAATATATATGTAGTAATGTAACTGAATTGCATCACTAAGAATACACTGTCAGGAAATAGTGCTGCTGGATTTACATGCACGTTTTGAATGTGTGTGATTATTTATTTAATTTTATACTGCCAATTGGTGCTGCTCAGGCCACTCTGGGTGGTATACAACAAACCAAAAACAATAAAGACAAAGAGGTACAATACCTTCAAATTAAACTAATTAAAGTCAGCAGTACAACTATTCTATGTAAGGTGTCAATTAAAACCTAGAAATATTGTATAATGTGACAGATGCCTGTTTTTACCAAGGCAATTCTGATCATGTAAAAGATATGCTGGAAGCTTGGGAAGTCTGCATTGCTGCTCTCTCTGAAAGACATGCGTAAATAATCTTCTCCTTTAAATCTCTAATTGGTGGTTTATCACTACATAACCTTTGTATTACTGTTTATTATTTGCTGAATTATTATTTCTATGAAGAATTATTTGGGGGCAATGTTGACTGACAGCTGAAGCAACAGAACAAAATTAATAGTATTATTGACACACCATTTCTATGAATAGTATTTGAACTTGCTCATTTGTTTACCTGATAATATTTTTGTGTGCTTTTTCCATCATGGCCTTGTGTTTAAACATGAAATATTTATTAGAACAGACAATATGACAAAGTTGGTGGTCTTCTAATTAATATTACTTCTCAGATCTGTAAACTGTACAAAGATTGTTTAACTGTACTAAATTCATAACCTGTGGCATTAGGCCATTTAGTTTGCAATAAAGGGCAGCATTTATTTGTATCACAATTGCATGTTACTCCATGGACTATGGAAATTTTCTAGAATATTGCTTTTTATATATAACTAGTTTCTGTTGTCTCTTTTTAAATATTTGCACTGGAGTTTACTTCAGTTTGTTCAGAGTCTAAATTAATGATGTTTAAACACTTGTCAAAAAAGGAATGCTGCTTATTAATTTGTAGCATTTTCTAAACAATGGTAAGAAGTGATATGAAATTACATGCTTAATTGCTTCCATCATTGAAGCATCCAGTATTGTAAAAAACAGTTAACCAGTTCCAGAAAATGAGAGTAATAATGAAGTATTGCTATATAACACTAAGCTTATCCTGCAAGGTAACTGCAGGATTGTATAATACACATTGCGTAGTAAATAGGGTTATCATCATTTAAAAGAATGGTGCAGCATTGTGTGCTCGTAAATATTTTAATTAATGAAGGACTAAAGCATCAGAAAGCTACTAGGCTTAGTGTATGAATGTCATTACCTGTCAAGTGGTTGAGGGGTAATGGCATCTCATCTCCATAAGGGCCAATAGGCAACAAGACCACCAGGTACATACAAATGAGATATCAATTGCGACAGAGTTTGAACTTTGATGTGAGGCCCTTTTGCAGTTCATATACTCTGGTCCCGGTATATCACAGAACCGCAGTATATGAAACAAAGCCACCACCACCCTCCCAGGGTAAGGTGGATGGGCCTGTTTCAGGCCTCCAGTACTTACCCCAGGCCTGGTGCTGCCCCGAATAGGCTTCTGAGGCCTGTCGGAGGCTCCAAAAGTGCTTTCTGGAGGACTGGAAGTGACTTCTGGATCACCAGAAAGTACTTCTGAGGCCTTTGACAAGCTTCTGGGGCTTGTTGGATGCCCCAGAAGTGCTTTCCGGTGAACCAGAAGTCACTTCCGGATCACTGGAAAGCACTTCTGAGGCCTCCAACACACCACAGAAGTCTGTTGGAGGCCCGTTCAGGGCAGCACCAGGCCTCAGGTAAGTGTAGGAGGCCTGTCAGAGTTTTGTGCTATTTGATCAGCCAGCGGAAGCAATACTTATTGAATAAATAGTTAGCCAGAGACAAAGTTTTCTTAAAACCAAACAGTTATATTACAAACGGTACAAAAATATATAACAGACCTTATACAAAGTTCAACAGCATAACAGCATACAATTACATTGACAAAATATATGGCAGAGAAACAAAGTTTAGGTACTTGGTTCTACTGCCTGGCTTACATGTGGCATACTCCACATTTCTGCGCCTAAACCAGGCATCTCCAAACTTCGACCCTCCTGATGTTTTGGACACAACTCCCAGAATTCTAAGCTTAGATTGCCAATGGCAAAGAACTGTGGGAGTTGTGGTCCAAAACATCTGGAGGGCCAAAGTTTGGACATGCCTGGTTTACAACTTCTTGTTGACATCAGTTACTTCTTCCAAATACTGTACTGGGATAATATTGGCCTTTTAGCAGCTGTACAGTAACATTTCCTCATTCAGATTTTTGATCCCACTTGTTGGGCATATGTTAAGGAGTTTTAACTGCTTGTCTTGGTTTAACTGCTTGTCTTGGTTTGCTCCTACAAACACAGTAACTCTTCAGATACATAATTTTACAAAGTACATAAACTGTTCAAAGCAGAAGAAGCTACTTTGACCCAAATGTTAAAGTGTTGCAAATTTATCTCTCATCTTTTTCTTTCCTATGTAATTACCAAGGATAATTCTCCCCTTACCTTCTGGACATATTAATCTGCGCGTTATCTTTTATTTTATGTTTCTTTCCTGCATATTTATATTCTCTTTAAATCAGAAAAAATCTGTTATTTTAAATGTTATGCTGTTGTTATGTGATGTGTATGAGTAGATGGAACTGACTTATATAGCAACTGTAACAGGGCTTTTTAGGTGAGGGTGATATTTAAGAAGTGATTTAGTTAGTTAGTTAAAATACTTTTGCCTCACATTTCTCCTTAAAAAGGGACACAGGACATCTTAAAAACTTAACATGGTAAATTATTTAAAAAGAATTAAACAAACTTTAATCATGAACCAGATTTAAAAGCAACAAAATACAAACTACTGTATCCTGTTCTCAAACCTCTCTTAGACAAACTAGTCTCTTAGGAAATGTCTTCCTTAAAGAAAGGGATTTGCCTGCTTGTGGTAGGACAGCAAAGATGGGACCAGCCTAGCTTCCCATGGGAATGAGTCCTAGAATTTGGGAGCAGCAACAGAGAAGGCTGTCTCCCATACCTTTACCAAACACACTTGTGACCGTGGTGGTACCGAAGGAAAAGCTTTTCCTGATTACCTTAACCCCCAGCCAGGATCATAAAGAAGGATATGTTATGGAGCTGAAGTTGAAATTTGAACCCAAGCCCTCTTGAGTTCTAGTGCATCACTCTCTCCATTACACCACATTGGGTTTCCCAAAATGTACTGTAGTATTATTTGTTATCATTCTGCTTCTCCTTTCATTTTCAGCCTTGTACTTTGTATGCTTGCGTATTCTCATTTTAGTTAAATCTACTCTCACCTCAGGCCCATAATAATGCTCAGGGAAATGATTTGATGAACAGAGTTTATTAATTGATTTCAGAGAATATACAGTATTCTGTTCACCTAAATCAGTAGTTCCCAACCTATTTGCACTTGCATACTCCGTGGCATCCCATTTCTTAAACTGTACACTTCCTATTCAGGGGACCAGGGCATGAGCAACTCTCCATCCTCTTGTCTTTCGGATGCTTCCTCATCGCCTCTGGTATTGTGCACGTGGGGTTAAAATCAGTAAGGAATTTTGTCCTGTACAACCTGGCATTGCTAGGAAAGGAGCAAAAGGTACAAGCCCCTGGGATAGTGGAGGAACAAGAACAGAGGCTGCCTTGGAATGAAAGCCAGCTGACTGCTGTCTTACATGGTAGGCTAGGAGAGAAGGAAGAAGCCAACGCAATTTTCACTGCTCAAGATATTTAAAAAAGCAACTGTTGACGTGTGTGCCTTGTTCTGCGTTTATTCAGTTTCTTTTGCTTACTCCTAAATGTCCTGGTTTGTACCCCTGAGAGTATGTAAACCCCAGGCTGGGAACTGATGACCTAAATGAGTATTCTGCTTATTTAATGAAACATAAGTGAAGTCAAAATAAATGAAATAGTATTTCTATAAAGCACCAATGCATGCTATAACATGTTATAATAATGCATGTTATAAGTCTGCAGAAGAATGTTGCAATGTAGTGGTATGCTTCTATTCAGCCAGCCAGGCATGCCTTCTTCCATAAACTATTCCATTTCCCTCTCTACTCCAGTTTGCATCCTGTCCGCTGGGTACGCTCATGCTTTTAGTTTCTTCCCTGTTTGTTTTTACAGTGGACCCTTGTATAACAAACAGCTTGTATAACATAAAATTTGTACAACATAAAACATTCCGGAGATAGGGAAATTTGCTTAACATAATCGCCTATGGGGCAAATCTGTACAACATAAAAACGGGATCACTCTGTTTTCAATGCATTCCTATGGGAAATTTTTATAAAGGAAAATTTGCTTAACATAATTTCATTTGGAACGAATTAATTTCTTTATACAAGGTACCACTGTATTTTGTTTTTTGCTATAGTAAGAGTGAGTCTTTGTGTTTGCCTTCTTCAGACATCAGGATCCCTCTCAGCCTGCTAATGTCTCCTTGTTTGTGTGATTGGTGCTGTTTTGACTACAAAAGGATCAGCATACTGATAACAAATTCACTACTATTGTATAAGTGCAATGTTGGTGAACCTATGACACGGGTGCCAAAAGTGGTGCTTGGAACCCTTTCTGTGGGCACCCGACATCGCCCCTTCACAGCCACCTGTACTCAGGTTAAATTGCTGTACAGTGGAACCTTGACTTACATCCTGCTTGACTTGCATCATATTTGACTTGCAGCAAGAAGGGGCCTGTTTGACTTGAGTCGCAGGCTTTGACTTACATCTCGGAGCCCCGGCGCAAGGCACCGGAATTGGGCGGCAGCCACAACCCAGCATCGCGGCTGCCGCCTCCAAACTGCTCCTGCCTTCTTCCTCTCCTCTGGCAGCGGTGGCTTCAGCGAGGCCAGCTCTGAGCACCTGGAGCTGGTCCTCGGCCTCACCGAAGCCGCCGCTGCCGCCGGAGGAGAAGAAGAGACGGGAGCTCGGGACTGGACTCGCTGGTTAGACAGTCGGCTCAGTCTTGTAAAAAATCTGGCTGCAGAAGTCTGGTCCACAATGGAAGCATTTTAGTTGGGGAGCTGTAAAGTTGTGGGACTCTAATGGTAAGCATAGAGTTGTTCAGAACTTGGAACGTCAGGTTAAAAATCAGTAAAACTTAAATGTTAGACATTGTTGCTATGAACATTAAAAAGTGGAGGCGTATAATTTGTGGACTATAATTCCACTGCCTCTTCCTCTCTTTGAAGAGACATTTCATTTACATCCCCAGAAGGAATCTCCTATCCCAGTCAAATTTGTGTTAAATTGCTGTTTTCGGGGGTCTTTTTTCATCATCTGGAACGGATTAATCCGCTTTCCCATTACTTTCTATGGGAAACGTTCATTTGACTTAAGTCATGTTTGACTTAAGTCTAGACCACTGGAACGGATTAATGACGTAAGTCAAGGTTCCACTGTATTGGCACTTTGTCAAAAAATTAGTGGGTTCTGAATCACAGTTTGAGCACTTGGTCTCTAAAAGGTTTGTCATCGCTGGTATAATGTGCAGGGTCAATTCCTCCCCCCCCTTACAGGCCTGCCTTTCCTTTGTACCAAATATGGCTATCTTGTACTAAAAGCCATAGCCTTCCCTGATCTTAATATCTTTCAGTTGGCCCATTTGCCTTGTATAAATAAAGTAACATAAAAGTGTTTTTTTTACTAAGTGTTTTTCTGCTAAAAGCTCTGTCAACAAACCCTTGAAAATGCAATGCACAGACAACTATAGTTATTATAAATGCATTACATTTAATTATTACATGTCACACCCTCAGTTATATGTTACAACCTCAGCCAAGTATTAAGCGTTTTGGCCTTTATAATTAATTATTAAGGGCACCAGGGATAGCTCTTGGGGGGGGGGGATTGATGGGGAGGGGAGTCAGAAAGTGAAAGCAATGTGTAGTTTGAAAAATTATATTATCATTATTCAATCTTTCAGGACCATTTTTAAGGATAACAGAAGATACACCAAGTATACTGTCATTATCTGACCTACTGACCAGTCTTCCAATATTTTTCAACCAGTTTTTGTACCTTAAGCAGTTTACAGTATATATCCTAAATGCTGTACAGCATATAAATCTGCACATTAAATTACAGCAGGATGAAATGACGGCAAACCTATGTGACAGAACTTTTGGAATGTATTTATGTACACAGCATCTTTGTCTGAGAATGAAATATGTTGGAAGACAGGCTGTGAAATTGAAATGGGCAAAGGCTTCTTATGCTGACACAGCCACCCTTTCACTCTTTGGTTTTTCCAGCAATTAACTAACAATAATGATGTTTTCATCCTGTTTCTGTGATCTGCCAATCTACGGTTTAAATGGTCTGCTAATCTATGGCTAATTTATCTACTGTTTCTTCTCATTGGTATTTATTCAGTAAACGTGTTCCACTTTTCACTAAAATTGCTTAAGACAATATTGAAATGTACAACCATATTAAAACAGTGCAAAGCAGTCAATTGAAAAAGCAGATAGTAAGACAGAGTAGTACTAGATGAAGTCAATGAAGTTCCACGAAGCTGCAGAATGGAGTAATATTGGCAATGAAAACTCATTTAATTTTTTAATGACCTTTCAGTAGAAGGCTGGAAAGGACATTCAAGAACACGTGAAGTCTACTCTTGAACCATGTCCAGAACAGCCGGAATAGTAAGAATGTGTTTACAGTCTCCTTCTTAAATATAAACAATATTGCAGTAAGACATGCAGTTCAGGTCAACATCAATTGGTGCAATTCTGTTGATGGAAAGAGTTCTCTAGGAGAGGGGTTGATTCCCCCATGAATTCTACATGCCTCAAAATATGCACTGGAGGCTATGGAACTTCTTAGAACAGATTTCTGGGTAATATACTGTGTGAAAAGTGGGGAAGGATGAAGAAGAGGCTCTTAATAAGGGTATTCAGAATTTATGGTAGGAAAGGAAAATTTCTCTTTATAGTGGTGGAATTGAATCAGCCAGTGGCCATTTCCATCTCAATCCCATAATTTTTAATGCTGTTCCCTTTTACCTGGAAAATATGTGATTCACTGAAGTCAGTGTCAGTTGCTTCTCAGTAGACATGTATGGCTTAATAAAGATTATCCATATAAATTAAGAGTGAAGTTTCAATGCTGTAAGTATTTCAGGCATAATTTAGAACATCAGATGAGATTATAGTCCACAGCATCCATCTGGACATTAGGTTTCAAGGAGAGTTTCAGGAATTGAACTCTATTTATTGCTGAGGATGTCCTACAGTTAGTTTTGCTGCATATTGTGAAACATGTTTCCCTTTTTCCATTCCTTCAATTTTTGTTAAAATTTTCACAAGGGGCCTTTTCACACGACCCCTAAGATCCGCTGGCCACTTAAATTCGGACCAGAGATATTAGGGGTTTGTTCCTGCGTTCCCACCCCCTCCACACTGCTGGCTGCGTGAGGGGAGGGAGAAAAAAAGGAAGAAAAGAATGCCGCTCACCTCCATTCTGCCATCTCGCTTTGCTCCCGGGACTGCATTCAGATCTCTTAAAGGGGCGTCGGAGGGCAAAAAAAAGAACAAACAGAAGCAAGGAGAGCCCGGCAGTCACTACTGTTATATCTGCATCAAGAATTTTCACCCTCCGAGAGCAGGTACATGAAAAGTGTGCTGGGATGCACTTAGGTGGGCGTGGTCGCACTTAATTATCTGTAAACTCCGGAGCTGGTGGGGAAATAATTTTAAGCTCCTGAGCTGGGAGCCATTTGCCGCGGAGTTTAGGGGTCGTGTGAAAAGACCCAAGGACTCATGTACTGGTGGGACCAAAATGTCTTCTGGCGGAAGCTTGGCAATTTAGTTATTTTACTAGTAGCCTAAAGGTATCATCTAGTATAGTTTTGTATTTTTTGTGATGGCTGCACAGCCCCCCCCCAACTTGTTTTCCTTCAAAGAGAACCAGTGTTTCACATTGTCAGCCGCTAATAAGTTACTCTTAAGCATCATCCGAGGGGTGTGGTGGCTCAGTGGACTAAGGCTCTGAAAACTGTTGACTTCAAAGTCAGCAGCTCGGCGGTTCGAATCCCGGGGGCCATGCAGTGGAGCGAGCTCCTGCTGTTCACCCCAGCTCCTGCCAACCTAGCAGTTTGAAAGCATGTAAAATGCAAGTAGATAAATAGGTACCGCCGTACAAGGCGGGAAAGTAAAAACAGTGTTTCCTTGCAGCCATGCCGGCCACATGGCCATGGACTTGCACAACACTGGCTCTTCCGACTTGAATACGGAGATGAGCACTGCCCCTAGAGTCGGACACGACTAGCATGCATGTGTGTGGGGGAACCTTTACCTTTACCTTAAACATCATCCAGCACCGTCCTGTACACTGTGGATCAGAATTATTCATTAAATAATGTGGTATACAGAGAGTTTTCAAATGCAAGAAATCACATGCCCACCAAATGGATTTAATTTTGATTTATCCCTGAAGCTTATTGAATAAGTTCTGGCTAGTCACTATTTTGCATTTTAATCTACCTCATAGGTTTGTTGTGAGTGAAAATGGAAGAAGGCCACGAAATACATGCTGAAGCTCAATTTCTTAGTTCAGTTTTCCTTTTTTTTATGTTGACAGTTATCTCATACTCCCATAAACAGCACAGGGAAGATTTAAATGCAGTTTAAGTACCCTAAATCCTAACTCTGTTCTTGTTTACTAGGAAGTGGATCTCACTGAGTTTATTGGAATTTAATTTCTAACAGAACAATCATAACATTAGAGTCTTAGAAGCATTGAATAAAACTTTATAGTTTATTGATGTTTGCGCAAAACTAGTTTTGTGTTACTGTTTCTATGTCCATGACCTAGTTGGCAGTTTGTGTGGATAAATCACGTGCTTGCTTTCTGACATTTATTCCACAACAATGCTAAGGACAAGCAAAAGAATTAAAAATAGAAATCACTCAAGCAGACTTTTTTGCAGTGAAGTCTCTCTCTCTCTCTCTCTCTCTCTCTCTCTCTCTCTCTCTCTCTCTCTCTCTCTCTCTCTCTCTGTGTGTGTGTGTGTGTGTGTGTGCGTGCGCATGTGTACATGTGTACATATAATATCATATTTAAATGTAGATCATCATTGTGATATGCAACAATTATTTTCATTGGGAAAAATAATTGTGTTAATGTTTTTTTTTTTAAACAGACTTATGCAAGTAAAGAGTTAGAAGAGCAGTTGCGGTCTGTATCCAGTGTGGACGAACTCATGACAGTACTTTATCCAGAATACTGGAAAATGTTCAAATGTCAGTTGAGGAGGGGGAGCTGGCAACACAGTAGGGAACGACCCAGCTTCGATGCAAGATCAGAGGATTCAAACCCAATAAAATTTGCTGCCGCACATTACAATGCAGAGATCTTGAAAAGTAAGTATTGGAAATTAAATGTGTACCACATACCATAAATCAAAATGCAGGAATGTCAGCTCTTTTATACATGTGGTAAAAGAATAAGCGATGAAAAATAATACTGGTATATATTGCATTGTGCATGATTTATTACGCTCTGAATTTTAAACCTCCCTAATAACAAGAGATTTATAGTTCATCATTTCTTAGCTACATTTAAAACTTACAGTGGTAAATCAAGGTGTATTGATGCAATATACATGTATTCCTGTTTGTTCAGGTCAAGCATAATCTTCAAGATCAAGTTGAATAAGAGGCTAGTGGGGCAGGGAGGCTCTGAGTTAACAAGAATCAAACAGAATCTAAAGGAAGGATGGGTTAATTTCTAGTGCAGGCTTTGCCAGTTACTCTCACAAGCTGTTTAGAACAAAGTGCTAGTGTCAAAAAATAGTTGTCATCCTTAGAACATAAGGACATCCAGTCCAGCATTCTGTCTCACACAGTGGCTCACCATTTGCTTCAGGGTATTCCCAAACTGATGTCTTCACCTGCTTATGATTCCCTGCAAATGGTATTAAGATATATCCTGCCTCTCTCTCCAACCCGGAGCTTGTCCTTAGGCATCCATAATGATAGCCATTGATACCCTTGTTCTCCATGAGCTTGTCTAATCCTTTCTTAAACCTGTCAAGGCTGACAGCTGTCACCACTTCTTCTGGCAGGGAATTCCATAGACCTGTGATCCTCTGGGTGAAAAAGTACTTTCTCTCATTTGTTTGAGGTCTAGCACCCAAACGTTTCATGGAGTGTCCCCTAGTTCTAGTGTTGTGTGAGAGTGTTGTGGGAAATGATTGAGGTCATTTCATCCATGCTATTCCACAGCTCCACTGATTATGCCTAGATGCCCTAAGCACATCCAATCTTGCCTGATTTCGGAAGCTAAGCAGGGTCGGCCCTGGTTAGTACTTGGATGGGAGACCACCAGGGGATACCAGGTGCTGTAGGCGCCTGGAGTAGGAACTGGCAAACCACTCCAGTATTCCTGCCAAGAAAACTCCATGGACATGGGGTCACGAAGAGTCGGTCACGACTGTAACGATGCAACACATTCCACAGCTCCAGGTCTTGACTCAGCATGGAATAAATAGATTGTGGATCCCCATTGAGTCTAGAGGGCTATAGTATCTCTGTTCACTTGGTTGGGGTTTGATTTTAGGCTTGTGGAAAGTGACAGACATGAAATGTTTGAGTGGAAATAGGGCAGAATCTAAATTGCTTCCAGTTACAGGTGCAACATATATGGACTTCGTAGTTCAGCAGAGCACCATTTGGAAAAAGTGCAAGAACCTGGTGTACAGTACCCGCCTGTAACCTACAGTCAAGGAAAAATGCATATGCCTTGAAAGACAGGGTCTATATGCCTTCCCATTTAGTTCTGTTTTGGCCATGATATAAGCAATATGCTGGAAAAACGTTCTCTAGGGAAATTTTTCTTCAGTGAAATTTAGCCCTGTTCTTAGTGAAGAAGATGCATTTTCCCTCTAGCTTTTATTAGATTGTCATTATTTTTTGCGTTTTTATTTGATGGGATTGCCCTTGAGTTTCCTATGGCAGCTGGTCTCTCATAAAAAGTACAGAGACTGTGAGAGTAGGTTGCTGCGTCTGACATCAGTGACCTAATGTATATCTATCTCCTGTGTTTAGTAGACTGCAGTTATTGCGGTCTAATCTGTTTCCGTCACAGCACTAAATTTACTTGTTTATTGCCTTCCTTTTCTAAGTTTTCGTAAGGAAACTCATAAGAACATTCTTCTCATCTCCTTCTTTCTCTTTGGATAAGCTTTGCAAGCTGGGTAAACTAAGAGCTATTATCAGTCATAAAGCCAACAGTCTTCTTGCTTTCAGTACCTCCATATGCCATATCAGCACACTCTCTCCCAGGTGCCACAAATGCTTCCTAGGATCTGTAGGTTAAACAGGCTTTGTCTTCCAGAAAGCCTTCAGGACCAAGAATGGAAATGAAAAGGATTGAGCCCTGAGAAATGATTGTTTCTTTTCAGCCATAAACACAGTGTCTCGTCTGTGACTCACTGAGGGGAAAAATATCACCGTGATGCCATCACATAGGTCTAAGCAACTTGTCTCAACATGAGCAAGATTTGCATCATTTCCGAGTTTGACATTACTGAATTCCATGTGCACATGTTGGTTGCGCTATTCAGATTAGCATATTTTGGACCTATCTCTACAGAGATAAAAAAAAAGTGTGTTGGTTTGTCATCTCTTTTTTCTAACTACCACCAATTTTCTGGCTTTTCTTAGCATTCCTTTTTCTCTTGCCCCTTTTTTACCCAGAGCTCTTGCTGGAGTTTTTTCTGGCACTGATATTGTTCCTTGAGAGCTCCTTTTATACACCTTTCCTTGGTTGCCCATCATTCCAAAGATCGTACACAACATGTCATTTTGCAAGACAAGTCTCTGCTTTATTTTGACAGCACAGCGTGATTTCAGATGGCATCCCTATTGCGCTTCATTGATTACATGTTCACCATGATATTTGGACTTGGTCCACGAGAAGTCTCACTGTGAGGGAGCATGATCTTTTGCCACACTCAGATCTGCCACCATACTGTACAGATGGCAAGGCTAAAGGTCCTAGTTTGTTTGTTTTTAAGGAACTTCTGGAGGACTTCACAGTATCCTGGCCCTGTATGAATCTTGTAAACTCAAGAACATACCACTAATATCCTTCACTAGCTTCTATAAAATCAAGCATTACCGCTTATGCTGCTAAGTAGCTTCTGTGGATTGTATTTTGGTCTTCATCTGACTTCTGTGAATTTCCTTGAATTTGCTGCTGCTTGTGGTGTGTGTGTGTGTGTGTGTGTGTGTGTGTGCACGCGCGCGTGCATGTTCCTCAAAACAACATATTTGTGTTCATTATATTGGCAAGGAGGCCCACTGAACTGTGCTCTCTCTGTTCAGGGGCGGGCGGTGGCAAGAGGTCACATCCTGCAATGCTGCCAGCGCGCACCACCCCAAGACTTCTTAGACCGGCGCGCAGCAGCGGCAGCAGGGGGTTTGGATTGCCTACACCCCCAGGCCCCACCTGCCCCGCATCTGCATATTGCGGATTTTCAGTCATCGCGGGTCGGGTGGGTCCCTAACCCCCACAATAGGCGGGGGTTACTGTACTTTACAACTGATTGTCTAGGCCAGTCCATCCACTTGAAATAAACATTTACACTTTGGTATGACAGTAAGATCTTATGGCAAGTCCACTCCAGTGAGTCCTACCACTGGAATCCCCATTCCTTAAGATATCTGTTAAAAGTACACAGTGTATTTTCTATAAAGCTATAACCTCTTTCAGATAAATTATATCAACAGCTGTTGGACAGTCTTGTAAAGCATCAGATCTGTGATCACTTCCGGGTACTAAAGGAAAGCAAATGGTTGTCTAGTTATTTCAAACCTATAAGTGTGTCCAGCACCTCTTAATCTGTAATGCATTTCTTCTCTTTTATCTGTCATTCTCTCTTTCATTTTTTAAATTTTCTTCACTGATTCTTCCTTCTGATCTTTCCTTAATTCTTCTTGGCTTCCTTTCCAAGGTCAGATGCTTTTTTGGACTTTAACTTCTCTTCTTTTTAAGCCTCTGCTTCTTCCCATTTAGTCCATAGCACTTCTGCATGCCTTGTCCTCTTTTAGGTATTGAAATGGTGCACAAAGAGAATGATCTACAAGGTAGTGACAAAAGTGACCCAACTGTGTCATGTTTAGAAAGAATACTATTAATAATTGATATTTTAAAAGTTATAATTTTTAAGAACATGCATTTAAGCAAATTATGTTAAGATTATGTATCTTACCACATATATTAGGGTCTTAATTTTGAGCTATTTTTTTAAAAAAAAACTACTTTATAACCTACGAGCTTTCCCTGTAACTTGGCAGGTATTGATAATGAGTGGAGAAAAACACAATGTATGCCACGTGAAGTATGTGTAGATGTGGGGAAAGAATCTGGAGCAACAACAAACACCTTCTTTAAACCTCCATGTGTGTCCATCTACAGATGTGGAGGTTGCTGCAATAGTGAAGGGCTGCAGTGTATGAATATCAGCACAAACTACATCAGCAAAACGGTAGGTAGTTATTTCACACTTGCATCCTGATTTTTTTTATTTTATTTTTAGGTGTGTTCATAGCCCCATTCAGACATCCAAGAAAGGGTTAACATGATGATGAACATGATCAGGGACTTTTTGCCCAGTCACCTGTCTGTTGGTGCCCCCAAATTAAAGGATGTTCTTCACATATAACAGGAAAGTTCTCCTCTACATGGAGTCTCTCTATCCCAGTGGTGGCGAACATGTAGCACTCCAGATGTTTTGTACCACAACTCCCACAGTCCTTTGTCATTGGCAATACAAGCTTGGAATTCTGGGAGTTGTGGTCCAAAACATCTGGAGTGCCAAAGTTTTGCCACCACTGCTCTATCCAGTAAGAGAATACTTACCAGAATTCCTGATAGCACAGAGAGGCTACACATGAAGCAGACTGCCTCCACTTTCGAATGCCCTTCTACATGTGAATGGGGTGACAGGCAGTGAAGGAAAGGGCTACATTTCTCCTCCCTCTCTGCTCTCACTTTGAAATGAACTCCTTCTGCATACCTGAATAGGGCTACAGACCTTATCTGGGATATTGCATTCATTTATGGACATTGCTGTTTAAGAAGGGTATTCCGAAGGAGGATGACCAAGATAGTAAAGGGCCTGGAAACCAGGTCATCTGAGGAGTAGCTGAAAGAGCTGGCATGGGTAAGATGAAAAAGACCAAGAGGTGACATGGTAGTTTCAGATATTTAATGGCCTATTACCTAGGAGAAGGAGTTGACTGGATAGCTCAGTGATATAGGTATCTGGCTATAAAGCCAGATGTTAAGAATTTAGTTCCCCACTTCACAACCCAAAAGAGGCAGCCTGTTTGGCCTTGGGCAATCTGCACATTCTCAGGATGCCCCCAGAAGAAGGGGATGGGGAAACCACTTCTGATTACTCTCTATTTAGAAAACCCTGAAAAGGGTGGCCTTAAATCAGACTTGACTTGATTTCACACAGCTGCATGGGGGTCAGAGCACACTGTTGTTTTCTGAGAGTAGAACATAATGAATTAAAATTATGAGAAAGATTTTGCCTAAACATTAGGAAGAATTTTCTGTCCACAAAAGCTGTTAGACTATCTCACTAGTAATCCATGGAGAATTTCCTTGGAAGAATTATGCAGTCTGGAAAATTTTCCACTTCACAGTAATGGGTCAATTCCACCTCAAAACTGGTTGTTAATATAGAACAAAATTTGCCTATTTTAATTGTATTTAATTGTCTGGTGATGTTATGTTTACTGATTTATTCTTATTTTGTTAATTAGTACTGATGTTATTATATAAATGTTTTAAACCTCCCAAAGTGACCTAGTTGTCAGATGGGCGATATATAAGCCAAATAAATAAATAAGCAAAAGGGTAGTAAATCTGTTTATCATACAGGGCTACATCAAGGGCTTATGAACACTCAAGGAATCACAGCTATTTTAGCTGTATTTAATTATTTACACATATATTTAGTTTTGAATTTTCCATAAACATAGAGGATACCGTGATGCGACTGGGGATCATATTTCCACACTGACTGTTGTTAGAATATTTCATTAGACTTTTTCAGTGAGCATTTTGCTCACACTCGTGTGTGCTATTTACAGTGGTACCTTGTATAAAGAAATTATTTTATGTTGTACATATTTTATGTTATACAGACTGTTATACAAGGGTCCACTGTATTTTAATATGTTGAAGATTCATGGGAATGAGAGCACCAGTCCAGTTGACAAAGTGGAAATGCTTTTAACCTCCCTCAGTTGACAAAGTGGAAATGCTTTAAACCTCCCTCAGTGAATAAGGTCCCTGGTTGTGGAGGCAGAAGGATGGGAGTTCCTATTCCCCACCTGTATGTCCAGTAGAGCCAGTCAGCATTACCAGGGGCAAGATGCAGAATCCCAGAGTTCCCACAGAAGAAGGGAATGGTAAACCGCTTCTGACTACATTCTACCTAGAAAACCTAAAAAGGGGTGCTCATAAGTTAGAAGTGACTTATCAATACACAATTATTGTTAAATATTGTCACGGATTGTTCTGCTAAAATAATATTTTGTGTGGTTTAGTGAATAAGAAATTTCAAACATTTTTAGTGTTTCTTTACTGACTTTGTTTTATTAAATGTTATTTATGCAGTTGTTGATACAGAAGGGGAGAACAACCTTCAGCTTATAAAGTTAAATAAATAAATACATACATACATACATACATACATACATACATACATACATACATACATACATACATACATACATACATACATACATACATAAAATGGAAGTCCCTAGATGATGCAGAAGTGTATTGGGAGCCAGTGACCCCTAAAATCACCCTTCAGCAATTTGCCTACAGATATTTTTATGTTCTTTTATCATTCAGATCACCATAAAGATAAAGTTATTTTACCCCATGGAATCTATAAAGGAATCTGTAGGGAAAACATCCTATAATACTTTCTGAAGTATTTTCTCACAGAAGCAAGCAGACAGTTTTAAGCAGCTTGTAGAATTTGACTTACACATTTTGTTCACATACACCATACATGCATTACTGGAATGCTTGAGTCATTTGTGAAATATGGAATTATTTTTCCCATGCATTTTTATCAAATAGTGCAATAACACTGATGATTTAGTAAGTGTTATTGCAATTGGCTTGTATTTTAAATACAGTCCCTAATTCTACTTTACAACATTTTGATTTTTTCCATGCTTTGCACTGTATCTTGGTTTCTTCAGCAGAGTACACTTAATGTGCTAGCAGGCTTTTAACAGAATCTATCATTAGTATTTTCATTTTAGGGCTGGGTGTCAGCTCATAAATTAGAGAACCCCGCTAAAAGGAACACTCCAACTAAAGAAAGCACCACATGCTCCTATTGATTTTAGTAGGACTATTAACTATGCTGCCAAATTGCTCCCAGAGATAGATGCAGTCAAGTTAGATAAATTAAACAGCAAGGTAAATTATGTTGATAATGTAGTTTTCTCATCTCTGAGATCAATTAGCTTCTTTTAGTCAAATTATTTTTACAGTAGGACCTTCTTATCCACTGATTCATTAACCACTGATTCAGTTATCCACGGTTGACAGAGGAAAAAGTTAAATAAATAATTCAGCAGCCAGAAAGTCAGGTATTGTCACAAACAACAGTTGTAAAGCACACTACTGTCACAAAACAGCAGTTTGGGGGTTGGGGGGGTTCTCTCTTATCCACAGTTTTCATTATGTATGGGAAGGTCTAGAACCAATCCCCAGCAGATACCGGGTCCTATTGTACTTTAATCTGCACTGCACGGCAGCTATTCATGTCACTTTACAGGAAGATCACAAAATATGTGAAAGGAAAACAGCACTACCAAAAGAAAGCTCTGTAGGTTGAATTAAAACTAGATACTGAAAAATAATATATTGAACTAAGTATCTTCAGGTATCTTCAGTATATAGACAAAGATGCCAAGTTAGAGAGTTACCACAGCAAGTCATTTAATGCAGTTGTTGTCTCACACCAGGGGTGGAGGTGAGGTTGAGTGTCACCAATTAATTTGCATAATGTAAATTGCCATACTCATCAACAAGTTTGAACAGGGTTAAAGATCCATTTAATTGTGTAGCATTGGTTGGTAGTATGTACCAGTGGCGTTTCAGAGGGCCAGATTCCTGCATTTTCCCCACAGTAGATTAGCCACATTCATTGGCATTTAAGATCAACCTCTTTTCATAGGGGGACAAGGCATCAGGATGTGTCCTTTTGGCCACATGTAGAAGCATTGTGTCATAAATACAGATTTTTTTTTCTACAAGTGCTGTAACCCAAGCACGATCTGAACAAAAAAAGTGTATCTTTAAATAAACAAGCTGACAACAAGCCATCCTTCTCATTCCCAGCCCAGTAACCTGCTTAAGCAGCTTGTAGTGAAGAAGGAAAACACTTTTAGGATTTTGCTCATTAAAAAATAGTGTGCATGCGGGGAAGGGGGTCCATTTGACAGAAGTTGTGTGCAGAATTAATGGCACATTAAAATTATTGTCTTCTAGATTTTTGCATAGTCTTGGTTTATAAGAGATTGTTTTCTTCATCCTTTTGATTTTCACTTCTTTGTAGTTGTTCGAAATAACTGTGCCATTGTCTCATGGTCCCAAACCTGTAACAATCAGTTTTGCGAACCACACGTCCTGCCGCTGCATGTCCAAACTGGATGTATACAGACAAGTTCATTCAATCATTAGGCGCTCTTTGCCAGTGACACAGCCACAGTGAGTATTAGACCTGAACATTTTTTCCATCGTATAGAATATCCCTTAAGCTCAATCAAAATTTATTGTATGTAATTTGACAAGAAAGCAAAATATTTACAAAAATATTATATAAATGTAAGTATACAGTCGTACCTCAATTTAACTAATTAATTTGTTCTATTGCGAAAAATTCTTAAACTGAAATGTGGTTTCCCATAGTAATGCATTGGAAACCAATTAATCTGTACCAGAGGTCAGAAAAAAAGGCAAACAGAGGCATTCCATTTAAAATTTTCTTCAATCGAGGTCTCCCCATTCTTTTTGCCATGCGGACATCGCACATCAGCTTTTAATGCCTTGTGGGGGGGAAACTTAAGCCGGGGCATTCCATTGGAAAAAAAACTTAAACCAAGGCATCCTCATTTCCAAAAATGTCTTTTCTGAAACAGAGTTTTTCTTTAACCGAGGCATTCTTAAACCGAGGTACCACTGTATTATGAAGTCATGACAGACTAGGGAAAAATTGTTTGTGTGTGTTTTTAAATTTAGATGCCATGTTTATTATGCGATTTGTTCTTTGCAAAAAATGATTCAAAACATTTTCCTAAACATAATGTTAAAACTAATGTTAGTGTCTTCTGCCTTAATAGCTTGGTTTGCTTTGAGGTGCTTCTGGACTTACACTTGATGGACTGTTATGTATTGTTGCTTGGACTGAACTTGTACTACCCTGTTTCTCCGAAAATAAGACCTCCCCAAAAAATAAGCCCTAGCAGGATTTCTATGCATTTGTTAAATATAAGCCCTACCCTGATAATAAGACCTAGTGATGGGTGTGGCTATGCAGATACACTGCATAGCCACGCCATGCATTTCGGCACAGAGCGGTGGTAAGGAAGACTGGAATACCTTTTATCTGCTACAGCTCCTTTCTCCAAGCCATTCACACTTGCACGGGTGTGCGGGTGGCAACCGCATTACTCCTTTCTCTTAGCCATTTGTGCATGCATGTGTGTGCAGGTGGTAACCGTGGTTGCAGGCATCCTATTAAACATGCGCAAATGGCTAGCAGAAGGGAGTTCACTCATCACTACACCAGCCCCACCGACCAGCAACAGTCTGTGGGCCTGCTTTTCCTGAGTATCTGTACTCCCAGACAAGGTGAGTGCAAAAAGAAAGAGGTATTCTGTTGAGTACAAGAAAGGAATTGTTGAGGATTCCCAGAGCAAGAATCTTACGGCTTCCTGCAAAGAGAAGACGTTGGATATCCGAATGGTCTGAAAACGGCGGGCAGAATACGATAACCTTAGCCTACATGTGGACAGAGGAAATGCTAAGAAGCGCAAGTGTAGTTCAGGTCGGCAACCTTTATTTCCTGAGCTGGAAAACGTAACCTGTGAGTGGATTGCTGACAGGAGAGCAAAGGCTTTGGTTGTGCGCAGGGCTGACATTCAAGCATATTATACTTATTAAAGTTAGACATGCCCTGGAAATAAGCCCTAGTGTGTCTTCTTGAGAAAAAATAAATATAAGACAGTGTCTTATTTTCGGGAAAACTTGGTACTTGTGCTATTCCACTTTTACTTTTCCATATCTCAGAGTGGCGTTTTTCTTTTTCTTTTATTTGTTTAGCTATTGTTAGCTTTAATATTGCTCCTTAATAATATAAGATGCCTCGTCACAATCTTTCGGGGACAGGGGGTTAATAGATGGTATTTAGATATGCACTATGAAGAGTAGAACATACCTTGCAATCTTTTATCTTTTAATCGTTTTGTTCTTAATAAGGTCTTCTGTTCTGATCAGGCATGATTTCTATTGACTGTAGGGATTACTTTTTTGTTTCACATGCCATTACAACAGAGGTGAAATATTTCTTTTTAGATTGTTTGGAATCCTCACTTAAAGAAACAAAATTATAAATAATTGTCATATTGGCCTCCGTTCAATAATCTTTCTGTTTCTATTAGTATCAAAGCATTGCACAATATATTGTATGGAAAATTAAACACAAATCTAGTTCTTGCTATAATTAGACATTTTGACCAGGGGTGGGCCACATTAATACTGTTATATCTTGGCTGTTCACTAGATCTTATTTTGTACACATGGCAGGGTGTAAATTGCATGCACATCATCAGTTCAATGGTGTGCTGCTGTGAGAGTCTCCTTGTCCTGAAAGTAATCCATTCAGGAGAACTATTCAATCATACTTATACAGTGTGTTCAAGGGAATGACGTGGAACAGGTTGCTGGCTTTCTTTGCTCCTCCTTCAGGATAGAGCAGTGCTATTCCTGATAATCTGGGGCTCTGTGAAAACAGCCCCAGTGATCATATGAAGATTTTGTACAGAGCAATAAAGGCATGTAGCCTCCAGAGCATCTTGCTTTCCATGCAGCTTAAAAATAAATAACATGGAAGACTGCTTTGTCAGTAAATTGCCATTGTTGGACTAAGACAGACATGGTAAGCACCCTTAAATAGCCCATTTCCATATGGAAACATGTTTGGCAGTAGTCAATATTGGCATTATTCATTAATCTTACCCTTTCTGGATTCTTACTTATAATAAACAGTTCTGAGAGATTGTCAGAACGGATCTGGTTTTTTTATTGCAAATTTCCTTTAGTAAGGAAAAACATGGCATTTTCATTATGTCCTGTGCTAAATCAAAACCTGTGTAATGTTAAGTATTTTGGCTTAGATCAAATCAAATTTCATAATCTAGTAGGCTTTGGAGCAGCGTGGTTCAGACTGACTGAAGCAGAATGTTTAGGATGTGACTAAACCAAAGCTTTGTAAAGTTTTTGTGCTGAAATATATGTGATCCAGATACAGAAGCTCTGGTCTTGCAGTTTTTTGTAATAAATATACGTATTTCCCCCCATAGGTGTCATGTGGCAAACAAAACATGTCCACAAAATTATATTTGGAATAATCACATCTGCAGATGTCTGGAGCAGCATGATTTCAGCTTCTCTTCTTACCTTGGGGATACTGGTAAGCAAATATGCAGTAGAGGATCCTATTTACTTATTGTGGTTTTGGAAAAATGGAAAAAGAGAGTAAATCTGCATAAACTTTTCAGAGTTTTTAAATGTGCTTATAACTACTTATTTACAGAATGTGGCACAATTTAGCGATGTCTGCCAACTCTTCATTGTAGGATTATAAATTCAGAGACGTGGAAAGGGTATAATTCACTAGCTGAAAATGTGAAATTAGAAGATGCGCTCCTCTGCAATGCCTGGACCAGAATTAATTCCCCCCCCATCTTGTTCTTCTCATAGATTCTGCTGAAGGATTCCATGATATTTGTGGACCAAATAAAGAGCTTGATGAAGAAACCTGTCAGTGTGTCTGCAAAGGGGGAGTGAGACCTTCCACCTGTGGACCTCATAAAGAATTAGATAGAACATCATGCCAGTGTACATGTAGAAATAAACTGCTGCCAAGTTCATGTGGACCAAACAAGGAGTTTGATGAAGAAAAATGCCAGTGTGTCTGTAAAAGAACATGTCCTAAACATCAGCCATTAAATCCTGCTAAATGTATTTGTGAATGTGTAGAATCTCCAAATAAATGTTTCTTGAAAGGAAAAAGATTCCATCACCAAACATGCAGGTAAGTATGAAATCTCTATAATCCTGGATCTACTGCAAGGATCCCTTGGGTGGTTTATGTCTGAGTGAGTTAAATTGCATAACCATGATGAATGCCTGCTAATTGATAAGTGCTCATCACATTATCAGGCATACTCCTGTTGCACAGTTGGGTGCATGCCTTGTAATGTGACTAGAACCTTGTTAATTAGCACCATGATGAGTTATGCAATTCAACTTACACATTAACAGGATTCTGGTCATTCTTTTTGTAAAACATTGGAAGTCTTGCCCACAGTTTATTCTCTTTCTCCAGTTTGCTGATCCCACAATATGCTTCATCTCTGATAAATCTGATGTTTATCAAGGTGGAACAACATCCAAAATCTTTACCAGTCTGAAGCTAAAACATATCAATTGTCATTTATAGTGACTTCAGTGACTACTGTTTAATACATGCTTAGAGTGTCTAAATCATATGTACGTGACAAGATTATAGCAGTTTTTCGAGAACAGTGGATGGATCAAGCCTTTACAGAAAGTTCATAGTCAGAAACAATAATCATAATTAACTGCTGATCTCCCCTAGTTTGCAAATAGATATTTTGTTTTGAAGTTTAACATTGGATTAGTTTGCATTCTGATGGCTCAGACAAAATGATAGGAGAGAGCCAAAGCAGAATGTTCAGAAAGTATGATCCATCGTGAACAACTGGCTATGCAGATGGTGCCAGCAGGAACAATTTGGCTTCATGGACCATGGTTTGCTTTTTCATTCAGATGGGCTATTAGATAAGGATGGGGTGTCCCTCACCACTAATGGTAGGAATATTTTTGCCAAGAGGATTGGAAATTTGATAAAAAGAGCTTTAAACTGAGTTCTCAGGGGGAGGGAGAAAATCTTCTTAAGGAATCCAGAAGGGGTGGTGGTGTTGTAAGAACAGGATAAGAAGTATTACTGTCCAACATTGCGAGGAAAAATAGGTTAAACAAAGGGCTTGTAATGACACACAGCCTTAAATGTCTCTACACAAGTGTGCAAAGCACATTGCTTAAAATCCAGACATGCATCCTGGACTTTAAGAAAGCCATTTTTTATAAATTTATGGAATTATTGGCTGTAATTCCATGGACCGAGGCACTGAAAGAGAAGGGAGTCCAAGATGGATTGGAATTCCTTAAAAGTGAAATATTAAAGGCACAATCTTTTTAAAATAATGTTTATTTTATTTCTTGAGGACTAAACATGTACATATTCATTCTATACATTTAATTCAATAACATTACTCAGTCTTGTTCGCCCTAAATCTAAAATGGTTCCAACAGGAAGAAAAAATGGGAGATGTCTAAGGAAACTGCAATGGCTGACTAAAGAACTTTCAAGTCCATTAATATTAAAAAAAATGTACAGGAAATGGAAAAATGGGCAGTGCACCAAAGAGGAATAATAGCCAGTACAGTGGTACCTCTACTTATGAATGGCTCTGCTTACGAGCAGTTACACATAAGTGCGGAAAACAGTTGGCATTTTAACTGCTGCCTTGCAAATTTTAGATGCGGTCTGCTCTACTTAACAATTAAAAAAAACAATTTATTTATTTTGAATTTTTAGATATGGCTGCTCTGCTTATGAGTTTTTCGATTTATGAGCATGCATTCAGAATGGATTAAACTCATAAGTAGAGGTACCACTGTATATGCAGAGATATGGTCAGAAAAGCTAAAGCTTAGACTTTCCAGAGTGATTAAAGATAGAGAAAATTGGAGGGTTAGTTATGTCCACAGCAAAAGGAAAAATAAGGAAATTATAGGGTATCTGCGTGGTGATGATAGTTACTAACAGGAGACAGGGAAAAGGCAGAACTACTCAACACCTTTGCATCCATTTTCTCCAGTAAGGAAAAAAAAAGTTCAGTTGTGTCGAAGAGTAAATGAGGTAGGGTGGAACTTGCAGCTTAGAATAGGTAGTAAGGTAGTACAGGAACTCCTGGAAACCCTAAATGAATTTAAATCTCGGCCAGATAAATTACATCCAAGGATATTTAAAGAACTGTCAAAAGTAATTTCAGAATCATTGGCAATAATATTTGAGAGTTCCTGGAGAACAGGGGAAGCCCCCATGGATTGGAGGAGGATACATGCTCCTATCTTCAAAAAAAAAAGGGGGGGGAGGACCCAAATAATTACTGCCCAGTCAACTTGACATCTATTCCTGGAAATATTCTAGAACAAATTATTAAGCAGAGAGTCTATAATTATTTAACAAGCAATGCTGCCATTACTAGAAGTCAGAACGGGTTTCTCAAAAACAAGTCATGCCAGACTAATCTGATCTCTTTCTTTGATAGAGTTACAGGTCTGGTGGATGAGTGGAATGCTGTGGATGTTGTTTATCTTGATTTCAGTTAGGCCTTCAATAAGGTTCCCAAGGCATACTTGCAAAGAAGTTAGTAGAATGTGGCATAGATAATGCTATTCCTAGGTGGCTTTGTAATTGGTTGACTGATTGTACGCAAAGGGTGATCAGCATAGAGAGATGTGACCAGTGGTATGTCCCAGGGTTCTGTTCTGTGTCTGTGGCTATTCAACATCCTTATTAATGACTTGGACAAAGGAATAGAGAGTAGACTGATTAAATTTGCAGATGATATGACGGGTGGCTAATTCCCTAGAGGATATGATAAAAATCCAAAATGACCTTGACAGATTAGAGTGTTGGGCCAAAGCATGGAATGAGTTTTAACAGAGAGAAATGTAGGGCCCTGCATTTAGGAAGCAAAAAAATGAATTACATAGATATAGGATGGGAGACACCTGTCTGGAGAATAGTACCTGTGAAAGGGATATGGGAATCTTGGTGGACCACTAATTGGTCAAAAGTGTGACGCAGTGGCCAAGAAAGCCAATGTGATTCTTGGTTGCATCAAAAGAAGCATAGTTTCTTTTTCGTAGCATCTGTGAATACACACAAAAAGGGTCTCTTTGCATCTGCGTGAAGATCACCAGCATTCTTGAAGCTCAGTATGGTATAGGACCTCCCCCTCTCAGCACACATGCTCCTCGTTTCCCGCTCCCAATCCTCAGTTCCTTTTTGCTAGTGCAGAAGTTTGTTGCCTTTCTTCGAAGCTCTGTAAAATCAAAAGTACTGTTACTTCCCTTGTTCTTAAGTTTATTTTATTTTATCCCATTTTATTCTAACGGATACTTCCTCCCCCTCCAGCCTTTGATCACAACTTTATTTATTCCTCTCCCTTCACACACAGACACACCCCGTTCGCCATTTTATGGCCTCCAGGGGACTGTTTAAGAGATGCATGGCCTGCCCAAATAAGATTCCCATTTCCGACGGCTACGATCTTTGCCTCTACAGTTTGGGAGAACACCATCAGTCATTTCATTGCTCAGACTGTAAAAATTTGACAAAGCTAGCACTTAAAAAACACCTCTCCAGGTTGCGGACATATCTTTAGAAAAAATCCCTACAGCTCATGGAATCCCAGGACCAACCTGAGCACTCCATCCCATCGACTTCGTTCCCACCTCAGAAACAACAGAAGTCAAAGCCTGCTCAAGTGCCAAAAACATAGAGAAAATGAAAAAGCAGCATTGAAAGCCGCCAGGTCTGTTTCTAGCCTTGAGATTCCTTCTTGGCACAGATGGAATGACATTGAGAACAGGACAACCTTCCATATAATCAGCTCCAGGCGCTATCTCCCACTTCCAGCCATCTAAGCTAGGGAGACAATGAAGCACTGACAGTCGTGCATACACCTTTGCAAAGCCCTGGTTTATCACCGGGCTTGCATCAGGAGACAATTTTCCCAACCAGGGAAACATCCTCCACACCAAGCTCCGTCTAATCCTCACACTGATTCTCAACATCAGAAAGAGGCTCAAAATGTCTCCCCACCACCTCGACATCGAACCAAGTACCTGAAGCATGTTCGACTCCATGATGAACCTCAACATCACGACACCTCCTAAACTATCTCAGCATCGAGATCAGGACTCTTGGCAACAAGCCTATGTCTCTTTGCCATCCATGTCTCCCCCTCAGCACCAACAACAACCAGAAATCTATGGCGATTCTCATCCTGAGCATGAATGTCAACATCTACACTATATTCAAGTCATCTCATGTTCTGATGACGAACCTTGCGATGTCGAGCAGTCTCAATACTGAGGTAAATGCAAATTCACTATCACTCAAAAGTGTTACACACTTCATTTATCTGCAACTCCTCAAACACCCAAACAGCCTTCGACATTGAGGAGAACACTTCCAGAGGTAATTCAGAGATCAAGATCCACTATTCCCTCATCTCTGACTCCTACAAATTATTCCCTGGCTGAAAAGCAGTGCACGATCTCACATTCTGCCCCTCAGCCTAGGGCGGATTCTTCTGCTTCTATGGATGAGCCCTATTCCCCATGATACCAAAGATTTCTCTCTACAGTCACAGTTGTACTCTCCTCGGAAACTACCAATGTCAAACTCTGATGTTTCCGACACTCGACCATCACTTTCTTCAGAGGATTTACAACTTTATACTCATATCATCCATTAGGTAGGTAAGGTAATGGACCTTCAAGTCCAACAACCCAGTACAGATGATTCCTGCATTATTAATTTTTTAGACATCTTAACAAGAGCCAAACCTCTCATTTGAGAATGGGTTTTATTCCATCTCTGCTGAAGCGAGCTCAAGGAGTGTGGGCTAAGCCATCATCTGCTCCGCTGATGCCTTAGACATATAGATAATCTCTATAGGACACATGGAGAAGGTACAGCTTTCCTATTTAAGCATCCCTCACCAAACTCTCTTATTGTTGATGCAATGCAAATCAGAGTGAAGGGACGCTCTGCCACTGTGCTTAGCAACAAAGAGAGGCATAAGCTAGATTTCATTGGCAGATGGCATTGTTCCTTGGCTTCCTTCTCGCTCCGCCTTTCTATCTACCTATGTGCCTTGGAAGCCTATAATCGTCATCTCATGCAGAAATTTCTCCTCTTCAGTCTTTTACCTGAGAAACTGAGAAATAAAGCCCTGTCTCATCATGATGAAGTAATGTCTCTTATTGACTATGAGATTATTATAACATCTCACCATGCTGCGGATGCAGCCTTCAAATAGATTGCTACTGCTGTACACCTCAAGAGACATGCCTGGCTCTGAACTGCCCCATACTGGATGATGCCAGAAATAGGATAGAGGGCTCTCCCTTTGATGGCGAAGGACTATTTGCTTCCACTGTGGATGAGGTCCTGGATAATCCAATGAAGATAAGAAAAACAGCTCGTTCTTACAGCTTCCAAGGCAGTACTCCACAGCCTTCCTTTCTCCACAACCCACCTCACTGGCGCCTATTCGCTGCAGACATCAATATACAGCCCCAGCCTACCAGCGGCAGACTGGCCTGTATGGAAACCGTCAATGCCAACCCCCACGCTCAAACCTGCTCTCTGTCTCTATCCCACCGCTGCTTCTAACTCACTCCGATGTTTGACTGAAACCCTTTCTCCACACTTGGAAACAAGTCACCTCTGACTCCTGGGTCCTCACCATCATAGCTTTGGGTTGTGCTATAGAATTCATCGACGTTCCACGTCTCGGACAAGTAATCATAACGCCCCTTAAAGGCTTTTTTATTTGTCTGGGTACTGTTGGAAGCACACCCTGATAAGTAGCAGATAAACTATGCCTGAGCCCCCCACCTCGGTTGAGGGAGGGGGTTTCAATGCTCACATAAATGGCTTCCCTGATTCCTCTCTCAAACCACCTGTCTTCTCTGTCTAATATGTGTACATCCTCATCTTTGAATGAGTGCCCTTTGTCCTTTAAATTGAGGTGTTTTGCTGATTCTGGTCCTGAGCTGTTACCCATCCTATGTTGGGCCATCCTACTGTTTAATGGCTGTTTAGTTTCTCCAATGTAGCCTTCACCACCAAGGCCATAGCCACCGACCCATACTTTATGTATGGAGGACTCGCACTAGCTGTATTCATACTGAGGAAGATGTTTGGATGAGCAGCGAAATGTTTCTATCTCACAAGAAAAAGAAGTCCAGTAGCCATGACTCAACTTCCAGATAAACTCACCTGGATGACTGAGAATCTTCACAGACATATGTTGAGAGTACTTTGATGGGGTTTCCTGCATGGCAGAGGGTTGGACTGGATGGCACTTGAGGTCTCTTCCAACTCTATGATTCTATAATTTCATTTCTCATGTTCAAATAGTAGACATAATTTGTTTGTGATTTTGTTTGTATTTGGACACGAGAAATGAAACATAGGATAATAACTGTTGAGAAACTGTACTTAAATGTGCAGTCTATCTGTTTGGGTTAATCTGTAAACCCAAGCAACCCAGGAACCATCAGGCTGGTGGTTGCAACGGGAAAAGCAAAACATCTTTCTTTGTATTATAATCTGTTTGCTTTATGAACCTCCTTTTTAAAGTTGCCTATGAAGTTGCCTGGGTCTGCATATGTTAGAATAGCCCTGGTCATGTTATAAAGCTTATAAAGACTCTTAGATATAGCTTATGTCTTCTTATGCGGTATTTTCCATCGAAAATGTAGTCATTGATTTGCCACCACTGCAAAAATATTCCTGGAGGTTCTTTCATCTCATTGGAGGACAGTGGATACAGGAAAGTGACATAGGTCCAGCTATATTTAACAGAGCAAAAGCATTATCTGAGGCTGCATGGTATAATAATCCTGTGGGGTGTTTTTTGTTTGTTTGTTTGTTTTTGTTTGTTGGTTTTTTGTTTGTTTTTGTTTTTGTTTTGTTTTTGCTTGTTGGTGTTCTAGAGCAGTGATTCCCAATCTTAGGTCACCAGAGTAAAACTTTTGTGCGTTTTAGTCCAAGACTGGTAGATGTGCTGGACAGGATTTCTGGGTGTTGTAATCCAAGAAGATCTGGGGACCCAAGGTTCACATGCTGTGTATGTGACCACTGGCCTCTGCTTGGCTTTCCGTCTTGCAAGTTTGCTACTTCAGATTCTCAGGTGCTCTGGATGCAGCCTTTCGCATTTTGCCTGCTCTTCTGCAGACTCAATTGCTTTTTCCAAAATGCTTTTTAAAACCTAGCATCTTACAGATTCTCTTCTTTTAATGGGATCCATTAATAGTCATGTCAAGATTAGAGAGGTATTTTCATATTATTAATAGCACAATAATCCAGCTTCACAAAGGAGAGGAAATCCTTTGTCTCCATTACCACCTCAGAGCTATTTTATTTTTCCATTTCCTCTTTTTCAGTAGCATTTCTCTTCATTCATCTCAAATCTTATATAACCTATTCTTTTGCTGAACTCCCTCCCCACTCTACAGGCTGTAGCTGAATTGTCTGAATTCAAACAAAAAACATCCATCTAGGTACTCCAAAAATGAGGTAGGAAGGCAATATAAGTTCAAACCAATAGACTCCTACTACAGAGCAAGTGAGTCAAGTAAACATATTCAAATTATGGATCAAAAACAGTCCAGAGTCTAGAGCAAATCAGATCAAAAGGGCAGGGGCAGTATTCATCCAGATTTCAGCAAAAAGGACAATTTGTCAGACTACAAGTGTCAGGTGCCACAAAATATCTAGCAAGGATTAAAGTTGACAGAAAATGCTTCTAGAAACTTTGCTTACAATTTCTCGAGGACACCTGTAATTTTAACAAGCTCATTTTTGAGAAGTAGGATATGTGCATTCTTAATAACTGAAGGTACAGCAAGCTGCAAACTGAAAAAGTGTCTGTAATTTTTATGAAGAATAACAGGGTTGTATTACATGCCATCAAGTCACATCTGAGTGGTTGAGTGTATGTTATTTGGAACTTTGGATAAACTAGATTAACTTTGTTTGTTGGGGAACTGAGCTAGTTTGAATAAGCAACAACTGGCTTATCCAAAGCTAGATGTAAGAGGTGCCTGGTGGTTATAAAAATAATATGGGTATGGCACCTCCCCCAATATGCTTCCTTTAAAGACCCATGGCTTAACATAGAAAAGTATATCATGCATTATTTTGGGTTTATTTTTTCTGAAAGAAGGGTTTAATATATGCTCCAGAATGACGTCTGTATCAAGTATCTTTGCTTTAAATTTTGAATAGACATGATATAACTTGAGATTCAGAACTGTATATTACACACATGAGTCATCCCAGTGTGACAGGTTATACATAAAAAGTTGCGCAAGACGCAGCAGGCTAGCTCATGCGTGTTATAATTCCTTTGTCTTCCTCATTCTTTCCTCATTACTATATTCATTTCTTGAAAGAATGATCTGTAATGTATGGCTCTTCAGCATCAAGCCTCTTTGGTTAGTCCTGTCAAGCAGGCATTAGCCGCCTGTATTTTATTTTTTATTTATTTATTTATTTATTTATTTATTTATTTATTTATTTATTTATTTAACTTATATGCCGCCCACTACCCAAAGGTCTCTGGGCGGCTTACAATCCAAGGAATAAAACAATTTAGAATAGTTAAGAATAGTTAGCTGGCTTATTTGCCATCGTTAGCTGGCTTAAAAGCCCATAGACTAATAAATAAATATACTAATACATTTATATAGTAGTACATTTCAAATTGGCCAATTATGTTTTGTTCTGCTTTATGTCGTACTTCTACCTTCCAGCCACTTGGTATGTGGTGATTATATGAGTTAATGTCCTCCCAAATTTCCTGAATATCCCACAGGAAGCATTAGTGCTCTTCGTTTATGTTTTTGTTGTTTTATGTTATCTTATTTTAATTGTTTATGTTATCATGATAAATTTCCATCTGATATTCATTCATTCATTCATTCATTCATTCATTCATTCATTCTACTTTTATACTGCCCATCTGACTGAGGGCAATTATGGGCGTTTTGCAAGAAACATACAACAACATAATTGCATGTCAGTTCAACAAAGCCAAAAAGAAATTAAGTAGAAAAACAGTACAATCAGGGTACATTATAATACTATTATAATTATATAACATTTAAAATGGCAGAATTAGTCAAATTAGGGATGAAGATATAATATTTTAAAATGCCTGCCTAAATAGCAGGGTTTTTAGTGACTTTTTTTGAAAACACCAGCAAAGAGGCCAGACAAAGTACAGGAGGGAGTTCATTCCACAACCAAAGAGCAACTGCAGAGAAGGCCCAGATTTCCCACCATTCCCTCCAAGCCTCTCTCGGCGTTAGCATCCCCCTGATACTTCTGGCAGATAATAGTGGGGTTTTGTTTTTGTTGATGTAATTCTATGACCATCTGGATCCTGCCCTACGGAAAAGAATTTCTTACATCCTGCAAAAAATGGACACCACAGACAGAAAACTACCATTCCTACACATTACTATCAGTCAAAAAATGAGAAGCCGGCATTGGGACAAAATTGATACCTTCTCCTACAGGAAAATGGAAAAAGAAATGGAAACCCATACAGCCAGGAAAAAACATAAATTTGACAAAACCCACACTAGACATCTCACAAATTAACTGAACCCCAACTCTCCCAGGAAGAAGCCTTGGTCTTAGCCAAAGGAGGAAACTTCTCAGTCACATCCAGTAAAATTCCACTGGAAGATATCATTGCGAACACGGAATCAGCCATATACCATTTTCTGGAAGAAGAAGAAATAAGTAAAATGACAAGGATCCTACGAAAAGCAAAAACCCCAAATAGGAACATAACAAGAAAGGAAACAAATGCCATTAAGTCCTTAAACATGAATCCTGACAGCATCATCCTGCAAAGGCAATGTCACATTAATCATGCAAACAGAAGAATATAACTTCTAGACTCCACCACTTACAGAAAACTAAAGCAGGACCCCACCAACAAAATCACAAAATAAACATGCTGGTCAGGAGTTTCTCCACCCCAATGTCATTTCACGAAACTGCAAGACAGAAACTCTTTCTCCAAGATTATATGGACTCCCGAAACCCCACAAAGACTCAACCTCACTCAGGCCCATTGTTAGCACCATTGGCTCCCTGACATATGAATTAGCAAAACAGCTAGCCACCCAACTACAGGGCCACATTGGACAGACCTCATCCCACATAAAGGAGGCAGGACATTTAATAGACAAGATCAGCACCCTAAAACTTAACCCCAGGCACAGACTGGTCAGCTTTGATGTAGTATCCCTTTTTACCAAGGTACCAGTAAAAGACACTTTAGCTCCTATGCAACAGATCTTCCCAGAATATATTAAGGCCCTATTCCAACATTGCCTAATGACCAGCTACTTCCAGTGGGATGATGATTTCTATGAACAGACAGGTGGAGTTGCAATGGGAAGCCCCCTCAGCTCGGTAATAGCAAACTTCTACATGGAATATTTCAAAAAACAAGCTCTGGATGCAGAACACTTTGCACCCACGGTCTGGTTCCGATACGTGGATGATACATTCATAATTTGGAGCCACGGTGAAGATAAACTGGAAGAATTTCAACTACTTCAACAATTTCCACCCAAATATACAATTCACCATGGAAAAAGAAATAGAAAGGGAATGCCCATTCTTAGATGTCATGGTCGTACACAAATCGGACCTCCAATTGGGACACAAGGTGTACAGAAAACCCACCCACACTGACATACATACAAATGTCAACCACCAGCCATGACAAAAAAGAGGCATAATCAAAACACTTGTAGACCGTGCAAACCAAAACTGTGATGCTGAATTCCTCAAGGCTGAACTCAGCCACCTGAATTGGGCCCTACAGGCAAATGGCTATTCCAAGAATGAAATCAAAAGAGCCATCAAACTGAAAAAACAACACTAAACTGAAGAGAAACAGTCCCCAACAAAGAAAGTATTTCTGCCATACATAAAAGGTGTCACGGACCACATAGACAAGGTGTTAAAAAACCACAACCTACAAACAGTATTTAAACCCACAACAAAAATACAACAGATGCTACGGTCAGCAAAGGACAAAAGGAACCCACTCGCCACTACAGGAGTATACCAGATACCTTGTAGTTGTGGCCAGGTATATATTGAGACCATATCATCCAGACCAAAATCAAAGAACATGAAAGACACTGCAAACTAAAACAATCTGAAAAAATCAGCAGTAGCTGAACACACCCTGAAACAAGCTGGACATGAAATCCTCTTCCAGGACACAGAAGTATTGGACAACACTAACAATCACTATGTACCAGACTACACAAGGAAGCCATTGAATTCCACAAACACCAGCAGTTTCAACAAAAAAGAAGAAAGCCTAAAAATCAAAAAAGCCTGGCTTCCAGTACAGTAAATCCCCACCTATTGCAGGGGTTAGGGACCCGACCCAACCTGCAATAATTGAAAATCCGCAATATGCGGATGCAGGGTCAGGTCGGGACTGGGCGGGCTCTCTGGGGGCTCTTGTACTTACCCCAAGCCTGGCACTGCCCAAACAGGCCTGCAAGGGGCTTTCCAGTCCCCCAGAGGCCCCAAAAGTGCTTTCTAGTGATGTGGAGGTCACCTCTGGTTTACCAGAGGTCACTGCTGGTTTGCGGGGAAGCACTTTTGGGGCCTTTGACGGGTCTGGGAAGGCCTTTCCTCCTTACCCCCGGGGCCTTTTTTCATATACTGCGGACCCGCGATATACCAGGACCACACTATATGAACCACGAAAGAACAGGGAACAACTGTACTGGAAACTACATCCCGTAAAAGATCAAAATTCAGTGCTTACACCCAGCCACAAGCACCAGTGATCAGTTCACACAATAGAACAGCTAATGACACCCATCAACCACAGAGAAGGATCGCTGCCACCACTGATTGCAGTGAAACTTCTTAATCCCTCCATCACAATACACTGATTAACACATATTCTCCTGCATAGGACAAGTTTCCCCACAACTATAACACCCCACCGTCTCACTCACTCTATACTCCAGAGAGAACACCTATTCCCTGAGCTCCTTGCCCTCTGAAGATGCCGGCCACAGAGTCTGGCAAAACATCAGGAAGAAAAACTTCCAGAACACAGCCAAACAGCCCCAAAAACGCACAACAGCTATTCCCCATTATACTTTATCAGGATATCTTTAAATGGTAGCATAAATTTTCCTTACAGCGTAATGAGAGAAACTGATCTTATAGATATTCATTTGTAGGGAATAGTCACATTGTGACTGAGTGACCCAGATCATTGACAACTGATGTTGCTAAGATACAGTACTTCCTGTTCTACCCTTGTAATGGCAGTCCCCTAGCCAGACAGGTCCATAGAGCTAGGTACACCAAACCTATCTCTGATGTAGAAGCAGCCTTTTGGTTATTCATTGGATTGTGGTCAGAAAGAAACAAAAAATACTCTTTTCTTTGCCATCTTTGACCATTGCCCGCCACAAAAATGTTTTTTACACCGACACTTTCAATATTGTATTTGTAAACTAAAAGACATAAGAATCCCTCATTATACTCTGTCTTACAAAAACAGGCATGTTTTTAAAAAACACATTTTAAAATGCATCTGTGTTGAAACTTGAAACATACAGTATACGTCTTGCTTCTGATTCGTTGCCAGTTTTTTTTTAAAGGCACTGAAAAGCACTTTGTCTCCATTATACACCAGAGGCTTTTTGGCATTGTCAGAACAAGGTTATTTTAGGTCAACTGGCTTTTTTAACCAACAAACTTAAGAAATTATCATGCTATGACATATTTGTTTATAGCTTTTGTGCTGCAGTTCTTGTAGAAACAATTATCCAGTGATGAAAAATATTTAGCTTATAAAGCATGAAGTGTGGGCTAGTCAAGTATTTGATTACTTTCCTGACTAAAGTGCTATAAATTAGGTTGTTCTTTCCATCATTTTTTCATATAGTCTGAACCTACACATACCTCACAAGAACATAACAGGATCTCTGAATGAGCCTAGGTTTTGTTCTTAGTGTAGACTCGGGATACATTCTTAAATTACATTATTTTGAAGAGAAATAATTGACAAATGATCTGTTAAAAATAGATCCAGATTATATTAATAATTATTATTATATTATTTTATTAATTATACTATAATATAAGTTATTATATTAATAATAACTTATACTGGTGTACATAAGCAACAGAATAATAATTAATAGTGTATATCACAGTGATTCACTTCTAGTTAAAGAGGCCCTGCTTAGATTCATTGTCACACCACAAGTTAGCATGCAACAAGAAATACAGTGGAACCTTGACTTACGTCATTAATCCGTTCCAGTGGTCTAGACTTAAGTCAAACATGACTTAAGTCAAACGAACGTTTCCCATAGAAAACAATGGGAAAGCAGATTAATCCGTTCCAGATTATGAAAAAGACCCCCGAAAACAGCAATTTAACACAAATTTGACAGGGATAGGAGATTCCTTCTGGGGATGTAAATGAAATGTCTCTTCAAAGAGAGGAGGAGGCAGTGGAATTATAGTCCACAAGTTATATGCCTACACTTTTTAATGTTCATAGCAACAATGTCTAACATTTAAGTTTTACTAATTTGTAACCTGACGTTCCAAGTTCTGATCAACTCTATGCTTACCATTAGAGTCCCACAACTTTACAGCTCCCAACTAAAATGCTTCCATTGTGGACCAGACTTCTGCAGCCAGATTTTTTACAAGACTGAGCCAACTGTCTAACCAGCGAGGCCAGCCCCGAGCTCCCGGCCCTTCTTCTCCGGCAGCAGCAGCAGCTTCGGTGAGGCCGAGGACCAGCTCCAGGTGCTCTGAGCTGCCCTCGCCAAAGCCGCCGCTGCCGGAGGAGGGGAAGAAGGCAGGAGCAGTTTGGAGGCGGCAGCCGCGATGCTGGGTTGTGGCTGCCGCCCAATTCCGGTGCCTTGCGCCGGGGCTCCGAGATGTAAGTCAAAGCCTGCGACTTAAGTCAAACAGGCTCCTTCTTGCTGCAAGTCAAATATGATGCAAGTCAAGCAGTATGTAAGTCAAGGTTCCACTGTACAAGTAGCAGCACTCTTAAGTAGCAGTAGTACACTGCTGTGATTTGGCATTGTGCTTATGCCATTGTATATAAGCAAAAGGATTCTTGCCATTATTTAAACCAGCAAATGTTTCAAACCAATGATTGTAGTATCATTAAAAATATAACACTTATATGGATAACTGTGTAGTTTGTTATTTGAAAAATTCATGGCAAAAAGTATGTAAATATATAGAATCATAGAATAGTGAGTTTGGAAAGGATCTACAAGGCCATCAATTCCAACCTCCTGCTCCATGCAGAAATTCAAATCAAATGATATCTGCCAGGTGGTTGTCCAATTTCTTTTGAATGCCTCCAATGATTGAGCACTCACCAGCTCGCGAGTTATTTGGTTCTATAGCCATACTGCTCTAAGTGTTTGGAAGTTTTTCCTGATATTCAGCCAAAAGCTGGTTTTTTATAACTTGAGCCCATTGTTGTGTGCCCTACACTCAGGGATTATTAAGAATAGATCCTGCCCCAACTCTGTATGACAGCCCTTCACATATTTCCAAAGTGCTATCATATCACACCCCAGTCTTCTTTTCTCTAGGCTAAACATCCCTAGATCTTTCAGTATTTGCTCATAGGGCTTGATTTTCTGCCCCCTGATCATCCTTATCACCTTCCTCTGAACTTGTTCACAAATGTCTCATGGTATATTGATGTATGTAAATAGATATCTTGTCACATACATGCAAAAGAGTTCCTGTGTAGAGTATAGAATCATAGAATAATGGAGTTGGAAATGGCCTGTAAGGCCATTGAGTCGAATCACTCACTACTCAATGCAGGAATCAAAATCAAAGAACATTTGACAGAAAGTTGTCTAATTTTTTTCTTGAATACCTCCAGCAAAAGAAAGCTCATCAGCTTCTGAGAAAATTGGTTCCGTTGTCATACTGCTCTAACAGTTATGAAGTTTATCTTGATATGTAACAGAAATTTGATTGGCTATAACTTGAATCCATTACTATATGTCCTGCACTCTGGAATGACCGAGAGCAGATCTTGCCCCTCCTTTACTGAAATATCTTTCAAGTATTTGAAAAGTGCTATCATATCTCCCTGTTCCCCCAACTTCTTTTGTGAAGGCTAAGCATGCCTAGTTGTTTCATTCTGTCCTCATAGGGCTTGGTTTCTCGTCCCTTGATCACCCTTTTTGCCCTCATTTGAAATTGTTCCATTTTGTCTGCATTCTTCATCAAGTGTGGTGTCTAGAACTGGATGCAGTTTTCAAGATGAGACTTATCCAGTGCCGAACAACTGGCTACCAAAGTATTTCCCTTTCCCTTTTTACTCCTCTTCTGAGAAGTGGTAGGATGGAAAACTATCTAGGCTCCAAAATACTCGAGTGTTCTTCATGGAACTTCAAAATCTGCTTTTTTGGGAGGGGGGGGAGTTCCTCTTGGCTTCATCATTTGTTTCCATGTGGGTAAAAAGTAAGTGATATGTCACGCCCCAAATCCAGCATCCAAGGAGACAACATATCCATGAACCTTCATGGCATATTGCAGATTCAATCCAATGTATAGGGAGGCTCCTCCTCCTCCTCCTCCTCCTCCTCCTCCTCCTCCTCCTCCTCTTCTTCTTCTTCTTCTTCTTCTTCTTCTTCTTCTTCTTCTTCTTCTTCTTCTTCTTCTTCTTGAAGGGTATGGGTTCAGTGCTTGGCTTAGTGTCAGCAGGACTCAGATCCTCCTGCAGGATCTTGTGTACACATTCCTCTGCTTCCTGTGTGCCTGACTCCTCTTCAAGAAATTGAAAGTGGTTTTGCAGTTCCATGCTGAAAAGTGTCTTCTTCTTCGGCACCTTCTAAGTTAACTCTTTTTCATGATGCTTCCTCCATTATGTTTGTTCTCTGGTCATCCTTTTCCTCCTCTGCATTGTCTTGCTCTTCTGCCTCCAGTGCCTCCTTTGCTGCTTGCTGTTGCTCAAGAGTTCTATGTACTCTTCATCTTGCCTTACAATTTCGTGTGACCCCCTTGCTGCTTTAGCTCTGTCACTTTTTCTTCCAACTGTGCTACCAGTTTGCACTTACTGCATGTGTACACTGTGTTGTTCTCAGGCACAAAAACAAACATTGGACATTATTTGCAGGTTCCCACCACAGAAATGTCCCTTCCCTCCATAATCCCTGTTACCTGTTTTACTTTCTTTTTGCTTATGGATACACTTTACTTTATCTTTCCTGTCTTGAAGAATGCTGGGAAAGTCCACTAATATGTAATTAAATGCAGAAACCAAAATTTACTATTAGGGGCCTTAGCCACAGAATTCGCCCATTAAACTGCTATTGGCTTTCCATGTTTGGAGGAGGGGGAGGAGGGGGAGGATTAAGACGAGGAGACATAGTGAGGATTTGAATTCCCAGACTCTGGTTCTGCTGCAAGATACTCAAACCATTGAGCTATCCAGAACGATGAAGATTGGGTCTCCTGTAGAAGGGTGTTGGGTGGCTCATTGTTATGAAATACAGTAAGCCCCCGCCCTTTCACAGTTCATATACTGCCGTCCCGGTATATCACGGGACTGCAATATATGAAAAAGCTGCCCTGTGGTAAGCTGGAAAGGCCTGTTTCAGGCCTCCTGCACTTACCCCAGGCCTTGTGTTGCCCTGAACAGGCCTCCAACAGCCTTCCCAGGCCATCGGGGGGCCCCAAGTGCTTCTCGCCGAACTGGAAGTGACTGACCTCAGGGTCACTAGAAAGCACTTTTGGGGCTTCCGAGGGCCTCCAAAAGGCCCTTAGAAGCCCCAAAAGTGCTTTCTAGCTATCTGGAGGTCACTTCCAGTTTTCCAGAAGTTAATTACAGTTTGACTGTAATTGACTTCCGGAAAAGTGGCGAGAAGCAGTTTTCACTTCCATAAAACTGGCGAGAAAAGGGCGAGAAGTGCTTTTGGGGGCTCTGGTGGCCCAGGAAGGCTGTTGGAGGCCCGTTCGGGGCAGCGCGAGGCCTGGGGTAAGTACAAGATGCCTTGAACAGGCCACCCAGTCCTCACCTGACCCTGCATCCGCATATCACGGATTTTTAATTATTGCAGGTCGGGTTGGATCCCTAACCCTCGTGCTAGGTGGGGGGTACTGTATTGAGGACTTCATTGCTCACTACTTCAGAATCAGGAAAATATTTGAGCCATTTACTACTTTGTTTGGTCTGTTCATGTGGATATTTTTTTTTCAGTAACTGTTTTTCTGATTGTTTTCCAGTTGCTATAGACCACCATGTACAGTTCGAACGAAACGCTGTGAGCCTGGATTTTCTTACAGTGAAGAAGTATGCCGTTGTGTACCGACATACTGGAAAAGGCCACTTATCAATTAGAAATGAAGATAACAACTGACAGTTTCGTGTACATTTTTCCTGTTCCTGTTTTCATGAGACTGCTCTCATTGTGGATTTACTGCGCAGAAGAGACATTATAGGACTCTCTTGAGACGGACTTATTTGTGCTCTAAGGCACCTGAAAAAGAAGAAATAAGCAAAACTTGGATTTTCTTCATTATAAAGAACTCGCCGAGGACTCAATATTGCCAATGGCGAAACAACCTAGGCTTCTTTGCGGGGTTTTTTTATAAAGATAATGACTATATAATTTATTTCCATTAAAAATATTGTACCGCATTTCTGCTTATAGCAGTAACAATTGTTAAATTTCACTGTGATCAATATTTTTATATCGTTCAAAATATGTTTTAAATAAAATGAAATTGTATTATAAGTCACTGTTCTTGTTACATATCAATGTCGCTGCAGTCCAGAAAAAAACGGAATGGTAACTTGAAAATCTATATCTATAGTTAAACCACTGAACAAGCAGTATATCCAGATATCTTTTTGGCTACCCAGCAACCTGCCCGGGCTAGCAGTGAAAGGCAGGCTAACATGCTGCCTTTCATTTCAGCCTTATGCTAGCTTAGCACCCTGCAAAAGCGAACTTGGAAGCTCTGTGCAAACCAGTAAGCAGTCATATGTAGTTAAGCACAAACAGAACTTGGCATGCTCCAAGGAATCTTAAGGCAGAATAAAATTATGGCCTTTAAAAGTGACACCTCTCTAATGAGAAGTGAAATAAAAATCAAAGCTTTCAGTGAGACTTTGCTTCAGATTTCTTCTCTGGGGAGTCTCGTTAGATTTCTTGGAAGTTTTGCAACCATCTTTTTTCTAGAAATGTCAAGCTGCACAGGATTATTATGGTTCCTGCAAAGAAGGGTGTATTTCCTGCACAAGATTCACAGGAAAGAGCTTCAAGCTGCACAGGGTTTGGCAATTTTCTGCACAGGTGTATGATATAAAAAGGAGTGAACAAGACAAAGCTACCATTTGTGTGGAAAGTTATGTGAGGAGCTTTATATTGATACAGTATCTAGAAGGCAGCTGAGAATGAGAAATGTTTAAGCACATTCCTGCACTCGTGACAGTATAGCAAGTGTGGTCAATTGCGGCCAGACACCTGGACTGAAATTCCCTTATTTCTCACTGTCGGAAAGCCAAAGTTGTCAACTTTGTTATCTTTCCTCTTAACAACTCACATTTAGTCTGGATGAGTGGTCTGCTGATTCACCAGCCCTGAAACAGCCCCTTCTTTATGGCACGTACTGTCAGGTTAGAAAGTCTGGTGGACATGAACAACTTTCCTATCAGCCTTATAGACCTTTATCGACCAACCTCCTAGGAAAGATGAGAAGCCTGTGTTCACCACAACTGGCATTTAGCTCTAAAAAGGTTAATTCTAGTGTGAAGCAGATAACCATTCCAAATCATATCAAAGTTCCTCTGAGTATCAAACTAAAATAAGTTGGTCCATTGTTGCCAAGATTTCCGCCAACATCAGCTTGTCTAGTTCTAAAGCTTTACTTGTATACGCCACTTCTGTATTTCATAAGCATAAAACTATATATATCACAGTTGTTGGAAACACGTAACTTTTTGAGGAGTTACTGGAACCTTTTTAGCTGTAAAAGTTACAAACAAGAACTTGAATCATATTTCAATCAAATATACCGGAATATTCTCAAAGGCTTTCACGGTCGGGATCTGATAGCTGTTGTGAGTTTTTCAGGCTGTTTGACTGTGTTCTGGAAGTTTTTCTTCCTGATGTTTCACCAGACTCTGTGGCCGGCATCTTCAGAGGGCAAGGAGCTCGGGGAATTAGGAGTTTGCACTGTGATCTGGGATCTATACCCCAGAGCACAGAGAGAACTCCTAGTTCCCTGAGCTCCTTGCCCTCTGAAGATGCTGGCCACAGAGTCTGGCAAAACGTCAGGAAGATAAACTTCCAGAACACGGCCAAACAGCCCAAAAAACTCACAATAGCTAAAAATATCTGAACTCATAGCTTAAAGAAGGCACAAGCAGAAAACCAGAGGGTAAATCTCTCAACTGCATCATTTAAAAGCATTCTGAGTTTGGCATAATAGGGCATAATAGACTAGATAGCATTTCAAGTACATTTTCTATACCCTGCAAAGATGAATCTGCCTGTAGAGCTCACTTTTGTTGCACCTTTCTGCATAGTCTGTTCCCTGTGAATCATACACAATAATATTTGAAATACGGGTTGTAATTTTTATTTATTAGGGATAGTTGCCTGCATGAATGCAATAATATTAGTGTTTCTGTTTTGCTGCTTTGTAACTTACAGGTATGGTTGAAATGTTATGATAGAAAGTGACAAAGAAGAGATGCAATGCTAATTTTGTTTTTAAAAATCCATCTAAGATCTTGCACTAAATTATGGGCCCTAAATTATATTATAAAACTTGTAGATGATTGATAGTAGAGCTGGGCTATAAAGAAGATTGATCGCCGCAGAATCGATGCTTTTGAGCTGTGGTGCTGGAGGAGAGTCTTGAGAGTCCCCTGGACTGCAAGGAGATCAAACCCATCCATCCTGAAAGAAATCAACCCTTAATGTTCACTGGAAGGACAGATTTTGAAGCTGAGGCTCCAGTATGTTGGCCACCTCATGAAGAGGGAGGACTCCTTGGAAAACTCCCTGATGTTGGGAAAGATTGAAGGCAAAAGGAAAAGGGGACGGCAGGTAATGAAATGGTTGGATGGTGTCGTCGATGCAACAAATTTGGATTTAACCAAACTCTGGGAGGCAGTGGAAGATAGGAAGGCCTGGCGAGCTCTGGTCCATGGGGTCATCATGAAGAGTCGGACACGACTGAACGACTGAGCAACAACAACAACAACAACAAAAGAAGGAATAATACATGTAGTTGAACAACTAGATGGTCAACAACCCTTCCATAGCTCTGCTTCAACTCTTTACAAGTGCCTGCATATATTTATGAATGTTGTATCTAGGGTTTCAAATCCTATTTTCCTTCCCATAGCTGTTCATGTTCTTATTGACGCAAACATGCATTCATGGAGACCACAACTTGGTAACCCCTCTCCCTCGCCAATAGTGTTGCTTCAAATGAACAACCGGACCAAATGGAGGCAAACCATGCATGCTGCTACTTTAAAAAGTAATTAGTATTTCTTCATGTAAAATTGAGAATAATGATGAAGCCAAACTTCAAAGAATAGTAAGTTTACAGAATAATGTGGAACTGGAAAATCTACTAACTGTAATTCATAATGAAAACTTGTATCCACCAAATATCAACTTCTTTTGTTTTCCAGATTCTTCCTTAGAAATTCAGTACAAAGTCACCTGAAACAATCTGGGTTGTTTTATAGCTGAAATAACAATTGTCAGTGATTTTCAGGAACTGTGGTTTCATTGGAACCAAAAAAATTTTTACAACACTGTAATTTGGGATTGTAGCATTCGTGTTCTTCAAGAAGGTAAATTTATAATCCCACTCCTTTGTACTCTACACTACTAATCAACTCTCCCTCCTCTTCCCCCTCCCCTAGCCACCCCCCCAAACTCTGAATATCTGGTATGAAATGTAATAATAAAAAATTATTAATCAAAATCATTAATTGCTGGTTGAAATTGCTGCGTAAATTACGGTTTCAGTTAGTAATTAAAGAACAATCTAAGGTTTTTGCAAGTCTGAAATGTCACACTGACGTTGCTTTGTTTGTTAACATTGGCTGAAATTCAGTTGGTTAGAGTAATAAGTTGCAATGAGAGTAGGCCTATTGATTCAATGTAACGCATGGAGTTTTCTTACCAAGTCTCCTGAGTTAATGGGCCTACTCTAATTGTGACTTACTAAGCTAAACAGAGGTTCAGTCAGAGAATTCATTTCTTATTACATGTATAGCCCACTTGACCACTGAAGAGCTGGAGAAGAGGACATGGTGGACCCTTTTCCCCACTGACCTCACAAAAATGCAGTGAGGTAGATGAATGGAGAGATAGCAACTGGACAAGGGTCATCCACATGAAACCATGGTCTGTCCTAGCCTGGTTCTGATACTCTAATTGTTGATTAAATGCCATTTCCCAGTTAATACACCTTTAGGATCAATATGGTAAAAGTAGTTTGACTGTAACTGTTGGCTAAAAATATTTTACTCAAAGAAATGGGATATAACTTTGTCATAATGCCAACTTTTTTTTTTTTACAAAAAGCTGACTCCCTTCCAGATAGAAAAGGTATACGCTAAACAAAACTGAATGGTAAACAATACAGTTCACCATTATTCGGGTTGGATTTAAACAAGCAAACAAATACCTCTAGATTTGAAACAACTCGAGATTTAGCCTAATTTAATTAACTATGTCTATATAACATTATCCATTCTGTTTCAGGGCTGTTGTAAATTGAAGGACAGAGCTTTTAAATGTGCCCCATAAGACTCTTTTCATTTTCTACTACTACAAGAACTGTTAAATATTTCCTACCAGTAACATGCCTGGCACTGATGACAATTTTGTCCAAAGGCTTATGCATCCAATGGCTTTTGGGGAAGACTGATGGGGTGGTAGAGTATTTGCTAGAGTCTGTATCAGAGAGCAGTGTTTAAGTAACAAGATATTTATTTGGTTCTTGAATGATTTCTGCTAGTTGCCCAAACATAACCCAGTGTTCCCTAGTTTAAATTAATGGAATACATTATTCCTTTAAAAGTAACGAGAGGAGTCTGATTGTTTGATATGGCTAACCTATCTCTTAGGTCTCTAAACTAGTCCCTATTTTTCCATTGAGATTTAAAAAGAAACGAGGCCTAACTATAATGTCACTTAAGTGTCACTAATGACCTTGGTATAATCTTGAACTGGATATAGTAACTGTAGATACAAAGAAATCCAAGATAATACATAAGTAGTATCTCATTTCCCAGTGCCCACCTATCCACATGAGCACACAGGACCTGGAAGCTTCTAGAAGCAGTCATTCTCCCATTTTCAGTCAGCATGATAGCACACTTTAATAACTGAGGGGTCCATATGCACAATCTGTGTGCTAATCCAAATGCAAATGGAATTTTTCATTCCTTTTTATGTAATCTCTCCCCCCCCCCAAATTAGGTTGGACTTTATTATTGGATTCTGTTGAATGATATTTATTACTTTTAGGAGGGGAAAGCCAATGTCTTATAATCTATAATAATGAGTACTCAATAGCCTCTCTTAAAGTACTGTAAAGATATGTTAGAGACAACACCGGCATAGATTTATTTAAACATCAGCGGGCAAGAGCAAGGAAACAGTCTGCTGCAAAGTCGACAGCTCAGCTGTTCAAATCCCGGGTGCCACACAGTACAGTGCACTCTCATTTGTTAACCCCAGCTCCTGCCAACCTAGCAGTTCAATAGCATGTAAATGCAAGTATATAAATAGGTACCACTGTAAAAAAGCGGGAAGGTAAACAGTGTGCCGTGTGCAGAAATGCATTTAGCCATGCCGGCCACATGGCCACAGGCTTCCACAACACTGCCTCTTTGGCTTAAAAATGAGATGAGCACCGCCCCTAGAGTCAGACACAACTAGCATGCATGTGCGGGGGAACCTTTACCTTTTTTACCTTAAACACAATGTTGCTTGTACTCTATATTATAGATTCTGTATTTTCATTTTTTAAAAAGTTTGCAGACACTTTTACTGAGAGTGTCTGAACCATCTAAATGGTGAGTAAAAGTTAAACAAAAAGCTATAAAGTTTATTCTTTGTATTAGACATGAATGTAACTTGAGTAGGCCAGTTAGATTCCAGTGAACATGAGTGAGCTGGGAAGATAGGGAAGTATTTTTTAAAAATACCTCAATCCTCCTGATCTTACTTTCAGAGGAGGAGGAGAACATTCAGTTCTTCATTCAGACCTGGGGCAGTTTTCAGCTTTTAAACCCATTGTGTTTCTTTTTACAGCAGCATCTCACAGTCTTTTGGGTCTCTTTCCCCCCCCCCCCCCTCTGTGAAGTCTGCTGTAGAAAATCTATGTTCTTCAAACTAGGCTACAGGAGGGGCTTCTAACTTCGAACAGGTCTCTTGCATTTTTGGATGCTGTCCACTTTTCTAACTTGCACCAAGTTTTGTTGGTGGTGGTTTTTATTTTGAATCATAGCTTTTCCAGTTACGATCTGGATTATGGCATCATAGTATTTGTCCACAAATATCTGTGCACAAGTACTGTTTATCTTAGTGGAATGGCAATTGGACCTTTCTCTCTCCCTTGCTAGATAGCTCCATGTGTTAGATATCTGGCTATGGATCCAAAGGTTGAGTGTTCCGTTCCCCACTGCCCATCCCAGAAGAAGAGCCAGCCAGTGTGGCCTCTCAGAAGAAGGGAACAGTAAACCATTTCTGAGTACTCTGTATATGGAAAACCCTAAAAAGGGTCTCCGGTAAGTCAGTACTGACTTTATAGTGCATGATTATTGCTTTCTCCTTGCCTTGTTTCCCATAATTTCCTTTTTTTTCAGGAGGGGTCCAGGAGGCACCTGGAGAATCACAAAAATGGCCGTGGGAGGATGAAGAGCATGTCTGATGTGAGATCAAGCTGTCTTTAGAGATGAACTGGATGCATAGCATACCAGGGGTTAAGGCACACATGTGCAGTAACTTCCTTGAAACCTTCTAGCAAAGTCTAGTAATTACCTCCTACTCCCTATATAATCCATAGCTCTGCCCATCTTCAGTTCCTACTTTTCCACTGCTGTAGTAGCTTCTCCTGCTCCTTCTGCTGTTGCCTGGTCCCCTCCCCCCATAAAGCTAAGAAATGACATTACTCATTCTTCTTCTTCTTCTTCTTCTTCTTCTTCTTCTTCTTCTTCTTCTTCTTCTTCTTCTTCTTCTTCTTCTTCTCTTCAAGCACTGTCCCTCCTGTGGAAATAAGATACCGTTCTCAGATAGTCACTCTCTCTGCCTTTTTTTGCCTTGGAGAGGGTCATCTCCAAGCCTCCTGTAAACAGTGTCAAAGGTTCACAAAAACAGCACTCCAAAGCGGACTCCACAGGCTCTGTTCCCATCTTTGTGAAAAGTCACTGAGTCCCTACATGGACGCAACATTGACACCAGCCTCTGCAACCTAAACGACTAGCCCAACAGTTTCCCAAACATTGACAACGGTCTCGGTACCACAGGTGGAAAAGACTAAGTCTAAACCGCCTCCTAAGCCGAAATCGTCATCAAAATCCAACAAAACGCAAAAGCACCCATACTTTGACTCCGACAACGGCTGTGAAATCGGCAACTTTACCGGCATTGTCATCTTGCTCAGGATCGAGCCCAAAGTCTACCATTCTCTATTCTAGAGCTCTGGTAGTCATTGATTCTCCCTCTAATGAGGACGTACCTCCTCATGATAATGCACAGGTTCTTCTGCCTCCAAGATTGACACATTCAATCACTTGGGGAGATGTTTCCACTGAGATGCCAACTATCCTTCAGAGGCCTTCAAACTTGGATTCCAGGCCAAGCATGGATTCGGATTCATCTACCGCTCCTTCTAAGGCTCCAACTCCTCTGTGTTCCGAGGTCGAGCCTCCTAAAATATGCCAGTAGCCTTCAACCCCGATGTTTTCTGATGTTAAACCTTCTACAACATCAAAATGCTTTGAGCCTCGTCAACACCAACATCATTCTGTGTCTTATAACTCCATTTCCACTACACCACTGAGGAAAATGCAGAAAATGCAGTATGTGGATCAAGATTGGTCCCTCGATAGCAAACAAGGTCAATACCAACCTTAAATGCTTGCACTTCGAATCTGAGAAGGTTATATATGTCAAACCTGAATATGTGGAGCTATCATCACAGATGTCTAAGCATCGATATTGTTAGACCTACTCTTCTTCCTCTGATTCCACTCTGCCTGAACGTCGAGGTCGAGATCAATACTATGATTCAGGCTCATCTTATCCATCTCAACATCGTAAATGCAGAAATCAACATTGATTCCCACAATATGACTCAGAAACTCCTTCTCCACCTTGATTCCAAGTGCAGCTCCCTAGGACCTTGGCTGCAAATAAATAATCAAAGGCTACTACTCAGCACCGTGCCTTTCAAAAGACAACACAAGCCACTGATGCTCAACCACCTCCTTCGTAAAAACATCATGATAGGTCCACTCACAAACAATCTTCAGTTCCAACCACATTGCTTCCATCATAGTAGTCTAAGCAGATTCCAACATCTAGGAAGGGAAAGGTCTACAAAATATCTGACTTCAACCTAAATCTCCAGTACCTCAAGGGTCTCTTCAAATAGTTCTCTGACAACTCACCAGACACCCATTCAAACCATTAGCAAAGGCATCTGATAGACTCTTGTTCTTAAAAACTGCCTTTTTACTAGCTATCACCTCGGCTAGAAGAGCCAGCAAATTAGCCGCCCTAAGGGTAGACCCTCCGTACCTGCAATTCCACCCCAACAAGGTTACCTTGTCTCCAGATATCACCTTCTTACCTAAGGTTGTTTCTCCTTTTCACTTGGACAACCTTTCCATGCCAACCAACTATGGATTTAGAACGTTCTCTCCATACATTGGATGTAAAAAGAGTACTATCATACTTCCTGGCTCGGACGGCCCCTTTATCTGCACCTATGGCACCAAAACTGGCCTCCCAGCTTCTCCTCAAACCGTAACTAAAAGTATTGTTTCCACTATTAAGCTGGCCTATGAACTAGCCAAGCACCCCTTGTCGCCCACAGTTCATGCCCACTTGACATGCTCAATATCTACTTCCACAACCTTCCTTAAAGGGGCTACCATACCTGAAATTTGCAAGGCTGCTACATGTTCTTCTTCACTGACCTTTGCCACTCACTACCACCTTGATATCCAGGCTCGTGCTGATTCTGTGTTTGGCCACTCTGTGCTCACCTCTATCCTGCTGTTACGGCCCACCTCTGGTAAGTCAGCTTGCTACTCACCCATTGTGTGCAATCACAGAAGAACATGAAGATGAAACAAGGGTTACTTACATGAACTTTAGTTCTTTGAGTGGTCATTCTGTGATTCCACACAAGCACACCCATCATTCCCCTCAATCCATCATGCTAGTTCTATTGCATTTATAGATAGTGGCAGATCAATGGGGAACTGAGGTAAGATGGGCGGAGCTATGAATTATATAGGGAGTAAGTCCTTACCAGACTTTGCTAGAAAGTTCTGAGAAGTTACTGCACATCCGTGCCTTAGCCCATTGTGTGGAATCACAGAATCACCACTCAAAGAACAGGTAGTAAACTTTGTTTTTGCCATAAATGTCACAATGGGGACAAGGGTATTTTTCTGACCTCTAGGGTTGGGTATACTGTATGGGTTGTTGTTGTTGTTGTTGTTGTTGTTGTTGTTGTTGTTGTTGTAGCAGCAGCTTAAATTTAGCTTAAATTTTCATTCCTGTACATCACACAGGGCCTTTTTACACGACCCCTAAGATCCGATGGCCACTTAAATTCGGACCAGAGATCTTAGGGGTTCATCGCTCTTCCTCTGTCCCCACCCCCCTCCGCACTTCCTGGTTGCTGGCTGCGTGAGGGAGGGAGAAAAAAGAAAGAAAAGAATGCCGGGTTACCTCCGTTCTGTTCCCGGCAGCATTCAGATCTCTTAAAGGGGCGGGGGGGGGGGCAGAAAAACAACAAACAGAAGCCAGGAGAGCCACGCACTCACTATCCCTTCACCGGATCAAATATTTTTCACATCCAAAAAGCAAGTACCTGAAAGCTGCGCTTAGTGGGCGGGGTCGCACTTAAATACGGAGCTGGTGGGTAAACAAATCTCCGGAGCTGGGAGCCATTTGCCCCGGAGTTTAGGGGTCGTGTATAAACGCCCACAATGTTCATGTATTTTTATCTCCAAAATACTTCAAAAATAGAGGTTATAGTCAAAATATGTGTAAACAACATCATATATTAATATAAAGGAAATATAAACCATAAATAAAGTGCCGCCCCAGAAGACCTGAACTGCAAACATATCTGAGAACTATAGGCAGGCCAAAGCCCCATCAGAACACAAGTACACAAGACATGTACAGGCTAGTAGGGAATCGGCAAAGCTCACCAGCATGTTTTCTTCTATTTGGATGTGTCAGTACAAGCCCCTGCAAAAGACATTGCAGCTGTCCACAGACATTTGCCATTCTAAAGTGTGAGACTTTGATTTGGAAGAGAACAGATATCTGCACCTCAGAATGAGTGAACTGGAGTGATTCACAACACTGACAAAGTACCATATCATGCCCTATAATTAATTCCTGTCACTTTGAAAGACAGAGAATGTGATGAACAGACAGGAACATACTGGTGGGAAATCATCAACTTGTGAAAATTTAGAAGCTTCTAGAGATAGGAAGTTGTAAATTCCCATAAATTTCTAAGTTATAAAAAATGTACTGTGCGACATGCTGTAATTCAAACTCTACTGTACCAATAAAATAATAAACCACTCACGTTAGCCAAGCCTGCTTAGAAGTATAGCTGTCATCTGTTCTTCTCCCATGATAAGCTGCCAATATTTTTCGCATCATTCCTCCTTTTCACATTGGTCCATGCAAATGAGAGACTTCTGCTGCTGAATTTGACAATGTAAAATACAGCATAAGTAAATGCATGTGCTACCTTTTATATGACTGCCCATACTCAAAGTGAATTCAGCTACCAATATTTGTTGTTTTTATCTGCTGTCAAGTTGTTTCTGATTTATAGCAACCCTTATAAGCAATTATCTCCAAAATGGCCTCTATCATTCACAGCTCTTCTCTGACATTGCAAACTCAAGGCTGTGGCTTTCTTTACTGACACAACCCATTTGACATTGTGCTTCCTTTTGCTTTCAGTATGTCATGACATCACCATCTTTTCCAGCCAATCTTGTGTTCTTGTGATATAACCCAAGTCTTTTTTGCTGTCCATAACATACGCAAAGCTCTCCTTCAACACCATGTTTCAAATGAATCCATTCTCCTTCTGGCACCTTTCTTCACTATCCAACCTTCATCATAACTGGAAACACAGTAGTACGGATGATCTTGCCTTGGTGTCCAGAAACCTTTCCTTAAAATAAAGGCCTTTCCCCTAGTTTCTTCCTAACTGCTCTGAGCCTCAGTCGTTTTCTGATTTCATGGCTGAAGTCTCCATTTTGATTTATGAGTGAACCACGGTATTGTAGGTATTTAGCCATTTTGATTTATTCATGGTCAACCTTAAAAATATGTAATTATTCTGTATGCCCAACTGAAGTCTTGCTTTTGCACTTCCTTCTTGAACCTCAATTGCTAGCAGTTTCAAATCATTAGTGTTCTCTGCCAGCAGTGTGGTGTCATCTGCACATTTTATTGCACCTTTTGCTCACCAATTTTCATTTATTTTTCACCTGCATCCATTTAAATAATGCTTTATACACATGGATGCAATAGACAGGGGTTGAAATAAAGTGTTCTGCTTAAAGTGTTCTACTTATATACCCCCCATACCACTTCAACTAGTCTCTGGGTGGTTTACAGTTTAATTACAGCATGCAGGCTACACATCCCCCCCACACACCCCACCAAGCTGGGTACTCATTTTACCGACCTCAGAAGGATGGAAGGCTGAGTTAACCATGAGGCTGCTACCTGGGATTGAACCCCAGGTCGTGAGCACAGTTTACCTGCAATACAAGCATTTAACCCCTGCACCACGAGGGTCCTAAATAAAACATTGTCTGACATTTCTGGTTCTCCAAATTCCATCCCAATAGTGGAAATATTCTCAATATAGGCTAGGCATCAGGACAATTAAACATTGTGCCATAACAAGTTCTTTCAACAGTCCATGGCTCTTTATGATGCACATGGTCAAGGGCTTTAGTGTGATCTATAAAGAACAAACTGATTTCCTTCTGAATTTTTTGTGCATGTATTGATGACCAGAATATATTTTTATAAGGTTTATAACCCTCCATTCTCTACTGAATGCTTCTTTGAATATGGTTTGGAATAAGAAGAAAGGCAATGAGAGAAAAAAGAGGAAGCACACACACACACACACACACACACACACACACACACAGAGAGAGAGAGAGAGAGAGAGAGAGAGAGAGAGAGAGAGAGAGAGAGAGAAAGAGAACAGGATGAGAGAGAATCCACAGGGAGCAAGAGGGAAAGAAAGAAGAGACAGAGATAGAGACCAGGACCATAGAGAGAAAGGGCCTAGAAAGGGAAAGACGGAAGACGTAAACACAGAGAGAGAGGAGGAGAGAGAGAGCAGCCACAAAGACAGAGGAATCACACAGAATCATACACGTCTACACATGCACACACACACACATGCACATGCACATGCACGTGAAGAGGGAGAGAGGGTGGTTTTCCATAATGTCTTGTGGCCAAAGCCACCCAAAGTACATCTCCCACACACACACACACACACACACACACACCTCAATTTATTTCTTCCCTTCTCAGATGTTTAGGAAAACCAAGCCAGCATTTGTGTACTTCAAAGTGAGCTCTGCTCAGTTCAACAAGGCGTACTGCCAAGAGATCAGCTAGGCTGCAGCTCTGCACCTGTTCCTTTGGCTGTACAGTACATCTTTTCAAAGTGAGTGGCACCTTTCCGCAAGAGGGTATTTCAGCCTTATCACAGGTATAAGTGTAACTGAACTTGGTCAGAGCTCCCTCTCGGTACTCTGGCAAGCAAGCTTACATGCAGACAGAGTACAGTGGTGCTTCTTAAGACGAATTTAATTTGTTCCAGGGTTAATTTGTTTTATGAAAAATGTATCCTACGAAATGTAGTTTAACCTGGTTCCCAAAAGAATGCATTGTATTCGTCTTGCGAGGCGTCCCATAGGAAAAAAATCATCTTACAATGTTTTCCTATTCCTGGAAATTTCATTCATCTTATGAGTTTTTCGTATTAACGGGCATTCGTCATATGAGATACTACTATATCTAGAAATATTCTGGATGCTTCTGAACCAAGAAGCATTCCTTTGGGTAGACCATGCATAACTAGAACTATAGAAATCACAGCCTCAACTGCTTTGTGTTTGGCTGATAAGTAGTCAACCTACGGGAGGTGGTGGGAGAAATAGGTTCTGGTCTTTTCCTGTTTGGTGTCTTCTTATTAATGGAAGTGAGTTCAAGAAAGGTACATCATCTTGACCGCTGCCATTAGTACCATGAACAGTATTTCTGACCTTTCTGTGGAAAGATTGCCATTATTTATTCCTGTGGGCATGATACTGTAAAGCAATACTGAGCCATGTTCTGATGCTTTGAATTACATGGAACCAATATCCCATGTTTGTAAACCTAATGTTTTGAAGGGCTGATTCCCCCCCCCCTTTGCATTTCTTGATTTATTGGAGACTTGTTTTAAAAAGCACAATGAAAATTGAAGTAGGAGGGTTATTGTTTTTTCTGGGAACTGTACTTCCTCTTCATCCTTTCCTGATTTCTTAACCCCAAAGATAGACATTCCTTTAAATCATGTCTGTAGTGTATTGGCAGGATACTTAGTGCGGTATAAAGGTTCAAATTAGAAGCTTGAATTCAGGAGGTCTAGGCCTTCAAATGCCCATTGGTCCGTGCAAACTCATTGAGAGTGTGTTGAACTGATAAAACTGCTCCTTAAATATCTCACCTTGAAAACCCTATTAGGTTCATGTTAAGTTGATTTTCACTAACCCCACCCCAGTAACAATAGCATGCTGCCATATGATGCCCTCCACAATGTCATTGCACAAGTCTAAGAAACAAAAGATAATGTGAATTCCCATGTTTCTGCACCATCATGGTATAAGATTGTGGCCTTTAATGGGCAAAAATGCTGAAATATCCAGTTTGTTTACATAATTAGTTGTCCTGGGATAACAGCCATCCATTTCTGGTTTCTATATACATTCAAAGGGAATGAAGAGGCCAAAAATTGGGAGGGGAATCCCTGATAAAAACAAAGATTTGATTCATCTGATTTTCTGGATAAGTCATCTTGTAAACATCAGCAGCCTTGTTGTTTCTAGTATACAGAAATGGATGGAATACAGAGCTCTTAGAAAAGAATGTGACCTGTGAAGACAGTGTGTTTGATTTTCCAGTCCTTGTCTTTTAGAAGGCTCTGTAAATCGGTGACATATCTTTAGGTCAGTGGAGGCAAATAAATAATACTAATTTTCTCCGTGTGATTAATTCTCCAGTATATACAACCAAATGGGGACACGTGGAATAATCCAGCTGTTGTCACAAGGATATCTGTACTGGAGTCAATTCCATAATGGTAGCAACTTGAAAACAGCAGCTGCACTCATACAAACATCCATGCATAAGATACCAGTTCACTACAATATTACATGTGCAAGGATACAGATATTACGAAACAAACAAGCGAGTAAACAATATATGTGTGTTTGTGAGAACTAGACCTCTGAAAAGAGAACCACCAACATTCTGCATCTTGTCAACCTATACATAGATTAATTTATTAATTTATTTATTTTTGAGTATTTTTGCCCCACCTTTCTCCTTGGAAAAAGACCCAAGACAGCTTACAGTAATGAGGGACAATATACAGTCCAGTACAATTAAGGCATATTCAAGAATTAAGAACAAGGAATTGAGGGGAATCTTACACCATTAGAAGGCTACATTAAAGCTAAAAGAGAAAGTGAGCAGTTAAGAAATGAGTATAAATTCCATGTAATCATGTACGGCCAAACATCTAATACTTATGAGGGATAGGAACTAACAACTGATAACATAGTGTCAATGTAATCACACAAGGAGAGATATAGACACAAAGTTATAAGTGGTTATAAACACAACGTCTGTGAAGCCATGTATGGTTTAAAAAAAGGTAGAAGTTCCCCCCGCACATGTGTGCTAATCCTTTCTGACTCTAGGACCGGTGCTCATCTCATTTTTCAAGCCAAAGAGCCGGTGTTGTGCAAGTCATTTGCCATGTGGTAGATTCATATAGAAGACAAAATACTAGTCCATCATTCATGGAAAGCTCACCTGAAGAGAAAGGTCATTTACCTGTTTCCAGAAATGCAACAGGGATGGGGCAGTTCTGGCCTCTAGTGGGAGGGAGTGCAAGATTCTGGGTGCAGCAGCCGAGAAGGCCTTTTGATGTTTTCCCACGAAACGTAACTTTGAGGGTCATGAGATGGAGAGAACGGCCTCTCCTGATGACCTTAGCACCCAAGCCGGTTCATACTGTGAGATTCGATCTTTAAGGGCATAGCTATAGCTGATTGCATGGAGTGCTTTGTAGGATGGGGCCACCCCATCACTTTGACCCATTGAAACTTTTCTTCAGAAGTTTAGGGCAGCCAGGATATCACTAGGGTGTGGCCAGGGCCCAATGGCTTAGTTTTAAAAATAAAAAGCATGATTAAAAATCTACCAATATTATGTAATTAAGCAAAAGACCTAATCTTATTCCCATGTCAATGCAGCTGAGGATGGTTTTTAAAGGTTTTCATGTCCTTTAATTTTAAATTCCTAAGCAAATCTCATTACCCATCTGGTTTACTCTTTTATCATATTTTCAAGCCTACGACACAATATAAGACACAGTTTATTATCATAGTGGAATGACAGGAGCTCCAGTTGCCATGATCAGCTTCTGGATAAAGCTCAACTGGATGCTGAGATCCCAGGTTGCATAGTGCTTTTTTAGGTTGGGGCCAGGGATGTGCCCAATGGCTGATTGGCAGCCAGTGGAGCTGCTTTAATAGGGATGTAATGTGATCTCTGTAATCCACCCCAGTCAGCAATCTGGCTGCTGCATTTTGGACCCATTGAAGTTTCCTGAGACTTTTCTTCAGAAGTTCCACATAGAGCACATTACAGTAGGCCAGCCAGGATATCACTAGGGTATGCGTCACCGTGGCCAGGGCAGGTTTCTCAAGGAACGGGCATAACTGGCATACTTGCTTTAATTGTGAAAATGTGCTCCACCAGTACCTTAGTTTTAATACCCAATCATTACCTTAGTTTTAAAAATAAAAAGCATAGACATTTTAAAATGACTACTAGGAACCATCAACATTGTATAATTTTGGAAATGCATGTTGTTTGAAACATTCAGATACGTATATGCCTCTGATCTATTCCCTCTCATTTCATTTCCATAAGCTTTAAAAATCTACCAAATATTATGTAATTAAGCAAAAGACCTAATCTTATTCCCATGTCAATGTAAATCACTGAAAATATTGTTAAGCTTCTTCTCTAGGGATTCTCAACCGCAAATTGTGCTGAGGATGGTTTAAAGGTTTTCATGTCATTATAAAAATTATGGACCCAACCTGTTTCCGCAAAGGAGAATTAATATTGGCCTTGCAGAAGCCTTGACAAATTTAGTATTTCCACTTTAATTTTAAATTCCTAAGCAAATCTCATTACCCATCTGGTTTACTCTTTTATCATATTTTCAAGCCTACGACACAATATAAGACACAGTTTATTATCATATGTTCCTATCCTTTTCCTTTGGTCTATTTTAAACATCCCTGGAATGACAGAGAAAAATTTTGCTTCATCTTCCACACAATCCAGAAGTAGAGTCATGGCAACTGAACTTATTTTCTTAAAAGAAGTCCAGTTGCCATGACTCAGCTTCTGGATAAAGCTCAACTGGATGACTGAGAATCTTCACAGACATCTTCCACACAACAGCCACTTGGATATCTCAAGAAAGCTGCTACCTGTGGTATCTGTCAATGGCAAAATCCTGTTGCGTAGTATGCTGGCAGAAGAGTAATGGTATAACTGGCACACAATGAGAAATTGCTAATTAGTGATTCACTGTCAAAATCAATGGCAATATGATACTGCAAGTTGTATCATTGCCTTGCTGCCAATATAGCTGTGCAGCAGGACTTTGGTCAGGGTAAGTTACATTTTTCTCTATATATGCATTGAAGCATCTAACATACTTGCATGCCCCAGTAGTACAACTGGTGCAAGCTTCCTCAGGTCAGACACAGCCCAGTTGTCCTCTCATCGCCTGTAAAACGGTGAGTAAGTTCAAAGCAGAAGTCATCTACTGGAATAATTTCCCGGCATTGGCACTTCCATCATACAAAGTAGTGAGCAATTAATAACCAGTTCTTGCACTGTTTTGTTTCTTTGTCTATCTGGAAAGGTTCAGAAGAAAATTCATGTCAAACGTTCTGTTTTTATTCACTTGTGGTTATATGTAACATTCCATTCATGTTTTAGTTCTAGCGGAGGGGAGAGGGGACGGGGGAGTGGATGGAGTTATGCCATCTTGAAAGATTCAACCATCACTGTTCTGAGAGAACTGCTCCTTAGTTATCAAGGATACAGATCCTGAGAAACAGTGCAGCTTTTCAACAGCATGGAATAAAGGCAACATCAGCTCTATCTACACTCTTAAAAGTTGAAATCGCTGCAATTTACCTTACACTTGACCACACATGCCCAGATTAAAAAGCCACTTAATGGATCAGCATCCTCTTGCCTAAGTGGCATTCTCTTTATTGTGTCTTAATTACAAGAAGCTGTCCTGCAGGGTGGGCATGGGGTGTTTCTACCAGGGAAGAAAAACGAGTCTGTGAAATCATACAGCACATTTCTAGGCTCAATCGCCATCAGTCTCCGTTAAATACATTTAGTGGGCAACGTAATAAAGGGAAATTTTGCCAGGCCTTACCACATATTTATATAAAAGACTCCACAGTCTAATCTATACTTGAAGAAAGGAAATGACTGTGGTGTCTCACATATTACTTGTGGGAATTACTGGAAAACTGATTTCTTAAAACGATAACAGTTGAATGTTTCAATCTGGTGTTCAAGATGTGCTCCCAAGTCATCTCATCCTCCTATCCATAATTCCCTTTACTAAGGTAGATTGAAGCAAACTTTATAACTGTTGCTTACATCCAGTTTTTCTGATAACTTATTCACATCTTCTTATGCCTTTCGATTATGGCCAAACCATTCTCTCACTTCACACATATTTCTCTATTTTAGCAGAAGACACACAAAAAAGTCACTGACAGATGACCTGAAGAAATCTAGATACTTCCACTTTTATCTGTGATGTGTGTGTGTGTGTGTGTGTGTGTGTGTGTGTGTGTGTGTGTGTGTGAGAGAGAGAGAGAGAGAGAGAGAGAGAGAGAGAGAGAGAGCATTCATGTGTATACATTTGCACCTGTGAACTGGCACATGGAAACTGTAGGTCACCAAAACTGCATTCCATAAACACAGCCAGAAAGAAAGGCTGAGTGTCAAACCATAGTAAACACGTTGCCCAGCTTCCTCTCACTATTCTATCTACACACAATTGCTTTTTTTTTTGCCATGACTCACATTCCAAGGATTGGTTGCTCCCTACCTCATGAATGATTTTTCCCTTCCTTGCTACATTTCTGCTTACTACTCCTCTTTGTGTTCAAAGAACATATCAGTCTCAAGTGGATATGGGGACAACTATCAGAGTCACAACACCACCCCAACGGGAAGCTCAGAGCTGCTGGACACTCAAAGCTTTTCTCTTAGGTGGGCTTCTGACATGGAGTTGCTGCCCAAGCCAGCACTAGCAGACCCTTCCGAACACATAGCAGAGCTCCCCCCCCCCCCCCGGTGTCCTGCCCTCTTAACCTGTTCATGTAGGTACTTGAGAGGCTAGGCTGCTCCAATGTCACTTTCTAACTGAGGCCTCAAAAGTAGAGATTTAAACCCAGAACTAGTGTATATTTTCCTTCATACAGATGGTTGTGCTGTTGGCCTGACTCCTATCTGGCACTCCAGGCAAGGTTTTCCCCCTCCCTTTTAGATCCTCCTCAAAGGAATTATGGCACAAGGTATGGATATGAGCATGACCCTGGCAGAAAGCCCTTCTCTGGCTATCATTCAGCAGCTTTAGGTAGCGTCTTGCCACCTTGGTTTCTTGAGTCTACGTGCATTTCCCACAGAAAATGCTTGCAGATGATTTTGTGAGAGCTATCACCACGTACACCGTCAATTCACACAGCACAACCTATCCTGGCCACCACCTACCCTGGTGAGTCTCAGTACAGCATTTTCAGGGGGACAAAATGGTTCCTTCAGAAAAGTCTCCTCATGCCACTCCAGCTAATCTTACTCTTAACTTTCTGTTTGTAGAGCTCAAAAGGACTCTCCGTTCATGACAAGGGTAGGTTAGCCAACTCTTTTATCCAGTGGCTACAACACACTTTTATTATAGCTTGAACAGACCTCCCTGCATCCAAACATAATACTCTGGTCACTGCATCACATAACAAACGCTACATGCTGTGGAACACACACACAGCAGAAATGTGGACTATTCATAGGTTTTGGAAGAACTGGTTCATATCAACAAGCAGATGTATTTTCTATGACTCTTTCAATGGTGCATATGTTTGTACAATCAATTGCAGTTTGTAGGCAGCAGTGAATAATTCTTCTGACACCAGCTTCTCTCTCACAAGGACAGTTTCTGGCAAGTCTTCTAATTGTTTTGGCTTGACACAGCTATAAATTTCAATCTAGCAGCTTTGCTATTTGCTTTACTAGACCTTATGTACTCAGAGCTAAATGTCACAATATTAATTTTGGTGGCTTGCAATCATGTAAATACTAAGATGCTTTTTTTAAAAAAAACCTTCTCCATATTTCTACCACATAGTCCATGGTGGTGGTGAGGAAACATTTCTGGAAAAGTTTTCTGTCGCTATTACAACATTGACCCCAAGACACATGCCTAAGGTAGCCCAAGAACAATTTGAAAAGGGCCAGAAATAGAAACTTTGTAAATATGTTGTATTCAAAAGGGGAGGGGGCTTCAGAAGTTACTGCATTGTAGTACTATATAACAGTTAGTATTATTATTCAAGATTGTTCAAGACTTCATTTTGTTATTGGTATTAAATGAATATTTTTGACAGACTTCAGATGTATTTTTTAAACTGAAAAATATTTGTAGAAGGATATAAACTGAAGAAGACTAGGAAGTAGAGATGGGCACGACTCAAAAAAATTGTGTTTCTTTTTTCGTTTGGTCATTTGGGGATCCGTTTCAGTTCGGTTTCGTTTCATTTTTTTGAAAATTTTTTTCATTTCGTTTTCGGTTCGTAACAAAATGAAAAAACGAAAACGAAAAATTGCTGTTTCGTTAGCATTCTTTTCAGTTCAATGGATTTGCCGCAACGAAAATGAAAAACACGGCAAAATTGGTCGTTTCGTTTCCGTTTTCGTTTTGGTTTTTGAAAAATTTTTGTTTTCATTTTCGTTACAAAACGAAACGAAAAAACGAAAACGAAAATTTCGCTGAGTCATGCCCATCTCTACTAGGAAGGGTCACCTTTTGCTGGCTGTCTCCCCTCCAACTCAAAATACATCTTTTTTCACATTGCAGAAAAGCAGTTTAAGAGATGGTTATCAATAAAAGGGAAATGCCCCAAGCATAAATATTTAATCAGGAATTCAAACTGCACACATCAGTCTGCAACATTTAATGTGCCTTTGTGGGTAATACATATTATCAACCACCATTGGCTCTCTCAGTCAGTTTGGAAAACATAAAGCTTTGGACTTTTTATTGGCTTCCTAACTGTTGCATGAGGTTACTTTCCCAGAAAAGTGTCACAGTCACCTTCAAAGTGTACACATGTGTGGCAGAGAAGTTTTGCATAGCTTGGAATACCCCCCTGTTCAGTGTTGCAAAAGGTTTCGAGCCAAGTTGTCAAAAGTGTGATATATGATTGCTGATAGGCCCCTCTAAGCAGGCCTGCTGCCACTATGCCTCTTAAAATTTCCTGAAGCAGTTTTGTCTGCCCCAAATAGGAATAGGCAGCCTTATAACTATGTCCCTCAAGCTGTCACTCAGCCCATGGAGGTTTCATGCTGCATTAAATACAAATCCATGAGTTTACTAGGGAAGGGTGAGCCATAAACCTGTTCACTGATTAAGGATGTCTATGGCTGAGTGACTGGAGGCAACAGTGCCGACTTCAAGCAAGTGGGTGTGTTTTAATTAATTAAAATGAATTAATGACTCTTAAAGGCCAAACAACCTTAGGTGCACGTTCCTGGAGTCCTTTTAGTATGCATGCCAAGTTTCAGGTATTTAAGTTCTATGGGTGTCGACAGAGCTTCTGTCAGCCAGACATTCACACGTCCTCTTTTATTATGATAGATTAAAATTCTTCATAGTTCTAAACAGAAGGGGAGAGTATCCACTAGTGACCATGTGCCCAGCTGTTAGGAATTTTGTCACAATGATAACCTGCAGAGCATGAAAAATAGAACCACACAAAGAATAGTGCTGTGTGAACACTGCAGAGCAAAAACAGAGGGGCCGGCATAGCTACCTCCCTGTGAAAGTCAAGTGCAAAATGTTTTTACAACGTGATTTAGTGAAGTTAAAGGAGTCCCCAAGTATTAGTTATGAAAGCATTACTGAATTCTGTTTACTCTGTCTCTAGAATTAAAACGTGGCACCCTTCCTGGGAAGTTATTTGGTTGTGAGAATATCTTTCTTAATTAATAGGAAGGGGTGTACTAGTTAACTTCCTCTCTTTCCTTTTTTAAGAAGGGAAAACAACTCACAAATTAGCCGCAGGAGCACTGAGTTTCAGAAGGAGAACGGGCCTAGCAACACGGAATATTTCATCCCATTTCAAACATCTTACACCTGAAATGCCTCTGATGAAACTTGCTGTAATTCCATTGTTTTCAAAAATAAAATTTGCATTGCGAGTTTTTCTGTGTGAAAATGGCATGAGAAATCTGATGACTGAAACTTCCAACCATTTTGCTCATTCTGAGAAAGCCAACTGAGTCCCCGGAGAGTTCCAATGAACAATCAAAAGTTTGCAACAAGGAAGTAAAAAGGGAAGTGCCAACCCAGTGGAAATTAATTTATTGCACTTTTTGAAGACTGCTGAAATAATAAAACATCTGGCATTTCAGAGAAGGATGGCATACTCAACGCAGTTGGATTAATCAAATTTTAAAATAAACTTTATTCCAGAAAGTGCTATAAACTCTTATTTATTTATTTATTTTCTTCAGGCCTCCATTAACACAAACAAATAGGGATGAAAATACAGGATGGGAATGTAAGCCACGTGTGCCATAAAAGGGGGGGGGGAAACTCTGTACTTAAGAACTGGCCTCCAGGGTATGACAGATCCTGCTAATGTCTAATTTGTTTTTATTTTTAAACTTGTTTCATTTTTTGTGTGGTTTTGAGACACAGAAAATTTGCAATCCCATAATCCTAAAAAGTAACAGATGTGCGAAAATAAGATTTTGTATTATTTGGAATGGACAAGAAATGCTATGTTATAGCTCTGAACATGAAAGAAGATCAAATGTGTCTTATGTGCCTTATGATAATCATAAGACACAAGAAGAGATTTAACACATTTCTACCAACTTCAAAAACCTCAGAAAAAAAATCTATGCTCAGTCAAAATCTCATCATGCATTCAACATTTTCAAGGTCCATGTCCATTATTTTTTGAGAGAATTATGCTTGAACAATAAAGAGCAGTTAACTGATACATTGGACCCTCGTATCGCAAACGATTTATATAACAAAATCTGTATAACATAAAAAATTCTGGAGATAGGAGAAATTTGCTTAACAGCATGCCTATGCGGCGAATCCGTACAACATAAAAATGGTCGTGATTAGGGGTTACTCCGTTTTCAATGCATTCCTATGGGAAATTTGTATAAAGGAAAATTTGCTTAACATAATTTCATTTGGAACAAATTAATTCCTTTATAAAAGGTACCACTGTACTGTAGTTACTAACTATAGGGCTACAATAGCTGTTAAAAGTTATATAGAAACATAACACTGTGGCTTTTTTAATGCATAAGAATTTCATGAAATGTAAACCTGAGGGGGGAAAGATAGGTCAGGTTTAAATAAATTTGGTTAGGAATTTTTAGTTGACTGCAAACATAAGGAAGCACAATTGGAAGAAGTGTGGATAGCAGAGGAAGTGTGGAGGATGATGCCTTTTTCTTTCCACTTCTGAAATAATATGAAAAAGAAGTGCTATCTTTTTCCAAAGTACCAGTTATAAACATCAGTACTTGCTACAAATGTGGATAATGTTCATCTATCTCTATGTTAGGAGCTTGGGTACATATGGGTTGATGCAGCGTAAATAGGATTGCTAGTAAGGCAGGGATGCCCTTTGGTGCAATGGTTGCATCCAAATGGCATATGGACCTTAGGTCACCCTGCTGAGTCTTTACTGTGTGTATTGTGTCATTATAGTCGTGACAGACTCTTTGTGACCCCACATCCATGGAGTTTTCTTGGCAGGAATACTGGAGTGGTTTGCCATTTCCTACTCCAGGTGCCTACAGCGTCCCGTATTCCCTGGTGGTCTCCCATCCAAGTACTAACCAGGGCCGACCCTGCTTAGCTAGCCCTATGTCAATTTGCCAGTATGATGAAGAAGAGAGCCACTTTAGGATATTGATAAACCAAACACATATTTGGTCCCATGGTTGAGGAAGAGAGCTAAAAGATATATTTGGGCTGTGCATATGTGAGTTTTTTTTTGTCTATTTGACAGAATTGTGAAGTAGCTTAAGAAGAGAGGGCTTTGTAGGTTTTTGTTTTTGCCCCCCTTCTCTTAAGTGAAAAGAAAAGTCTCTCAATTGTCCCCATTGATACCACCTCCTCCCAAGAGGAAACTTTCTCTTTCTCTTTCTTTTTCTTTTGTTTAAGTGATGTAGCAATGCCTCCACTGAACTGATAAAGTATTTAATTTGCAGTTTTCCTGAAGTGGTGCTCTTTTTAATATTTTTCATATTACTGGTAAATTGATAGAAAGCTCACTTTTGGTTCATTTCCAGTGATTATAAGGGCTGGAAAGAATCAAACTGGTGGGATCCTAACAACAACAACAACAACAACAACAACAACAACAACAACAACAACAACAACAACAACAACAACAACAACAAAAATGTAGAAACTATTCATGGGCCAGAAAGATGCAAATAGGACAGTTGTGGTGGCAGGCTGGTTTGCTCCAGCAAATATGTTATATGATCACCATATCTAAGAACAAAGCAGCCTGACCCTGCAGTGAATTATATAGCAGGCTAAACACCCATGTCGTCACTCCCTAAGTTACACTTTCATTTGCTACACCATAAAAGATGGGGAGGGACAGGAATGCATGCATACATTTCAGTAATATTCATTCTGCCTATTTCTCTTGTTTTTTCATAGCTTACTGTAGCAAATTGTAACTCATAAATATTTATTTCTGTAACTTATGAATTTTTATTTCCTAGTAGGATGCAAATGTGGGGTATGATGGCTCAGCAAGATAGAGCACTGAAAATGTCAGCGGCAAAGTTAAGTTCGCAGCTTGGTGGTTTGAATCCCGGGCGGGTCCCCTGCAACGGAGTGAGCTCCCGCTGTTAACCCCAGCCCCTGCCAAACCTAGCAGTTTGGAAGCATGTAAATGCAAGTAGATGAATAGGTATCACCATAAAAAGTGGGAAAGTAAAATGTTCTGTGTGCAGAAATGCATTCAGCCATGCCAGCCACATGGCCACAGACTTGTACAACACTGGCTCTTTGGCTTAAAAATGGAGATGAGCACCACCACTAGAGGTGGATACAACTAGCATGCATGTGTGTGGGGAGGAACCTAAGGATACAAATAACAAATATGCTTAGCCAATATAATTGTTTTGGGTATAGTCTGTGGGTGTATAAAAAGTCTGGATGTGTGTGGAAAAAGGGAGACGGAGAACAGCTATTATAAAGTATTAGTAGATAGGGATTAGATGAGTGAGTAAGGTTCTAGCAATTGTCAAGTAATGTAGCTAAGTACATGGGTAGTTAAAACCCAGACATCTGAATATCAAGTGATTGCTAAATGTATTAATTCTATAATAAACTATTTTTACTTGTTTTAAATATAAACCACTTTGTGAAACTCCAATGATTTTATAATAGTAAAAAGGCGGCAGTGTCAAAACCTGAGATTGTGACACATCATCTGTTAATATGGGCTTTGCAGTTTATATGGAGGGTTTTACATTGGATAAGCTGAAATGAGTATTTAGTATTAAGCATCTTATTAAAGTCCATTATGAAAAATATTTTTCTGATTTAAAATAGGTTTTTTTGCAACAGCTACAGGTCTAAAAACTTTACAATTATTCTAATATTTCCATCATGGAATGCTAATACTGTACCATGACATTATGCCTACACTTTCATCACTTGCCATAGCTTTTCACTGTACTATCTCTCTGATGTGAGACTATGATTATATGCCTTATATGATCCCAGATACAGAAGCACTGAAGAAGCTGCACATTGAAAAGCCCAGTACAGGGTACAAGAGATGAGAAAACTTTCACTTTGAGAGGAATATCTAGTTTGCCTGCCAATAGATCAGATGGATGAGTGGAGTATTCCCTAAGGCAAACGATGAAAACACTAGTTCTCATAAGTCCTGATAGGATCCTATGTGTAGAATCCTACTAGTCTTTTGAGAAGCAGGGAAGACATTAAACGTTCCTCAGATTTTCTGGATGACAAGGAGGAAGATGGTACAACAGATTGTCAATTTCCAAATTTTGGAATAGTTAGATCTGACAAATCTGTGCAAAGATAACATCCACAAAATATTCCTCTCACCTCTTGCAGTTTCTTCCCCTTTACCTAGCAACTGGCATTCAAAGGCTTCAGCTATTCAATTAATTAAACATTTTAAAGATTATTTATTATCATAAAATAAGGGCTCATTGTTTAGTCTCGCAACTTAAACATAAAGGAGTTGTTTTTCATGATGACTCCTGCATGGTGCAATATCAAATGTAACAATCTCTAACAGATTTCCTAGCAGGGTCTTTTCTCTTATGCTATTGAGTGCCATCAAGTTGATTTCAACTTATGCTAACCTTTGCCAGGGATTCATAGATATAAAGTACTCACAAAAGTTCTCCCTCCTTGTAATTTTAATGCAACACTCATTTTACATCTTACATGTTCGGCTGATGTTTTATTTAAACTGAACTCCAAATAATTGTTACAGTACATATTTCAAAACTGTGCTGTCATGCTTTACAAATGAGGAAAAAGCCTCTCTAAATCTCTAACATAACCTGAGCTAAAAGAATTCCAAGGTTTTATACTGGTATAGTGCAACTGAAGCAGATGTCTTTCCGACTTTTTTTGTCAAAATACTATGTTTTCATTTGCAAGACTCCACTCAGGATTAGAGCACCATCTAGTGTGATGCAGAAATGTCCTCCATTCTTTCCTTTTAAGACCTATCATTTGCCATTAGGTGTCTGGTTTGACATGTTTGTAGAAAAGGGAGACATTTCATTTTTGGCAGCCATATAACCTGACACAGTACAATCATCAGAAATACCTTTCCTGTAAGTGTGTATATTTGATGCAATATAAAAACTGTTTTAATCTACAAAATTTATACAACCTTCTGTCACTCTTTTCAAGTCAGAAAAGACTTGAAAAGACTGAATGTACGTCTTCAACACCTTGTATATCTCCCACTTTTTTGACCACCATGAGCCTGAGTCAACCCGTGCAAGACAACGGTATCCTATCGTATAACTGCCTGTGAAACAGAAGTGATGTCACCAGCAGTAGTAGACTGCAGCTAATTTCCAGAATTCAAATTTTAACCTCAAGAAAGAGCCATGGAACTTAATATAATTGTGAGCAACTCACATTCCCTCTGAAATGGGGAGGGGGAGAGCAGCAGCTCTCTCCCCCACTGACTAAGTTGTAGAGCTAAGCTATGGAAAGTTGGTGCTTGTATCTGAGAAGGTCAGTGTTGGAATATTAGCTTAAGACACAGGATATCCTGGTTCAGAGCCCTGTCTAGCCATGAAGTTGTTCGGGTAAACCTAGTTCAGTTGCTTCTTCTCAATCTTGTCCTAACCTGTTGTGAGAATTAACATGTATGTTTGGATGCAGAAGGGGAATCATATACAGCAGGCCTGCCCAATAAGTAGACCGCGGGCTACTGGTAGCCCGTGAAGGGCTCAAAAGTAGTCCACCAGCCATCAATAAAAAAAGTGAGGGGATAGGTTCTCCATCCCTCCCTCCCCCTATCCCAAAGACCACCACTGCCCCAGCAAAGTTCTGGGTCTGCCAGCCCACTGTCTCAGCTGAACGGGGCAGTTCAAGGGCCATGGCGCATTGAAATCTTCCTCCAGAACAGATTAATTGGTTTTCAATGCATTCCTATGGGAAACCGTTGCTCTACTTAACAAAAGCTTTTAGTTATGAGCACATGCTCGGAAGAGATAAAATTCGTAAGTAGAGGTTTTAGTGTAGTAGCCCTCAGGCACTTTGGGCCAGAAAAAGTAGACCTTGGCCTGTTCAAAGTTGAATGGCCCTGATATACTGTACATTGCCTTTAGCTCTCTAGGAGGAGAAGCAGGGAATAGAAGTCCTGTAGTGTTTTGCTTCTGCCACACTTGTGCATATTTTCTACTGCAGAATGTAAACACTTGAGAGTAATTTATTGTTTGTACATTAGAGGTGTTGCCTTCTTTTTTTTTCTTTTCCCCGATAGAGCTTTCCACAGCTAAACTGCCTGTATCTCTTGCGCTCCCTGCTTTGGATCCCTGTTCCTGTTTCTGGATGACAAAGTTTACCATTGCCCCTAGCACAGCAGAATCATATTGTTTCATACGAAAGAGCAGGCCTTCTTTGTGCTTAAATGTTTTACTAATGTTCTTTTAATACAATCAATTCATGCTTATTAAACATCGTTTTACATGGGTTCTGCTTACATTCACTTGTTAATACAAATTAAGGCCTTTCCGCACAGACCAAGATCTTCTTAACTGTTTCTTTTTATGTGGGTATCCCTTCCTTTTTCCAGTATTGTACCAGCACAATCCTAGCTGCTGTCAAAATATGCAATGTTAAGTATACGTTTTGTTTATGAAAATTTTCTGGTAAAAAGTGGGCCTTCTTAATTACTTATTGAGATTTATCAGATGAATTGTACAAATGCATTTTGACGATGGATCAGCTAGCACAAAAAAGAATAGTCCTGTGGCCTGCATGAACTGCAGAAAAGATAAAGGTGACGTGGGAACTACAGATTTTGTTTGTCCCATGCAATTCAAAATAGAGAGACTAGCAGACGAATGGATGAAGTACAGATAAGAAAGGAATGCAGCTACTGTACTTGCCGATCACTGTAATTTCCAGATTAACATCTCAACAGTGCCACACAGCATTCTATGCTACATTGGGGCATTCAGCCACCTACTTGTCTGTCAAGACTTTCTGAGAATAACTGTAGTAATAACAGAACCAAAAAAAAAAAAAACCCCCTCCATTTGTCTAAGCATTCCACAATATATTTACATTTCTAATGTGGCTCAATAGAATGCTAATTCCAGCCTTATTTAGGAAAGCAGCCGTCTGAAAGAGAGATAAGCAAAATGGAGAATGTTTGTTTCATTTTGGGTTCTTTCAAATGATGCCCCTTTCATTTCCATTTTTCATCTGCCTGTTCTTTTGTTAAACATGAAAGAGGCTACTGCTTTCTGACCATTCTGTTTTTTCCTCATTTGTCTTTTTTCACACTTGTCCAAATGCCCTTTTTTAAAAAAATCTGTAAAACTTTTTTTTAAAGTAACATGAAGGCATGTTGGTGATCATTAGCCCAGGGAAAGGAGGAGAGGGAAGTGTGTGACGGAGGTGCTGCTTGGAAAAAGAATTCCATTGCCTGCTTCCCTCTCCTCCTTTCCCCAGGCTAACAATCGACAAGCCTTAGCTGGGGGAGGGGGGATGCTATGAAGGTGATACTTGGAAAAAAGCATTACCTGCTTGGCACTATCCACACACTGTGGGGTTTGCACAGGAGAGCCTTAACTGGGAAGGAGACCCACAAAGGGCTTGAGAAGGAGAGACACTTCTTCCCCTGCCCCACGGTTCCCCCAGGACCTGCCCTCCCCTTGCTGGGTGGGTGAAACACAGTTGGGGGTAGGAGAGGGCACAAAAACTGACTTTATCCCCAGGCGCTCCAAACTCTAGCTACGCCTCTGGTCTCTGGGCATTTTAGTCAGTATGGGGTGTTATATTTGCATGATAAACTGAAAGTCAGCATGGGAAACCTCTGCCCTAAGGTTATTATTTAATCTGGAAACACACTAAAGGAATGCCAACTTTATTTGTCCATCATGCAAGACAACAAAAGTATCACGGTAATTGAAAAGCATTCCTAAAATGGGTTCTGAGGTCAAATGGTTTCAGGGGATGATGGAAGCTGATTCACCTCACAGTCCCACAGTTTATGAAAGACTTACAGTTTTCTTTTCCAGAGATTCCTTACCTCTCTTCCCAATTACAGTGGTACCCCGACTTAAAAGCAGCTCAACTTAAGAGAGGAAAACTGTTGGCATTTTAACTGCAGCCTTACAAATTTTAGATATGGTCTGCTCGACTTACAAGTATATATATTTTTTTCATTTTTTGATTTTTTAACATATTTTTTCAATTTTTTTTAGATAGGTAACCCGACTTAAGAGTAGTTCGACTTAAGAGCATGCATTCGGAATGGATGAAATTCATAAGTCGAGGTACCACTGTATCTCCTGTTCAGCAGGGTCTCCTGAGTGCTGGGGTTTTCACTAGAAGGGTATTGGGACAGAAGGGATACAAAGTCTGCCCCCTTCCATTCCAACCTTGTGTTTTTCTGCTATTTACCTTTCAGTCTATATTGACATTTTTTTTTTGTTAGATTGAATTGCATGCATCTGGCCAGGCTTCTGAACTGGTTAAAATACTCAGTTAAATGTTTAGGTTCAACATGCGTATTTATATATTTTGGTGTTTATATGCCAATCACCTGTCAATGAAAAGACAGGGGTTGGTGCTGAAAACATAAATATACAGAAAGCAGTAAAAATCAATAAACACCACAATTCAGCAAACTGAAACAGGATACATACAATAAATGCTTGTTTTAAAAGGAAGACTCAGAGATCTAAAACCAGTTGGGCTTTTACCGCTGCAGTCTCTACCACCAGCCTTAAAACACAGTCACTGAGAAACCATTGGTTCAAATAAGTGGGCAGGCTTGTGCGTTCATGCCATGCAAACTTGGATTTGAAATATCTTTTTTAAATAAAGTAAACTGAGTAAATGTGGGTGGGTCAACCTTATGGCTCCAGAACCTTGTAGAAGGATGGAAGATTCAAGAGCCATAAATATGGGTAACTATTTAGTAATTTGAGCAGTCACTACCTCCTGCAGTAATTGGTTTCGTCATCATACTCATTCTGAATTCAGAATGTTGAATTCAGCACTGCTTGCTCCCAAGTAGAATTCTGCATTCATAATTTATTCCAAGGTAACTGTGCATAGGATGGCAGCTGCAATTTTCCCTGTATGGAAAGGATAAGTCTTTTAAATATATTTGCTCAATCCAACACAGTTCATGTATACAATAAGCCCTTTTAAAGAGGAGAAGCAAAGAGGCATTAAAGGCACAGTAATACTTTAAGCTATCTGTGGTATTTCAATGTCAGACTATATCTCCAGATTTAAAGTATTGACACTCTTCTTAAAAAAATTGGCCTCCTGTTGTATATGCTATCATGTGGCACAGCTTCAAAATGTGTCTGCTGAGACACAGATGAGGGGGGGAAAAGCTTCTCAAGCCTGAATATTTCCCAGAGTATTCCATTATATTGGAACATTCCAGGAAATCTATAATTTTTAAAATAATCTTACAACCTTCATTCAGTTTTATGTACACTGATTGCTGTTTCTTGGGAAAGTTATCTTTGAGCAATATTTTATTTGTGGCTGTACTTCCAGGAGATGTATGTGTACGTGTGTGTTCTGGGGTGTTCTTTAATGCCCCCCCCCCCCAAAAAAAAAACATGTATGACCTTAAGAACTGCAAAAAAGAGACATCTGAAACATAAGGGCTCTGCTTTTCTACATAAATTTTATTTCACTTAGAAGAATAAGAGCTTTGACTGTTGGAATAGCTATATCCTAAGGGAGATGTTTAAAGGCTGTTACATCCATGCACTGAAATTGTGAAGGCCAGTCAATGTTTGGTGATGTTTGGTGATAGTGGTGAGGAGTAGACATGGGCACGACTTTGCAAAATTCTCGTTTCCGTTTCCGTTCCTCGTTTCCGTTACGTAACGGAAACGGTAACAACAATTACTCCGCCACAACTCGAACTCGAACTGATAAAAGAAAAATTGGGTCTGATTTGTCGTTGTCATTCCTGGCATCGCAGCGATCGCGCGATGCCAAGCGGCACAGAAAAAAAGTTTTAAAAATAAAAAAACCCGATTCCCAGCCAAAAAAGTAGGCGAAAATATGCCTGCCTGAGTGAGGGCACCTACCAGAGGGGTGGTTTCTGGGGGGGGGGTGTCCCCGGCCTCCCCCCCCTCTCCTGTCCTGGGCTGCTCTGGTGGGGGGCATCCTCGTCGTCTCGCCAACTCGCCATGCCATGCGGTGCGGGCAGGGGATCCAAAATGGGGTGACCGCAATATTTATTTTGAAATCGTGGTCCAAAAACACACCAAAGCACCACAGAAACAGGCGAAAATAGCTATTTTAAAACTGCCTGAATTTTTACAGTAGCAGCAGTGGGTTTTTCTGGCAACAAAACGTCTCCATTGATTTTATTTTATTTTATTTTTATTTTTATTTTTTTACACCTGCGCAATGATGGGCTGGCCATGGGAGTGGACCATGCAAATTTTTGGAGCCATTCCACCAATTGCATGGCCACTTGGCCAGGTTTTGACCGAGACTTCTGGGATGTGCCAGTCGGGCATAAAAAAAGCCCACTAACCCTAGCCCGAACCCAAACCCGAACCCTAACCCTAACCCATACGCCAGTACACTGTCCTTCTTAGTGGGTTAGAGAGGCACCCAGAGGTGCACCCCACTAACTCACCCTAACCTTACCCGTAACCCTAATCCTAGCCCTTGCGCTAACCCTAACCCTAAGCCAGATCTGTGTACTCGCATTGCACTACACGCAAGTACACTTCCCTTCTTAGTAAGCCAGAGGGCGCCCATAGGGGTCCTCTCTCACTTTGTTCCCCAGCCCCAGCCCAAGTGCACCGTACACCAGTATGCCAGTATGCTGTCCTTCTTAGTGAGTCACAGTAGAGGCACCCAAAAGAAAGAGAGGTGCCTCTGCCTGCCACTGCAACTTGGTATGCATATCCAATTGGCTATGCGTACCCTTTTGTAGCGGGCCAGAGGAGGCACCCACCCCAGAGAGGTGCCTCCAGGAGCCCGCTTTCCCTTCATAGCGGGCCAGAGGAGGCACCCACCCCAGAGAGGTGCCTCCAGGAGCCCGCTTTCCCTTCATAGCGGGCCAGAGGAGGCACCCACCCCAGAGAGGTGCCTCCAGGAGCCCGCTTTCCCTTTGTAGCGGGCCAGAGGAGGCACCCACCCCAGAGAGGTGCCTCCAGGAGCCCACTCCCCCCCAAACCAGTACTAACGACAGACGAAAAAGCAACAAACAAAACGACAAATTTTTGAAAAATTTCACGACAAACGGAAACGAGCCGAAACGGGCCGGCTCCAACACACGACAACTCGAAACGTCATTTTTCCTGGTCGTGCCTGTCTCTAGTGAGGAGCTTATTTAGTAAGTTAATATTTCAACCCAACTTTGACTCAATGTATAAACCTTTTTCACTTCCTTTACAACAGTAATTCACACACATTGGTCCCCAGATATGGTTGGGCTTCAGCAGTGTGCCCAATATTTATACCATGACTATGCAACTTTGACAGGTCGCTTTGTGACCATTCCACATTTCTGGCCACTCCAATGGTACCCAATACCCACCTCTAGCCGTTGAAACAATTTCTACAATTGGGACACTCATATCAGAGGGGGGTTACAGCAGAGGAAACAAGATGATGGGGTGGGAAAAAACACAGTAGGGGAGGTGCAAGCAAGACAGCATAGAACTGGCAGAAGAAGGGAGAAGACAGCCAAAAGGGACAGAAGAAATAAGTAGGACAGAGGAATGTGGACAGGAAAAGGGAGGAAACACCCGGGAAAACAGAAAAAGCAAGCAAGATAGAAGAGGACAGAGGAGGAGAGGAGAGGTTGGTAGAACTAAGGCTTGAGAATTGTTCTGTAACTAAACCTCTGATTTAACATGGACCCAATGGGGAAAAGAGGGTTTGACAGCCCAGTTTATGACCATCACTGTGGATCCAATTAGGTGGGACGGTCTTTTTTATTCAAGCAATATTTAGGTACCTTACTTTGAAAACCTCTGTTTGAGACTGTTAATGTGTTTATGTGATAAGCCATGCCATAGCGATAGAGTAATAGAATGTCTACAAGTCTCCCTGTTCAACTGAGGTGGGATATAAAGCTCTCTTCAAGCGAAGTAACCATGGACTGGGTCAGGGGGTCTAAAGCAGCATTGGGTTTGCTAGGTTTGCGTCACCTTCCTCTTCTACACACATTGTCAAAGCACAGTGAAGAGCCTTCATCTTGCAGAGGTCCTGATACTGCAGAAACAGCCTGTGTAACTGTTGTCTCGTTAGCACTTGAAACAGTTAGGCTATATTATTCCGATAATTGGTTAAAGGCATAGAAAGCAACCAGTAAAAATAAGAACATAAACATAAGAACATAAGAACATAAGAAGAGCCATGCTGGATCAGGCCAAAGGCCCATCTAGTCCAGCTTCCTGTATCTCACAGCGGCTCCACCAGATGCGTTTGGGAGCGCATGAGAATAGATATCTGTCTCCTGATACCACTCCCCTGCATCTGGCCCTTGAAAGTACCCTGGTTTAAAGCCTGGAAATTACACATCTCCATCATGGTTTGTAACCTGTGATGGACTTTTCCTCCAGGAATCTGTCCAATCCCCTTTTGAAGGCATCCAGGCCAGATGCCATCACCACATCCTGTGGCAGGGAGTTCCATAGACTTACAACGCGCTGGGTGAAAAAATATTTTCTTTTGCCAGTTCTTACTCTCCCAGCCCTCAATTTGATTGTATGTCCCCTAGTTCTGGCATGATCTGTCTTACTGCTCTGGATTGGTTTGAAACTATAAAGCTGCCACGAACTACTTGAATTAACAAGAGGAAAACTACAAGTGTGATAAGTAAGACAGCACAACCAACCATTGCATGCAGGATGATTTCACAGTGTTATGGGCAGTATCTTGAACTGAGATGCCTTTGCTTCTCTTTATGGTTCATTTTAACAAACATACTAGCTCACTTGCTTTGAAGAAGGGTCATGGGTTCATTTATATCCCACCTCAGTTGAACAGGGAGACTTGTAGACATTCTATTCCACATCTATGCAGGAGACCCAGTACTAAGACTGTGTGACTGATCCCTGTCTGAAATTTGATCTCCTGTGAAAATGAGTTTAGTAGTCTCCGATGCCACTGATTTTCCCTCCCAAAAATGACACTAATAAGTATA